>CM056842.1:14967866-15372866 GCA_029853015.1 Chelidonichthys spinosus | reverse complement strand
TCTGCCCAGCAGAAAGCTTGGGTAATGGTTAGTAGGAGTGGAGAGAAGCCCCAGGCTACTTGGAAAATAGCTGAAGAGAAGGGAATCAATATTAGACACACTCCTGCTGTGCAAGTGTGTGTGTGTGTGTGTGTGTGTGTGTGGGAGAGAGAGCGAGGGAGTGTGTGAACTTTTTTAATTACCCTGCAATGAATGAACCTGTTTTTTTTCCCTCTGTAATCTTCTCTCACATTGACACACACACACACAACACACACACACACACACACACACACACCTCATCTGTAAATTAGCCAACAAGTATTTTGTTCCTCCTCGACACGCCGTCTTTGAAGTATCGCGGCTCGTCCAAACATCCTATTTCCGAGTCGTAGTCGGGATGAGGGTTTGAACGCGGACATCAACACTCCTCACATGATGGGATTCATTTATTCTGCCGTTAAAGGCGCCTGATGGAGCATTTAGTGAAATGAATCTGTTGTTGCTGCAGTCTGGAGGTCTCTCTCTCGTTCTCTCTCTCTCTCACCGGTGGCGTAGGTTTGTTCGTATTCAACATTAAGATCCCCCCCTCCCCCCCTCTCCCTCTCTCTCTCTCTCTTTCATCACACCGGATTGAATTATCATGCTGGAAGTGTGTTTTTTCTCCCCCCATCGGCTGTTTCCTCTGCCTTTTTGCCCGGATCTCTTTGCACCACGAGAACACCTTATTTCATGTTTGGTGCAGTAAAGCAAACCGAGCCGATGCACCATCAACAAGTCTTCAACCACAACCCGTAGGACCTGAAACCATGAGGTCAGAGTTGACCCGGTGGGAGGGACATCGCGGGCCCGGAGTCATCGTGTCATTGGTCTGGCAACTCATATTTTGAAGCGTTGAGTTCGGCATTTTGGCCATCGCCATCTTGGAATAGTTTGGCCATAAACTCATGTTTACTGAGATAATACTTTGAATATAGAAGGCTGGTGCTGACCAAGCATCAGAAAAGTGACGAGTCATGACACCGTGTTGGAAGTATTTATTGTGGAACAAACGTTTCACTAACCACGTCACCGTGTATTTTAGAATCTATTTAAATCAACGGCACTTTGACTCGACTTTAACTTACAAGTTATACCCAGAGAGAGAGAGACAGAGAGACACAGAGAGAGAGCATCATACATGTACCTCATGTATATATAGAGTCTGAGTCCATCAGACATCAAGCATTGCGCTCCACTGAGCCAAAGGGAAATAAACTCAATGAGTAGAAGATGGAGGATAGATAGAGAGATAGAGAGAGAGAGAGAGAGAGAGGGAGAGAGAGAGGCGGGTGGATGATGCAGAGAGATAGATGGAAGGATGGAGGGAGAGAGGGATGGATAGTATGATTTAGCTGATAGGAGAAATCATTTACCAGCGCAATTTGTCGACAAGGATCTGGGGATGTCTCAGTGTGTCAGCGCCTCAGTCACTTTGATGGATGATGGAAGTTCACTGACTTTAACTCTCTCTCTCTCCCCTCACTCTGCCTCTGGCTCTCTCTAACTCTCTTTTTCCCTCAGCCTCTATTGCTTCTCACTCTTTTTTTTCTGCCTCAAACCCCAGCAGAGCAATGCCGTCTCCAGCTCAGTGTGTGTGTGTGTGTGTGTGTGTGTGTGTGTGTGTGTGTGTGTGTGTGCGTGCATGCGTGCAGGGAGATGTATCACACATCAGTTCGTGATTTAGGCATATTAAAACAAAAGCTCCAGGTAAAGCACTTTCTCTGTAGCTCCCAGTCCACACACTCCGCTGCCATTACTTAACTTGACTGTCTTTGTTCATGGCTCGCTGGTGGTGTGTGTGTGTGTGTGTGTGTGTGTGTGTGTGTGTGTGTGTGTGTGTGTGTGTGTGTGTGTGTGTGTGTGTGTGCTCGTCTCCAGTGTGTGTATTGACCAGGTGGGGCCATATATCAGCTCAGGTCTGTATCGACGACTGCGAGGCAGGGAGGCCTATCGATGAGGCTCCTTGTTTTAGTGAAGCGAGACTCGCCCCGGGCCACAGCTCCACGCCGCACAGACTCTCATTCACAATAAGAGAACTCAGGGCTGCACCCATAGATCACAGTGGAGGGGAGAGGCGTCGTAAATAAGGGAACTTCTGAGTCTTCGCTTTCCAAAAAAAGTCAAGGAAGCCGGCGTGGAACGTGGTTCACTTTGAGATAAGCGTGGCAAATACTTACTTAGCGTTTGTGCTTTTAAAGGAGCAGCGTGAGGCGGGAAAGAACGGGGTGAACAACGGAGACAGACGTGGAAAGATGACATGGAGGGGGGATAAGAGAGATGGAGATGATGTCTAAGTTCCAAACTGTCGCACTGGAAAAAAATAATTGGGGCTTCTGCTTTTTGAATGCTAAGAAATACAACTAGATATCACATTTTTATAGATTTTTTAAGACATGCATATATAGAAGCATTATTTGACTATTGTATAATAAAGTATAGAGGTTCCTCCTTGACTCCTCCATTTTGGCTTTAACCCTAAACCTCACCCCCTTTTTCATAAAAAAAATATGATATATTGGATTTCATAGACCTGTTAAGAGGGTAAGTAATGTCAGGACATTTATCATATCAGATATATATCATCCAATCTGTTTGGTCCGCATCATGCATATGAAACACTTTGATGAAATGTCATCTCAGCAACGAAATGGATTTTGTTGAACACAGCGTTATCAGAACCAACATGAACATATGAGTAAAGCGATGAAAACGAATAGTGATGAAGTGGCAAAGAAGGATCAACTCACACGTCACCTGAACCCGAGCGATCCCCCCTCTCCCCAGATCCTTGATTTTGAAAGATCACAGCAGCTCGCCAGCAGACGGAGTGAAGATGAAGGACGTTAAATAGAAAATAACTACAGGCTGAGATTGCCAGCGATGTTTGAAAAGAGCTGTCGAGTGTAAATGTGTGTGTTTGTACTGGGGGTGGGGGGGTGGAGTGTTCAGTTGGGCTGTTAGGACATCACAAAGCGTTTAAAAAAGCATTACTCGTATCCAAAATCTAACAAGCACAACAAAGTCCCATTTCATTATTGATGACTTGACTTGTTTGCTGCTGGAGATTTATATTTTTCTTCATTTGTATGTGAAGTGAGCCTAAGCAAACCCTAAATTGAGCATAACGCTTGCCTGCCTGGGGAGTCGGCGATGACTCTCTGCCAGGAACGATGTCGCTACAGTCACTGAGCCATCGGCAAACTGCTTTATTATGCTCGACGCCATCAATCTCCATGCATAAGAATAGCCAACTTCAATAGCGCTATTGGAAACAGCTAAGGTCAGACCCTCAGCCCACCTCAAAAAAAAGTTGCCGTGATTGATTTTTTTTCTTCTTTACATTTTTTTTTAGAGAAGATTTTGAGCAGTGCGGTAGAAAAGGCAAGGGTGCTAATATGTCGGATGGATTCATCATCATCATCGGTCGGGAGGGGAATGATTTTCTGACAGGCATGTAAATGAAGAGGAGGGACCCGGACCGGGGTGAAAGAGCATCACCTCGGCGGGGGGGAGAGCAAACGGAGAGGAGAGCGAAAAATGTCAATTCTATTAAAAAAAAAAACGGGGATTTTCAGAACAGAGGTTGTCATCAAAAGAGTATCAGTTAATTGATCTTTCTCATGTGTGTGAGGGATGCCGTTTGCATTGCTTTGCTTTGGTGTGTTTGTGTTTGTGGGAACTTTCGGCGTCGGTGAGGTGGTTTATGCCGTGATCAAACAGACTTGTGTTCTACAAATAAAGCCGATATTCTCCTCTCGCCGCTCACAAAGGACACACTGTGTCTCATTGGATTTAAATTATCTCTTATTGACGGACAGACAGGCCGTTTGCTTTTCCGTGTCATCTTCCAGTCTCTTTTATGACCCAACCACGGCTGTTATTCTAACTCAATGAGCTCCTCTCCATTATTACCATCCAGTCGGTCTCACAGAAACACTTCAAACATCTCTGTCAGAATAAGCCGGTCATACCATGATCTGGATCCCAATTCAGGATACGTTTTTACCAAAAATTTAAATTAACAGGGAGATTAAGCTGAGAGAAATTGTCAAAGAACGATTTTATAACATCACCTGGAGGCGCTCGTTGAATTTCTACAAGCTGGAGTCACATCGACACACATCGGCTGGTTTACTATAGCGGAAAAATAAACAGTTTTGCTGTGATTTCATTGCAATAAGCGGATTAAAATAATGCCAAAGAGACTTCATAATGTTGAAGATTTGTGAAAAGTCTGAGGTCTGGCTGCGAGACGACTAGCAAAAAAAATATTAAAAATGCTTGTTTTCTGAATGGAGTCTGGTTGATGGGTGACTAGGATATGCTAACATTTAGGGCAAAATTGACGCAATGAATCATACAAATGGAGATGACGATGCCCACTATCAGACTTATTTTAGCAACCAGATGAGTCGCCCCCTGATGGCCAGCAGAGAGAATGCAAGTTTAAGGCGCTTCAGCTTTGGCTTCACTTTTCAGAACCGAAGGTTGCTGCCTGGAACGGGTCACGATTCTGCGTATTGTGCTTTTTAACATTCTCTCTCTCTCTTTGTGTTTCATGATTGGTGAGAACAGTCGTGATCCAGAACATAGAAATGGACATTTAAGCAATAGTGTGTACGTTCTACGCTCTAAATGGATTTTTCAAGGTGCACCAGGACTCAGACCATTGTCTCTATCTGTCCCTGCAGGGTAACCAAGAGGCCCCAGCTCCCCCTGAAGCCATGGCCCAGCCCTTCCCACCGGCCCAGTACCCCCCTCCACCACAGAATGGCATCCCAGCTGAGTACGCCACGCCCCACGCCCACCCGCCGGCCGACTACTCGGGACCCAGCACGGTGGCCGAGCACGCCCTGACCCTGTACACGGCGACACACACGCAGAGCGAACAGCCGGGAAACGACAGCAACACCCCCGCCCTCACAGCCAACACAGTAACGGTGAGTCCGGCGCCGTCCTCCCGAAGCCATATGGAAGGAAGCGTTCCGCTGCGGTTTCATTCGATAAAAAGTTGGCATCGGCGGGGGAGTTAGAGACGTTAGCGGGAATTGACTGATGGTCTGATGGCTAATGGAATTTTCCAAGGATTTCTTTTTTTTTTCCTCCCTGCACCAAAATGGAGCTCTTTAACACGAACACATGTAATGTTCAGAACAGCTTCTGGAGAAATCTCCTTTACAGCTATTGAAACATATTTCTTCATAAATAATGAGTAAATGAAAAACATGGAGATTCAACAGTTTGGTGGAATTTTCTTGCTCTGCTTTTGCTCTGTTTAATAACAGATGACTGTGTATTTACCTTGTATGGATTCAGTAATAGAGGTGATTTTCTGCCCATATTTATTGGGATCATGTGACCCAGTATGTCACGTTGCACATTTGAACTACACCAGGTCCAGCGTCCTGTGGATTCATCTCATTTCATCACTATTTCCATAGCGTATCCTTTATTTTTCCACTCATGATCCTCTTATGATTCTTATCTTGCATCACTCATGCAGACACCGGAGGGGCAAAAATGTACTTCATTTTTGAGGACGTCATGTCTCGCTCCAACCTAGTTCGGCCTGTTTATAGCCGTCAACAGCGTTGGCAACACAGGAAGAGATCTGTCTATAGATTGCTGGCATTGATTGGTTGATTTTAATTGATTTTATATTGAATTTAAATGACTTGGTATCCTGCAGAGCACTGCGTATTTGCCCTCTAGGTCATGAAGGCTTTTTCATGGTTAAAAACTAACGCATGTGAGTTAATCTTCATTTTTTTTTGCGATAATCTATATCTTTAATCGGTTATTGTTGAGGCATTCCATGGGATGAAAAGAGAGCAGCGCACTAAATTTGACAGTGGAAAGCAGACGGGGAAATCTAAAATTCACACCACCATCTTATGATTTAACTTATGTATATTTTAGCCGCCCATTCCCCGGTGTGCTCTCCTCCTTTGAAGGTTTTAAGGTTGGGAGATAGTTAGCTGAGACACAGAGTTCCAGCCCAACTGCTTTTGTAGTGGTGGGTGGCGCGCTAGGAAGCATGCGGGATGCTGGGAGTGAAACCTCTCTCCGCCGACTCCGGGACTGTCTCTCTGAAGTTTCCCTTTGACATCACACTTCACACGACATGAATCCGGAGACTTAAAAAGTTAAAAAAGCGCCCCGTCCTCTGGCCCCAATGAGAGCTTTAAAATCTGAGGGAACTCGGAGAACAAGAAAGTAAACGAGATCCAAAAGTTCTACAGAATGAGTAGAAAACACTCACACACACACACACACACACACACACACACACACAGTGGGGACACATGTCACCCGGAAAAAATTCCAAATTGTTTCGGCTGCATTTCAGCGCGGAGCGGCGAACGCAGGCGAGGCCAAGAATGTCCACGCTATAGTTAAGCGAACCACAGCGTGTCCCCTCGTTGAGAAGCCTTCAAGCTGTCAGGGCCAATAAGAATGGAGCATGCTGGGAAAGATATGGGAGTGTACAGACAGTGATGGCAAAGTGGGGGAGTCCGGCGAGAGGGGGAAGGCTCGATGCAGTCAGCATTACTGGGAGTGTTTTACAGTCACTGTGGAGAGTTTGTCACAGGCTGTAACTGTTACTGTCAAGAGACATCGTTACTGCAGGATGAAGGCAAAAAGACACCATATGCACGTTCACTGTGGCCTAAAAGCCACTTACTACATTTACTGTCATACGAGTATACTGTCAGGCCAATATAGCAGGGTAAGACTTCGCTTTTCCCCCCATAATATCAGCCTATCAGCGTTGACTATGGAAATACCTTGTGAAATTAATTTCATTGTGTTTTCTTCAGTGGTGGAAACTAAACACACATAATCAAATATTCTAGTTACATATTAATTACCTTACTTGTTAAGTTTCTAAAAAAAATTATAAATATATAATTTCATTCATATTTGTGCATGTATCATATTATCAAATCTGATTGGAAAATCAAAGAAAACTGGAAAAGTGATGTAAATTTTTGATTTCCATTCATAAAATCTTTGCACAAAAATGACTCATTCTGGTCTGGTGGACTCTAAATGGACCATAATGTACTAAATGAACATCATGCTGGATTGAAGAAGACTTGAAACTAGAGATTGAGACCATAAACTCATGTTTACAATGTTTACTGAGATAATACATCAAGAGAGAAGTAGGACCATTTTCTCATAGACTTCTATACAATCAGAGAGGAGTCGCCCCCTGATGGCCAGCAGGGAGAATGCATGTTTAAGGCACCGCCGCCTGATCCAGTCTCTTGTCCGGGACTTTGCTGTTTCATTGCTCTAACACTCCCCACAGCTGTCACATGTGATGCCATTCACATCCTGGATGAATGCCAAAGACCATCTTTGAACAGTGACAGGGGTTAAAGATGGAACCCACTTTACTTTTTGTCTCCTTTCATGTGCCGGTGTGTTTCTAAGTGTGTGTGTGTGTGTGTGTGTGTCTTGGTCTAATCCCTGGTGAGAGGAGGCTCTGTAGCAGTCTAACCGTGTGTAATCTACCCGTCTGGCAGCACTCCCATCTGATAGCTTCCATTATAGACCCAGGAAGGGGCACTGCTGAGCTCAGCAAGTCACACACACACACACACACACACAAAGAGAGAGATATGCACACATGTTCACTCAAAAACACAGTAACGACACATCTGGGAGATCTAACTGGGTGTGTAATCAGGTGGAGGCGTTTGGGGCATTTTGGGCTGCTGTGTGTGTGTGTCTGTGTGTGTGTGTGTGTGTGTGTGTGTGTGTGTGTGTGTGTGTGTGTTGTGTGTGTGTGTGTGTGTGTGTGTGTGTGTGTGTGTGTGTGTGTGTGTGTGTAGCTGGCATATGGGAGTTTTGGTTGGGTAGATTAGCTCTGTACAGCTTCTCTCACACACACACACACACTGTACAGCTCAGTACTGTTTCCGCGGTGACGGCGACGGAGGCTCGGCTGCTTGTGTATGATAATGTTTCATGTAATTATTGCTCCTTCCTGCATGGCTGCTCACACACCATGGATGGTGAAGGCATGGCGACCACGGAGAAAGAAAAAGAAGCGCCGAGACGGATTTGAGCTCTTTGACGGAGGCAGGCTTACAGCCTTAAAGCCGTTCCATTCCATACCATGCTAAGCTTAATGAAAGACCACAGCCGGCTTCATGCGCCGAACACACACACACACACACACACACACACACGCGGACCTGGAGATTCCAGTGGAACAGGGATCAGCAACAGGAACTTACTCTATGTGGGGATTTGTGACGCATTGGCTACTTTGAACAGGATTATTTCCCGTACTGTGTAATAGGGTGTTCACACCACAACACAAAGCAATTATTTGCCCACTGGGTTACCGGCTGGAGGGGAGGAGGGGTTTACATCCACCTAGATACCAACAGGTGGTTCAGAGCAATCAATTACGGCTGAAATACGGTGTGGTGTGGAATCCCACGTCACACGGCACCTGAATAGCTTTACTCCGGTGTTAAGAATTTAAAAAAAAACAGGTTTTGATGTAATTTAACTGCAATAAACGTTTGAAAATGATGCCGAAAGAATTACATCATGATGCTGATTTTAAAAAGTCTAAATGAATGCTTTTGTCAGGTCTGTCTGCCATACGACAAGCAACCTACCTTAAAACGCTTGTTTTCTGAATGGAGTCTGGCTCTATCAATATGCAAATTATTGCTTTATGATCTCAATAAGACATGAATTAAAATCACACAACAAATGAAAGTGTTGCTGAGGAGAGGGAGGTCAGATTGTTTGCACACTATCATGCTATTATAAATACATATTGATTATATTTGTATGCTTTTATGGCAGAGCAGAGAGTATTTAACCAATCTGCCAACACGGCCTCAAACCTTCACCAAGTGCTTTCAGTGGTTTAAGTCCTGGGCCACACTGCTTTATGACCATATTAGGAATTAGCCATTCTCCATTTAATTTCACAGTAAATGCCATTTATTTTTGTCATGGACAGAAAATTGTTTAACAAGCGTGTGCTCATTTGTAAATATTAACAAAAAAAAATCCAGAATTGACAGCCAGTGTAATGAATTTACAGGACGGAGCCGTGCAAGGCACTTCATTTTCCACAGCACTGTCCGGCCAATATTTGAGGGGGGAAAAAAAGAAGCATTGTGTTGTCTTTCCACAGAAAAAAAAAAAACCTTGAATTTTAAAGTTTGCCGTTATGCTGGGATGATGTCAGTACTCAAAATTTAATTTTCACAAACCTCACATGGGACGGAAAAAAAGAAAGTTGTCAGTCAATATCTAGACAACCAAGGCATGTCCACCTGAAAGTATGATGTACTTTGTTGGAGGTATAATAAGCTAATACGCTGCAGAGAGGTGTTGTTGTGTACAGGTGGACTGACGGGGTAATTACACCTGTGTGCACACCATCCATCCGACCTGCAGAACCCAAGCCCTCAGCCATGACTGTGTGTGTGTGTGTGTGTGTGTGTGTGTGTGTGTACAGACAAAAGACTAAGTGTCTGGGTGAGTGTGTTTCATCATTACAGGGTCCCAGTCTGGCATTGGCCAAGGATGGATACGACTCTATGTGTGTGTGTGTGTGTGTGTGTGTCAGCTGATTATTACTGCATTCCATTCAGTAGAGCGCTCTTTGTCTATTCAGCTTTTGTGTGTGTGTGTGTGTGTGTGTGTGTGTGTGTGTGTGTGATGTAATGCCATTATCCTCACTTGCCTGTCTCTCCATTTTTACTGTTCTCTCTTCAATCAGCACTTAGCCTGCATGCATCTCTGAACCTTCCCTCCCTTACTCTTCTCCATGCTCTCTCTCTCTCTCTCTTCTCTCTCTCTCTCTCTCTCTCTCTCTCTCTCTCTCTCACACACACACACTCTCTGTCTGTCTCCGCTGCTACCTTCAGCACTTCTCTCTCATTGATTGGGCAGGTTTAGCTGACATCATCGTTCCATCTCCATCTCTCTTTTTCTTTCTGTCTCTTTTCATCCCTCCATCCCGGTGTTGGTCTGATTCATTATGTACATCAACTCCTGCTCTCTCTCTTTCTCTCTCTCTCTCTCTCTCTCTCTCTCTCTCTCTCTCTCTCTCTATTTTTGCTTCCCACTGCAAATAAAAACACGGTTTGAAATATTTTTGAAACAGACAGTTATGACCTCGAGAAAAGCTCAATAACATTCACGGTGTCGAGGAGAAGCAGTAAAACTATTCCTTTCGTTGATATTCTTTTTCAAATAATAACTATAACAGTAAAATAATGCCTTAAACTTGCATTCTCTCTGCTGGCCATCAGGGGGCGACTCCTCTGATTGTATAGAAGTCTGTGAGAAAATGACCCGAGATTTATATTTCTCCGTAAACATGAGACCTGATTTATTTTGGGACATTTGAAGAGATCTGAACAAAAAAAAGGAGCACTTCCTACATCCCTGTATGTTGTGCTTTGGCTCAGTCTGCAGAATGTGGTGGCCTCCTTAAAAGCAGCAGAGAAGAAGCTGCTGGCGCCGCGTCCAGAGCAGGGATCATCTGCACTCAGCTGACAGGCTGGAAAACATTCTCGTTATAAAAATGTGTACGTTGACTGGATGTCTGGGGGTGTGAGGGGCAAGCAGTTAGGGAGTTGAACAATGCACAACAATGCAGTAAAACGGAGGAACCCAGTGGTGGAGGAAGTATTCAAACACCTAAACTAGAAATGTTACAGAAGTTTTAACTTTGAATACTTTGAAGTAAAAAAATAGGGATGTATTAGTGTTGCCAACGTCGAGACAGAGAGGGACGGGGGATGTCTGATTCTGTTGCACGTTTCAATTCAAACACAACACACCGACCATGCACACATAGTTTATTCCCTGCTCATAAGTGTACATTGAAAACCGTCTAAAACCATCAACCAGCCTATTCAACCAGCTTTCACACCATCAACCAGCTAAGACCATCTAAAACCATCAACCAGCCTATTCAACCAGCTTCTACACCATCAACCAGCTAAGACCATCTAAAACCACCAATAGCCTGTTAAACCAGCTAAGACCATCTAAAACCATCAACCAGCTTGTTAAACCAGCTAAAACCATCCAACACCCTATTCTACCAGCTAAGACCATCTAAAATCATCAACCAGCTAAAACCACTAAGACCAGCGAAAACCATCAACTAGCCAGTTTTACCAGCTAAAACCATCTAAACCCACCAGATCAGACCAGCTTAAACCATCAACCAGCTTGTTAAACCAGCTAAAACCAGGTAAAACCATTAACCAGCTTGGTAAACCAGCTAAAACCATCCAAAACCCTATTGTACCAGCTAAGACCATCTAAAACCATTAACCAGCTAAAACCACTAAGACCAGCTAAAACCATTAGCAAGCCTATTGAACCAGCTAAAACCATCCAACACCCTACTCTACCAGCTAAGACCAGCTAAGACCATCTCAAACCACCAATAGCCTGTTGAACTAGCTAAGACCAGCTAAAACCATCAATCAGCTAAAACCACTAAGACCAGCTAAAACCATCGACCAGCTTGTTAAACCAGTTAAAACCAGCTAAAACCATCAACCAGCCTGAGCTGCTCTAAGCTGTTTTTTAAGTAGGGCAGATCGGCCCGATAGAAAGCTTCAATTGCAATAGTTGGGTTTAAGTCTAATTTACCCGTAAGCTTGGATTCCCTGATAGAGATGTTCAGGCTTGGTTAGGCCCCCGGGATGTTCCACTAGTGTGTATATGTTGACATATAGTCATTCATATTATTTTAAAATATTATAATACATCCTTGGTACTTGGGTACCCAGACCTCCTCCCTATGTGGACTCATGTGGACTTTGTGAACAAATTTGTGATACATAAAGAACAAATGTATTCCACAACCAAATAACTTTCCTTATAAATTTCACAATGCGTTTCGATTGTCTGGGAATGGAGTTTTTAAGGAGCCCAGGCTGCCATAACGGATGGACTGGTGAAATTACCCAGAATGCAACATGACATTATGGCACTTCTCTCGCTCATCCGACCATCTATTTCCCCACCATTTATCTGGGAATTGGTTGTGGTGTGAGCAGGTACGGGTAGCGCAGACAGCCTGAACTAGACATCTCCCAGCTGTGGGTCCCCACAGGAGACAGCACATGCCCAGAATAACTCGGCGGGGAAGCGTCCTAATCAGCTGCCCGAACCTCCTCACCTGGCTCCTCGCTAGAGTAGCACTTCCACTCGACGCTCCGTCCAGATGTCTGACGGAAACTCATTCTGCAATTGTTTCTGTCATTACCGTTGGAGGGTGAGGGAGGAGGAGGGGGGGGGGGGATGTAGATCAACTGTTAAATCCAGAGCTTTGCCTTCAGGCTCGGCTCCCTCTTCGCCACGACGGTTCAGCATAGCAACCGCATTACTGCTGACACGGCTCCAATCTGCCTGTCAGTCCCACACTCCGGAATACCTTCCTAGATAGGCAGCTCGATGGGTATATCGTTTTATAATCCTACATTGAGCTATAAAGACAGACATTTTAATAAGAAATTCCATTTTTTTTTATTCCCACATTGCTTTTTTGGCCAGAAGGCAAAAGCCTGGAGCCGATCCCCGCTGACATTGGTTGAAGGCAGCGTTCACCTGGACTAGTCGGCAGTCTATTGCGGGACAGGCAACCAATCACACCTACGGGACATTTAGACTCATCGGTTATCCTGCATGTCATTGGACTGTGAGAGGAAGCCGAACCGGTACGCCCTAATATGAACGTACAACTTAAAATATGATGCCCTGAAGGTTCTTCGTGTTCTGAGTGAAGCCTTCATTTCATTCCTCTGTCTCCCCTCCAAAGCCGATTATGATGTATGCTTTGGTGTAGAGATGTCACAGGTTGTTTAATGTTTTCTTATTCCTCTTCATTCACATATTGCACATATTAATGTCATGAGAGCAGAGAGTATTGTAGTATTGAAAGCTACACGAGGTGTTCCCCTCCTCCTCATATTTTACATCATTGTTCTGTCAATCCTCTTCTATTATACAGGATCTGCCTTTGTTTTTTTAAATCAATCTGGACCTTCTTCTCACCTGGCTGTATATTTTTCTATATATATAAATGTGTGGTGCTCTGTGTGTTCCCCGGCAGCAGGCGGAGGAGGTTGTACAGACGGAGGCCTCCCAGCAGCTCCACCTGCAGTCCAGTGATTCGTCGGAGAAGCAGCAGCCCAAGAGGTTACACGTCTCCAACATCCCTTTCCGTTTCCGAGACCCCGACCTCCGGCAAATGTTCGGGGTGAGATGACAACTACATCACACACACACACACACACCTTGTACTGAGATACAATACACTACAGGGGCAATTGTACATATCCAGTTGGAATGCCCTTTACCTCAAACCACTGAATGTACTATACTCTGCTCTGGGGATGGAACATTCAGAGGCTAGTTATTTTGCGATGGTTTTACAGGTCCAGCCTTCTTCAGATCAAATTATGCTGCATGTGATCCGTGAACTAAAATTAGTTTGATAACCCGGCTCGAGATTCAGTGATGTATGTAAAGTCAATAGCGTATAAAAAATGCATCATTGAATATTTATTTTATGTCCTTTGCCAGAAAAAAAGTCAATATACAGAAAAGAGATGCTCATGCATACCATGGATGTTAGTTGCAGTTACATGGATGATATATCTTCAACTTAAATGTTTACATGGGTGGCAAATTCAAGAAATACTTGGAAGGTGATTGGATGAGCCATCTGTCAATCAAAGGTGATGACCAGTATGGAAGTTTAAGGCACTCCAGCTTTGGCTTCACTTCTCAGACATGAAGGTTGCCGCCCGTTCTGACCTCATCACTCGTTTTTTTTTAAATACTATCAAGTGAAGCAGCAATAATTCCAGCAAATTAAGCAGCAATGTTTTATAGCAGTGTTGCAGCAACAGCGATGGCAGAGCAAAAGGGAGCTTGACTTTAAATGTGACGCTTTCATACAACCGCGTCTGCATGGAATAGAGAATGTCCCGTTTGAGTGTAGTCGTGCGGCTCGAGCGTGCCCTGAAACTGTAAATAATTCACCCCTTTACCTTGGTTTGCCCCCTAACCCAAATTAGGCAGATCTTATTAATGTTTCATCTTCGGTGTCCGTCCTTAAGTGGTCCTTGGAGAGACGGACGGGTGGATAGCCATGCTCCAGTTCTCTCAACCAGTGAGAAACTTTTCACGTACAAGCACGAAGCAGGAAATAGAAAATGTAGTAACGACTTTATTAATTTACAGACCTGCTGCCTACCGTCTCTGTAGGTCAGCGTAGGTTTTCAGTTGGACCGAATGAAGACAGATATTTGCTGTGGTTCCATTATTGTATTTTAATGCTCATTTTTGAAGAATTGCATCAGAAAACGTTCTCAATTGTGTGAAAAAAAAGGTTTGGACAAGTTTTTTTTGCTTTTGTGGAAAAAGAGGGTTATAAAGAAGACGATTAACTTGCATGCCTGATCAGCTGTTTCAGGTATTATCTTCCCATATATTAAAAATAGTGTGACGAAAGACAAAAGACAGGAGGTCAAGCAAACCCACAGCATCCAAGAGGCAGAGAACTTCCAAGATGAAAGCGAAAATAACCAACATTAAGCTAAGATGGTGACAAACAGATGCCTCTGAATGTGGGAATGTAAACACAACAGTTCAGTGTGTTCTCAGTGAAACGTCTCACGGCCACACGGGACGGAGGATAAATGCAGCTCTGCATTAGAGGAAGGGAATAAAGAGGACGAGATACTGAAACACTGACACCTTATTCTTAAATCTGTGTGTGTGTGTGTGTGTGTGTGTGTGTGTGTGAAGAGAAAGAGAAGGCTTGTTAAGAGACTGGCTGTGTAAAGTGTTTGCTGATGATGTAGGTGTTTACCTACCTACACACACACATACACACACATTACTGGGTATAGATTTACTGACACAAATCCAGCACTTACATTTAATATAATTGGAGGCTGGAGATTCACCCCCCCCCCTCCCTCCCTCCAACACCACCCACCTCCCCATTCCTCCAGTGGAGTGGAACATCTGCTCGTGCAGACACCTTGTTCCAGAAGGAGGGGAGGCGGCGGCGTGCATCGCCTTCTCCGGCCTCCGAGCTCCTGATGTGGAGAAAAGAGGAGGGGATGGAAGGGCCCCATCAGTGGAGACACAATTAATGGGGTTCCTCAGCGAGGTTAAAAGGGAGTTTATCCTCATTAGATGTGTGCAGGGTGACAGCTCCCGGTTGTGGGCGCGAGTTGTGTGTGTTTGTGTTCGAGTGTGTGTGTTTTTCTTGAAAAAAGGAGTGGGACTTTTTTTTTTTTTTTTTTTGGTCTCCAGTCACTTAGTGAAGTCTCCGAGGCGCCGAAACACCGCAGCACAATTATCCAGTGATGTCATCACACAGAGGCGGAGTATGTGGATGTGAGAAAGAATGGAAGGGGAGGATAGGGGAGCAGGAGACGGGAATTAGAGGAGGCAGACAATCCGGTACAGTCGGTGAAGAGCAGGATCACAAAGACTGGATCACTGGAGAGCCGGGGCCAGAAAAGTGGATGTTTGTATATCAAATTTATAGTCAGACAAAGAATACAAAACTCCTATACTTCAAACTTAAAGAATCATTCTGGTTCTTACTGGATCAGACCCACGAAGGTCTCCATCGCTGTCTTTCGAACCAACATCACTTTGCTCCCAGTCCTCCCAGCAACTAACTTGACTTGTACAATATTACTATTACAGCTTGAAATGATAGACACCACCATCAGTGGTTATACAAGTTGTAATAAACCCAAGACATACCCGTACCCCCAAATGAAAGTTGGGTTTTTGGTGAAATCAATTTAGCTATAGGTCTAAATATTGTATAGTTTCAACACATTTTATGGAATTTAGTTGGCAGCAGAGATATCTTTCACATTTCTTTTTACTGAACTGTTTTTTTCCATCCCCCAATTTTTTGGAAAACTCACCAGAAAAAGTTTTAAAGCTGATGCCGACTTCACAAGTGGCTTCTCGAACTGCTCGTTTTCAGCCGAGCAGTTTAGCAGTTTGGATCCGTTGTGTTTGTCGCTTCCCTGCGAGAGACGTAAACGGCTGTCATAGCCGTCACACACACACACACACACACACACACAGAGACACATGCAGCACACACTCGGCTTCCTCCCGGTTCTCTCTGCTGCTAATGGTCCTGCTTTTAAGGATTAATGCCTCGTGGGCAGGGCTGCGGCGTTCCAGTCCGCATTCCATCTGGGCTCAGTCTTGGCCACCGCAATGGGCTCCAGTGGCACGATCCTCCATTCACCCTAAAATGGGACTTGTGAGCAACTGGCTCGATCTCCCATTAGGGGGGGGGGGGGGGGGGGGGACTACCACCACAATGCAAACAAAAGCAATAAGCTAGGGCATTACAGCAAATGGAATCCTGTGTCATTTCAGCAAAAGCTGTAATAGAAAAGCAATATGGGCGCATTAAACAAAGCCATATAAAGAAGTTCAATCAAAGGTGATGCCGCCGCGAGCTGGCGGTCTATCTCTGTGATTTACACAATAACACTAGGTGATCCCCCCCCTCCCCCTCCCCCTCCACCATATCCAATCCCTCTAGAGGTCCAGCCCAGGACCCAGGATTAAAGTGTACCACTGCGGCACACAAGGCGGGAAAAGGGTAGGGCCTCGGAAAAATGGAATAAAACTGGGTTCATTACCCAAGCTTATTTGAGTTTAATTCATAATTAGAACAACACATTTGGAGGGAAATTACTAGGCCGGGGAAGGGGCTTTTAATGGTAGAATGATAATTGGCACTCACAGCACCACTTCACTGATTCAATTCTCTCATTCTCAAGATGTGGCTGAAATCTGTAATCTACGACTGCGAACTCCAGATCATTTCCCTGCATGCACTGCACGCTCACCTGCGCGTCCACGGTTATTTGGGGCTTTTTTGTCGTCCGTGCGGTTTTGTTGTTTTGCCCCCCCTCCCCTCCCTGCTAATTCCTCGTAATCATTCCCGATCCACGGAACCAAAATGTCCGCCGCAGGATCCAGCTGGCCCGCGCTGGTAGGAGGACCCTGTTCGTTTAGCCCCACACGGAGTGGAACCTGACAAGCCGATATGCAGGACCGCCGCCGTCCCCCGAGCTTCGGCTGTGTTTAATTAATAAGCAGGCACTTAGCGAGCCCGCCGCAAGAGGGTCCTTACTGTCACATTCCCAGAGGTAGGGGTCCTAAATGAGTCATTAGATACTCAGCGCACAGAGACGTGCACTCGGTGTGCACACACACACACACACACACTCTGCTGAGGTAGACCATCCACGTGTGTATGTGTGTGTTTTTGTGTGTATTTGGCTTTTGTGCTAATGGAGTTTTAATGACACCTTCTCTTGCCTAATCACCTGTTCTGGAGGTTTCCAGCAGACACAGGTAGCCCAGTGTTCCCAGCAAGGGAATTATTTTCTAATGTCTCCCGTTCACTTCTTCACTCTCATTTTGCCTCCGTCGAATTATTCCGTAAGGCTCCGATATTGCCGGCTCCGCCCCCAGAGGAGGCGCGGTGTAATTATAATCTGAAATCCTCTCGTTTACATCAACGTATCGCCGTAGCGGCGGAGCCGTTTGGCACCGAGCGGGTAGTTAGGAGGCTTCGCCGTCGTCGTGTCCCCCCCCCCTGTGGCGCCAGTGTGTTTGTGTTGATTAAGGCAATTAGTGTTTAAAGCAGAGAGGGACAGTGATGGAAGTTATTGCTCTGTTTACCATTAAGGCTACGCACAGCAGGTGAGACTGGTGATGTCATCAATTTTGAGTTATTTTTTGTTTTCGGTGCCATAACGACAGGCGGCCATCCAATACACAAACAAGTGAAACACTTGTTAACAAATCCTGTTTAAAAAACAGTGTATTTTGCTTTTGAGTGGTGAAAAGCAACATTTAATTTCCTTGAGAACTGCAGAACCGAAGTCGTTTTCTCGTAGTAGCCTTTAAGTACAATTACTTGTTAATAAATGTACTTTTTATGCTCGACTCAGCTTTAATTGAGAGCTAATAAAGTCTAAATAAAAATAAGTCACACAATGCATGAAAGTACCTAACAGATCCACTGGAACACTTTCTTTTTTGCTCATATTAGTGATTATAATATATACATATGATATATAATATATAATACTGACAGATCCTATTCTGAATGCAAAGAGTGCTTTTACTTTTTTAATATTTTTAAGTACAATTTGTGTAAATGGTGCTAGTACTAGTTGACTTAAAGCCCTGGAAACCTTTGGTTTAAAAATCTTAAATGTGTCCGTAAACATTAAATACTAAAAAACTAAAAACTAAATAAACAACAATGAGTTTCTGAGGGATTTTTATTTTTATTTTTTATTTTTTTGTAAATAATAATCGGATTATCTGTACTGAGCAATACATGTGTCCACATATCTGTTTTGTACAGTAATGTTTTGGGGGTTTTTTTTAATCACTTAGCCAGCTCCAGTATCACAGTAGGCCGCTGCAGCTTTTCAAGGCAGCCAGCGTTGTGTGAGTCAGAACCAGCATTGTTCTGTGAGGGCACCACACTGAGGCTGATTTACACTTCTCTGTCTTCCCTGGGAAACAGCTCTAATTTGGACTAATGGAGACCACTGCCTTCACAGACCAAACACTGCAATAGAGACGGATGAAGGAGGGGAAATAAAGTACAAAAACAACAGTGATTGGTGGAATGATGCAACACCTTTCAGTCCGATAACAGGGAACGAGTCACTGGGACCAATACCCATACTTTTCAAGACCTTTTGATGTATTTCAATAAAAAAGGATAAAGTTGGAGTAAATAATAATTATAATAATAGTATTATGAATAATAAAGTAGGAGTGGATCTACCATATTTCCATTAACTGGTAGAGATGAGATATTAAGAGGTTTAACCACATTAATTAGTAGAGAGTTGCAACTGAGGAGATTTTGTTTGTAGTCTTTAGTCGTCCAATGTGAATCTAATGATTCCAAGTGAAGTTGTGGAGTTAAGGACTGCAGATCACTGATAGGTCAGAGAGAATCATTAAGGCAACAAATCAAATGTTAGATTTATGCAACAAAACCACTTAGTAATGTTTTGGAAAAACATGATGATTGAAATTAGCATAACTACATACAGTTATGTTGAGGCAACAAATCCACTTTTTAAGGTTTAGGCAACAAAATAAAGGTTTTTTATGTTCAAGAAAACCATCATAAATGCATAAACACAACCCTTTGGGACCCAAGGCCTCATGGTTGAAAGCCCCGTGTTCTTAAACCCGACCTCATCCCCACCTGCCCTCCAAAAACAGTCCTTCTCAACATTCATTACATTTGATGCGAGAGAAGGTGCAGAAAGTCCGTCAAGTCAAGCCGAACCACGCATGCAGCGAAAATAAGGCATAAATAAAGGGATAAACTTTGTTGCTATAACTTTCCCCTGTTTTTTTTTTCATAGACAGAAACGTTTGTGTGGTCGCACCCTAGAAGGTAAAAACCAGTGACCAGATCCCCCACCACTATAGCGCCTCCCTGCTTCTTGTTCATCAGCTCATTGATCAAAAGTATTGGATTTGTGCTAACCAGGGCTGTATTTTGTGTGCATGAGTATGAACGTGTGTGTGTGTGTGTGTGTGTGGCCTGCCGTACCGCTGGCATGGCTGACAGGGTAATTAGTTCTAATGAAATAACGCAGCCATTGTGGACAACAATTAAGGGTAGCTTTCATCCCGCTCATTAGGCTGAGTGGAGAAGCACTTTCATTTGCCCCGATTCTTAATGATCTGATCTTAAGGACACACCCACCCATTGAATGGATTCTCAAACACACACACACACACACACTTACAGGTGCATACATAGCCACTGTTAATTAATGTATGGTTCTTAAAGTCAGTTAAATGGTTCTACAAACCTTTAAAACAAATAAGAGGAACATTAACATTTTATTCTTCTTTTAATTGACAGCTGCAGCGACTGCTGTGTGTTTACATTATTCTAGGAATTCAGAAATGGGATTATTTGAAGGTTTTTTACCCATTTAAGAATAATAGCTGGTATTTAGATGGTTTGACATGGAAAAACAGAAAAAAAAGCCTCAGTCAATCTCTTGCTAACTGCAACCAAAGTGCTTTTGTTGCATAAACTGACCTCGTCTTATTTGTCGGGATCTTACATATCTGGAGTCCTACACACCTTGGCTGGTTCCTCCAGTTTTGAAGCCTCAAGTTCGACATTGTGGCCTTCACCATATCCCAACTTTTACAACCAAATAAAATAATTGCTGATGCATTTTCGCTGTAAGGGAGCAGAGTAGGTGGATGGATAGTGTGTATTTCTGCGTTCTAGGAGTGTAACCTACTGTCTGTATGTGCAACATGTGTGTGTGTTTTATTTGCTAGTGGACTTCCTTCATCTTCAGGGCTGGTGTTGTAACCTTGCCTTTGCTCTGCTGCCTCCTCCATGTTTATTTATTTATTGAAATAAACTACTTGATTCAAGGTCTAGTTATGGGGAGCACAAGGCTGAGCATTATCATACTGCCTGGCAAGGTTAGCACTGCTTCTCTTAGCCATGAGCTCATCCCAGCTGCTCAAACTGAGCTGCCACTGATCCCAGATATTGGTCGTTATATTTATTCCCACTGAAGCTGAAAATAATTGATATTTCACGCTGATATTATTGGAAATGGTTTGGAAATCAAACATCCGAACAACGTTATCATCTTGGTGTTTTTTTGGTGTGGTTAAAGGTGCAGCATCAGTGACGGCGCCCGTTTCCATAGACGTGATGAGAGGCTGCTTAGTCACTCTTTAACTTCACTTTGGCGCCGTTACATAAATACGGCACTTTTAGGCCTCAAGTGGAGAGTGCAGAGAAGTTCCTGTGCGTGCATCTCATATTTTATTGAAGATTTATTAATGCACTTGTCAGCTGGTGGCGCTTGAGTTTCCTCTGATGCCGAGCGACCACGATGGTGCTCAGATGTGTTTATCAGTGTTTCTGTCCCATCATCGGCTACTTCATCTGAAAGAGTCACAGTCGGGAAAATCACACGTAGCGGAAATGTTTTTGATCAAACATGTTTCATAAGGAATGAATGAATAGCAAACAATCATCCTGTTTTGTGTCCGACAGCCGTTATCATTCTGAATGTCACTCCTGTCACCGAAAAAGGGGGAACAATTGTGTGATGTCAGGGTATTGAAGTTACATAACATACACAGGTGGCGTAGGATTTTAGCTTAAACAGCATTAATAACTAGAAGACCGTTTTTTTGTTTGTTTTTAGGCTGTGCTGGAGAAGAGTTCATTAAATGTTTAGCTGACAAATATGTTACATTTGAATCGAAATGCCACAATAATCTAAGCAAATCAAGGATCCCCAACAATGCCAAGTTAATGAGGTCTTCAATTATACTAAATATATAGATAGATAGATTCTTTACATGGGCAAACAGAATACTGATCTCCCAAATGTGATGCTATGAATTCATATTCATAAGTGTGACATCACGCCCTAAAATTATACTTTTTACGAAATAAGACTTGAAACTAGAGATTGAGAACCTAAACGCAGGTTTATAATGTTTACTGCGATAATAAATCAAAGAGAGAAGTAGTCATTTTCTCATAGATCCATGCAATCAGACTTCTTTTTGCCCCCTGGTGGCCAGCAGACAGAATGCAAGTTCAAGGCACTTCAGCCTTGGCTTCACTTTTCAGAATTTGTGGTCTCCACCTTGTACAAACTCCATTAAAAGTCTCTTCAGCCGTTAGATCTTCACTTCACAAGCATATTTGCTCATTTCCTCTCTCCTCACAAGCTTTCCTACGACACAAAGGAAAGGAAAGGAGTGAGGAACACAATAAAGGAGACTTGGGATGAACCCCTCATCTAGTTTAAACACATGTAACAGCCACACTTTCCACCTACATCAATGCGCGGTGGAGGCGTGGCCAGCAGCCGTCTCACCCCACGGTAATTAGCCAATTAAAATGACGCATGGAGCCAATCAAGGCTGTTAAGAGCTGGATCCAGATAGAAGCTATAGGCGGCGAACGCACGGGTAGACATGTGAGGAGGGCTCGGGCAGGTAATTACTGTGATGGCCGGCATCATGGGCAGATAAACAAATGTATGGCTCATCATAAGCCTTGATGGGCTACCAACCCCCTCCTCCCCCGCAAAAACAAGCGATTTCCTGTTTTAAGGGACTTTGCCGCGCACTAAAAGCACTCCGGCTCTGCTCTTTTCTCCGTTTGCGAGCGGGGAGAGGAGAAGCACCGTGATGGGCATCATTAAGATCGGCGGTGCGTACTGAGGCGTTGCGTTGCTATAGTGTCCACATCCACCACCGTAATGTTCATTAACACTCGTCCCCCAACACACACACACACACACACACACACACACACCACTTTATTACCACAACACAGCAAACACAGCATTAAACAGCATTAGGAGTAAATGGATATTTTATTAATCTCATTGTCGGGTGAAGAGGAGTTTGTTAATTTGGAGCATTGACTGCTTGACCTTTTTAGCTCTTTTTTTTTTTTTCCTTTTTCATTTGAGAGCATGAGAGAAGAGCGCGGGTCGCCATGTTCTAATTATTTTCCTCCCCCCTTCCCCCTTCTCCGTCTTTTTCTCCCCACCCCCTTCCCTCCTCCTCCTCCCTTGTCTTCCACAGCAATTTGGCAAGATTTTAGACGTGGAGATTATTTTTAACGAGCGAGGCTCCAAGGTAAGTGTAACCACACATCCACATATGATTCTACAGCCGACTGTGTTCGCCCCCCTCTCCCCTGCCCTCCTCCTCCTCTCGCAGTCCTCTCGCCGTCTCCGTGGCTCTCCTTCCTACCCGTCGAATAGTAATTACAAAGTGGAGTCGGTGACACTCGCCTGCAGGCAGCTCCTCCACCTTAGCGGCCTGCCATGCATTGTGACGTACAATGAAGCGCTCCCACTTATCTTGACGCTGGCAGAAGGATTCAAGCAGTCTGCACACACACACACGGCTGTCTCGCCTGTTTAGCTTCCCGACCTATAGCGCCAAGGAGTGGGATGTCCTCCACCCACCTCCACCCGGGACAGTCAATCAGTACACGCTGATCCCATGAAGTTTTCATGAGAATAAATATCTGTTTAGCTCGTTATATTATATTCTCACTCTCTAGCCGTTTCACTTTTGGATTCGGCTCGAGAGCCGAAGTTCCGACACAAAGTAGTTCTTACAAAGCGGCGAGTTCTTAGTCAATACCTACATCTACTACCTGTGTAGCTGACAAGGCTCATTTGCTCAGCTATTGGTTGATTTATTGACTGGCTGACTTTACTCATACAGAGGAAACTCACCGAGAGCCAGAGAGAGTCCAGACGGAGAAATGATAACCGGGACATCTGCTTATATGATGAATAAGTCAAATAAGCAAATATATGTATTATGGAACGCTGTTTTGGAAGTTATTATGTATATAAAATGGGAAGTTTGAGTATATGGCATGAAAGTGAGAACATAGGATATGAACCTTGAATATATGGATTGAAAGCCAGAATATATTGAATGAAACTTGAATATATTGAATGGCATTTTGAGAATATTGAATGAAATTTGAAAGTAAAATGTTAAACTTTATATATTGGACATATATGATTGAAACTTGAATATATCGATTTAATTTCTATTCAAGTTTCTTTATTTGTTTTTAGTTTATTATATTTATTTATATTTAATTTAGTTTATGATATTATATCTATTTGGAACTTTGTTGGAGTTTTAAAATACAAAGGTTACACCAGACATGTTTAACTTTCAGGAACATATTTGTTAGAGTTCATGTAATAAGGAACGCCATGTTTCCGGAGTGATAACTGGCCATTTCATAAAAGCTATGAAGGGATGTGTATTTGTAGTTCTAAGGTTCATAGGACGTCCAGCTCGTGATTTAGCATGCTCATTAAAAGCTTTCACACAGAAGGACGATTACCCAGAAAGCAGTGTTTCACCATCTGACAGGTCTTGTTTACATTCCCTGCGTCGGCCGCGTCCCATTCCCGAGAACACTAATCATTTACACGCGATGAAAGAAAAAAAAAGAACGCAGACTTTCTCTGCATTAGAGCAGCCGACGTATCTATACGTGGTAACAGAATGTCAGAAGGATTCATTTTGCTCCCACTTCACACTTTTAAACATGTTTTATCTGCTCCCCCTCTCAAGGGCAGGCCTATGTGTTATTTATACCCAGAGGAAGGCAGTGAATCCTCCACATGCATAAGAGATCATGTCGCCAGGCGCCGCTCGCACATATTATCTGGCCAGGCAATTACAAGGCAACGACTGGCCCAGGATACATAAGCTAAAAGTGCTTGTCCAACAGGTGTGTCTGCCAGGCATATTAAGTGGAGTTCATTCTCTGCCTCCTCGCCATGACTCAGCAAGTCTGAGAGCGTGGACCACTCCTATGTGCAGCACTGGGAGGGGAGGGAGGTTATCTAGGGAATGAAACTGACACCAGGACGCTGGTGAACGGAGCTTTTAAGGTCCTGGAAGGGTTTCGGGAAAAGAGGGGAGCCACTTCAGAAAAAGCAGGGAATCGTGTTGTGATTTCAATCAGCAGAATGAGTGTCAGTGATGTTTAGACTGACAGGTTGAAGCTGAGGAACCACCAACACCTGGGGAAAGGAGAGGAGAGAGAGACTTACCTTCCTTAGTCTGGGGCCTCACGTTGTATGGCCGTGTGGTATGGAGGATACGTGAAGTCCAGCTAGAACTAGACTGAAAAGGCCTCCACAGATCACATTCACCTGAAGACTTCAAATTAGGAAAATGTGCCGCTTCATTGTCAAATTTAGTTTCCTATTAGAGGCAATAAAGTAAGAGTTTTTAGAGGGCGATGAAATGAGGCAAGTCATGATTTCGATATATCTGTGTTGTGAAGGCACAGAGCTAGAACATATCTGAGACTTTTTAGTGGTTTTCCATTGAGATTTTTACATTTTTTATATTCATCTATATTGCCCTTCCATATAATAAGAGACTCCGAAGCTACACTTCCACGTTGACCTCAGCGGTTGGTCCCATTTGGATTGTTTCCAGGCAATTAAAGGGCATTATCAGTGGCTACCATTGTAATGCTAAAGACACTTAAACCAAACCAATCAAATTGGGAAAAAGAACCCTAAATGTAATGTTGTGAATTGAAATGTACAACTTTACATTTTGGAGACACAACTACTTGGTTGGGTTTATGAATAGATTGTGTTCTCTTCATGCAATCCTTCAATAAAGCTCTTAAATTGATAGATTAGTGACTCATTGATGCATGTGATGCACATGCCAAGCCTCTATGGAAAATTACCAACACTTCATCTAACTGCTTGTCTTGATTGAATCCTTCTGACCTCCTTGTATTGATCTATGTTCTCTGTGTTCTGCGATCACAGCAGTGAACCTGGTAAGTACGTCGTTGTTGGAACCGAGTGTTCACGAAGCAGCGTCGGGGTTTTTCCCTCCGAGCAGAGAGAAGATGAATGAACTGTTGTCTGTTTTTTAGTCATAGCTGAGAGATCCGAGAGACGTCTCAGGCTGTTCATCTGTTCCGTTAATGGAGTGTTCATTAATTGTTCTGAGAATGTAGATCAGATCGGGCTGAACGTGGCTCGTTGACGCTGATCTACGATATAAAATACGTCAACGCGTGAACTCGGAAGCTGGTAGCGTTAGCGGTTGCTAATGGAGGAACCCCATTGGCTCCTAACTTCATGTTTTCTTTCTAAAAACTTGTGGTCCCCGCAGCGCTCCGTGCCGCACAAATAATATTCATGTAGATGGAGTAAGACAACAGAATCCTTGCTTGGCGTGTCCGCGGCACTAAGTGTGATTAAACAGGTGCTCGCGGCTCTAATACGTCTCTCGGCAAGTTCCTGATGAAGTTGAGGAACGCCGGAGCAGGTGGAGAAGGAATATTTAACATAAAGCCCCTCCGCCCGGGTGTTAATCAATGGGAGCAGAGATGATTCTTCTGCTTTCTCGCTCTCTGCCCGCTTTGAGCTCGCTGACATAGACGGATGAGGCTGTGCACTCTGCAGGGTTTGGAGGCATGTTTTACCGCATATGGGCTGTCTGAGTGAGCTGCATCTCCGGGCCCCAGTCTGGGTTAGGCGGACACAGTCTCATGAGCGAGCTGCGTCCCGGGGCTCAGAGAGTCACGGCTGACTGATACCGTGGAGATTGTAATTGTGTGGCACTTATCCGCTCTCCCACAGGGGCCTCGGCACACCGGCACGGCAGCTACAAACACACACACACATCCCAACCTCTGCTGCAAGTGTGTGTGTGTGTGTGTGTGTGTGTGTGTGTGTGTGTTTGGAGGCTTTCATTCCGTCTGCTAATTCAATTAGGTCTTTCTGTAAACGCCAGTCTGGGATGGAACAAAAGGATGGAAAGATAGAAAGGAGGCGGTCATGTCAGTTTAACCCCCGAGCTCTCTTTCCCCTGTAACTCTCATGTTTGTGTCACCAGCCTGACGTCTCTGACCTTTGACCTGCAGCTCTTCTCTCATCTGTGCTTTTGTGTCTTTTCTCTTCTCTCTCTCTCCTTCTTCTCCTTCTTTTCCCCCCACATTTCTTCCGTTTTGTCGCTCGATTTCCGACGCCACCTCCTCCTCCCCCCCCGGCGCTGCAGGGCTTCGGGTTTGTAACATTTGAAACGAGCGCAGATGCCGACCGCGCACGGGAGAAACTAAATGGTACAATCGTAGAGGGACGCAAAATAGAGGTGCCTTCCTTTTCCTGTCTCTCCTTACCTCTTCTTACCCCCCACACCTCCCCCCCTCTTCTTTTGTTACTCCTCCCCCAACTTTCTCTTCCGTTTCTCTGCCTGCCTGACGTTTCCTGCAATACTCCCTCCCTCCCTCCCTCCCCTCTCTCCCTCCATCCATTTCCTCTCTCCTGCCTGCTGCACCTTGAACGCTGCATGCTGAACCCTGATCCGTAAGTGTGTGTGTGACAAAGAGAAGACCTCTTCAGTGGTGTGTGTGTGTGTGTGTGTGTGTGTGAGTGTTGTGGCATGTGCATGAGGTAACAGTGGTTTGGATTTGAGTTAGAACCCCCTCACGTTTAAAAAATAAAAAATGACGCCCTTCCGAATGGTGATCAGTGATGTGCCTCACGCTGTTGTTTCATGGCGTCGCCCTCAAACCTCGGCAGCGAGCGTTCCATTCCGATGTCACCATCCTCTCGCATGAAGTCTCTCCCGCCTCTCCATCCGTCTGCTCAATTTTTTTTCTTCCATTTTATCTCAGCAGGGTTCATCTGACAGAATAATTTAAAGGCTGTTTCAGATACTTATTTATTCAAATTCAGTACATCCACAAGCATCTCTTAGAACTTATATTTACTGTTAACACTTCTGAGGAAATGTAAACACATTTTTTTTTTCAGTAAGGATGGGAAGACAAGTTAGAAAGGCAACACATGCTGGTCTTTTTCACCCAAACCTTTAAGTTTTAAGTGCCTAAACTGGACCATAAATAATGTATTGATGCTGGAAATATTGACAGAATGGCATTTTAGTGACTTTAAAATATGCTCATTAACATTGTGTTCATATAAAATGATGATATTTCTTTCCATAAACATATTTTTTCAACCTGCCAGGTCTAAATGAGCCCCTTATAGTGAAATCATTAGCAAGTAATAAACATATAGAATATGTAGATGGAGCCTCCTCAAGGCCAGATATCTTTTCACCTGCAAGTGGCCCAAAGAAAAGAGCTTGTGTAACGTTCAGGGTTTTACAAACTGCAGGATTTCTGTGCATTCATTCTCGTGTTTACATGTGAACATTTGTCTGATGTGGTTGAATGTGTTCCGACATCAGACCTTCGTCTCATTGCATGAAGCCTGAGGCGCTGGAATGACGAGACGCCGGCATGGCATGGAGAGTGGATGTGACGTGGATCGTCCCCAGTTTTTCTTCATGTTTTTGTGTGTTTGTTTTTGTGTCTCTGCTTCCACGCTAACATCTGTCTGTCTGCTGACAGGTCAACAACGCCACAGCCAGAGTAATGACCAACAAAAAGGTGGCAAACCCTTATACAAACGGTAAGACCTCAGATCCTCACGTCCTCTCTTTTCTCCTACGCTGGGTTTCGTCTTCTTGCCCATCAATCCATTCCACTGCTGGAATCCAACCTGGCAACGTATCTCATGGTCACATAGAAGAAGTAAAACATGATCCAGCTCATACCCACCGAGGTGGATCTTGAATGGAGAGGGAATCAAAAGCTATAATTGGAAGTCGGGCAGTCACACAAAAAGAGTTGTTCACATTTGATTAATGAAATCAATATTTGTCAAAGAGGCAGTCGATTTGCTTTGAAATATCATGCAAATAGCAAAGAGAAATCTGTTCTTGCTGGAGAAGGGATAAAAGGCGGAGGAAGAGGGGGGGGGGGTTAAAGGGGAAGAAGGGAGGAGGGGGGGGGAGGGGTCTAAATGAATAGAGCCAATAAAAGAGCCAAGAGCCATTCGTAAAGAGGGAGAGAAGGGCCTTTAGGGTGTGTTTCTCTCCTCCGTCTCTCTCACAGGCCGTCAGTCATGTGGATGGAATGAAAGAGGGGAGGAGAGAGAGAGAGAGGTAGAGAGAGAGAGAGAGAGAGAGAAGAGAGAGGGAGAGAGAGAGGGACAGGGAGGGAGTTAACGGGGGAGATGGCGAAAAGCAAAAGAAGCAAAGAGGGAGGGAGGATGAACAAGAGAAGGAATTAAATGGCTAGACATGTCAGCACCTCTCTTCCACACACACACACACACACACACGCACACACACACACACACACACACACACACACACACACACACACACATACATATATACACACGCACCTCCATCCTGTTTGAGGCTGCAGAGAAAGAGAGGATGAGCCCTGAAGGGTTTTCCATTCGTCATTGTCATCAAGCCCTAAGCACCAACAAACACACACACACACACACACATACACACGCACACCACACACACACACACACACATACCAGCCTTTAATAACTCCATTCTAACCTTTAGTCTAAACTGAGAAGCCACACACACACACACACACACACACGACCACAGATCCAGCCATGAGAACCATCTTCTGAACATCTCAATAATATCAGTGTTCATCCTTTATTTATCTGTTTATTTATTTATTCATTTATTCATTCATTCATCAGTTTTTCCCCTGCCTGTCTCTCTACTTCTATGACATGGACCACATCTCACACACACACACACACACACACACACACGATTATCCATTCTTACCATAGTTCATTTTTATATTATGATAAGTATTAGTACAATTACTATAAATATTGTCATTATTAGAATTATAACTACTATTAATTAATCAACTATTATTTTCTATTTGTCTGATTATCATTGTTATTCATATTTTTGGGAATATATTCTTTTTATTTGATTTTATTACTTTATTTAAAATAGTTTGCACCAATAAAAAAAGAGAGAAAGAAGAAGAAGAGTCTACGTTTATATGCACTAAAACAAGATGACACATTATTTAGAGGTTCAACAGACCATCTCTTATTATGGTGTGCCTCAAATAAAGCAAGACAATAAAATAGTTCATAAAATACATATAGACCTGTGTAATTAAATACACTCATTGATTGTGTTTGGTCTGTTTGTGAATATTCTCCAGTTAAAGTCAATATTTCATATCAAATGCACAACAAACTAACAGAGTGTGTGTGTGTGTGTGTGTGTGTGTGTGTGTGTGTGTGTGTGTCCTGTGCAGGCTGGAAGCTGAATCCAGTGGTTGGAGCGGTATATGGCCCTGAATTTTATGCAGGTAAAGAAAAAAAATGCATTTTTGAACAAACACTGTACGCTCGAATCCTTATTTATACCCTTTACACCCTCCTTTTTCATCTTTATGTCCTTCCCCTTGTCTTCTTCTCTAAGACGTCCCGACGCAGATTACAGATTTACATGTTATGTGTGTGCGGTTTGAAGCGGCAGCTTGGTTTCATTTGGTAGAAGTGCTGAGACCGTCCGCTCCCCTTAACTGCTCTACTTTTTGCTCATTAGTCTGAAATCTGTTCGTTCCCAGACAGCTTTACAGCACTCCTCTAAATAACCACCCTGACAGACAGAGGCCATCCATCTCTTTTATTTCTCCTTCCCCTCTTTTCTTGCTTTCCTGCCTCCACCCCCCCATCCATCCCCTCCGTCCATCCGACCAAACAGCAACCTCAGATGACCTCCGAAGCCGTTGTCACGGTTCCCTCTGCTCCGCCGCCTGTGGATCTGTGTGTTTATGATGTGGGTTTGTGTTGAGATGGCCAGGCGTGGTTCAAACAGGGAACACAGAACAGTGGAGGCAGGCTTGGGCAGTAGAAAGTGCAAAGGAAAGAAAAGATCACAGATGTGGTGAGATTTGCATGATCAGCACCATGGACAGCACCGTGGACAGCACTAGGCCTCCAACAAACAAGAAGTCTACAGCAAGCAGCTCATTGGACATTTTATTCTGCTCTCACTGTCTGTTACTCCTTATTGGCCGGAGCCAGACACACTGGAAAATACTTATTGACGTATTTGTAATGGTTTCAAAGCTGGGACACAAAACAGGGAAACAACTTTCGCAAAATTGCTGAGAAATAAGCTGGTTTGATGCAGGCGGAAACATCCGGAAGTTCCTTCGACTTGCATTATTTCTACTGGCCATCAGGGGGCGACTCCTCTGGTTATAACAAAAGAGTCAGTGATGAGTAACATTTGAGGCATTTGTCCAGCAACTGATCTGATTTATTCAAACATGGCTGACACCTCCTCCAAGCCTCGGAGATGCTAATTTATAGGATGTTTATACATGGAGGAATCTTAAAAGCACCACTCGTGCCAAGCCTAAACAACACCATATGCCTCCCTTCATCCCAGGAGGAGGGATGGATGGATGGATGAATAGATGGATGGATGGAAACGTGGGAAAACTACACCAAAACAGAGAAAATAGGGGAAATCAGCCACGGTGTCTGCCCTCTACATTTCCCATTTGTTCATACCTTCTTCTCATTACGGGAATCTTTCTTGTGGCTGAGGTCTGTTGGCATTTACTCACCCGTACATATGCAGTGTATCTATCCACACAGTCCACCAGGCGCCCTCTCTCTCCCCCTCTCCCTCTCCTCTCGTCACTCTCCCCGTATGACAAATGAAAAATTCCCACCTGTAAGTGAAAGTGCGTGGGATTGGGATTTCTTCTGGAATAATTATGAGTGCATTTAATCTAGTTTGGGGAGGGAGTAAAGCAGGATGTAAAGGGGGATGTAAGGGCGATTAATCACCCTTTATCAGACGGCGTTCCCAGCACCCATCAGCTGAATCGGCCTCCATAAATCCTGGCCAGCTGACAGTGCACTCCATCTCCATTGCCGGGCTCGGCTACAGGTTTATTGTGCGCAAATCCCATTCAGAAGAATGACAGATGACCTCCGCATGCATACACACCCACACACACACACACACACACACTCATGAATACCCCGTATGAGGGTACACATGCAAGAATACAAGCATGGATACAGTCTGTGAGGCGCATTCACGCTCAGGCATGCAGCGACACAACCAGACACTCGTAGTTACGCATGGCTGCACTGTCATACTCCAACACACACGGATGCTATGGATTCTCACCCTCTTGGACTGTTATCAGACTATTAAACGGCCGTTACCGTGGTTGTAACGACCATTCGGATGCTTCAGACGGGCCAAACTGCGCCACGTTGGGGAAGTGAAAGGCAAACTTTTGTTTTCAAGCAAAATAAGTTGGGATAAAATAAGAAGTACAGTTCAATAAGTCAACGTGTAGATTTCTGGTTTAACTTGCTAGACACTACCAGGGGTCTCCAGGGTCAAAGTCCTGTGATTGACTCCCCCCTTCCCCCAAATGTATCACAATTCATCACATGACTTCCTGTTTTGCTCCTGTTATTATTACATCGGCCACTAGAGGTGGCCATAGTCCTCTCGTTTTCATATCAGTGATCAACCGTGTGAATAGATGATAATCTGAGGTGAGTGATCAAATACATCGATCAACGAGAAGCATATCCAACTAAAAGTGTGATGGCTGAGGGGTTCTGCATTATTTCAGGGCAACACCATATAAGGCAAGGCTGGTTTATATGCGCACATTTCAGCAACAACGCAAATCAAGGCGCTTTACATAAAACACCAAAAGCTAAAGGACAAAAGACAATTAAATAAAATTAAAAGCAGTAATTTAATGGAATAGAATATAAAAATAAGCAAAAATAGAATTAGACAGGTATAAAGTATGAATAACGTTACAGAGCAGTGTTAGAAATGATCTATTTAAAGGCAGCAGCTACCCGAAAAGCCCTCAGCGTTGATTTAATAGAGAGAGTTGAAGCTGACCAGCAGTTTTCTGGGAGTTTGTTCCAGATATATACAGAGCATTAAAACTGAATGTTGCTTCTCCGTGTTTAGTTTCGGACTGGGGGGAACCATCCGGAGACGTCTGGGTGGTTCGTAATGGAGCAGAAGATCGGAGATATATTTCGGCCTGAAACCATTCAGTGCTTTAAAAACAGCAACAGTAATAGAAATGATAGAAATGGACTCCAAAGGTTTTAAAAATGCAGAGAACACATACATTCAGTGCATCTCTGTCTGTAGATCCACCCGTCGCTCCTCCACTGCCCAAATACGGTCACTTCCTTCACGGGTTGCAGAAATTTCAAGAAGCCCTGTTGTTAACATGCAATCACCTTAAACCAACATGGTTTCTCTATTAAGTGCCTTCCTTAATTAAAGGCCTGTCTGTCAGGTCAAGAAAATAAGTGTTTCGGCACAACACACACACACACAAACACACACACACACACACACACACACACACACGCAACATGGTATGCAACTCTGATGAGAATGGAGACCAGGTCTCCTCTAATGTTTTTTGATCAGAGTTTGCATAATAGCCTCGGCCTATGTTGGGTGTATGTGCATCACAGAGAAAGAGGTGTGTGTGTGTGTGTGTGTGTGTGTGTGTGTGTGTGTTTGTGTGTATGTTTGAGTAAAATAGACTGCATGGGCATGAAGGACAATGAGGAAAATGTAATACTGATTGATTGACTGTGTCCTAGGCTGAGTATATGCAAAGCAGGGCAAGTGTGTGTGTGTGTGTGTGTGTGTGTGTGTGTGTGTGTGTGTGTGCGTGCGTGCATGTGTGTGTGTGGTGCGGGACTTGGCAGAGCGGCAGCTCTCCAGAACACAACAAATAAGATTAAAATGCAAAATGCAGGCAGGGAAGTAACAAGGCAAGCGGCTCGAGCCTTTTTAACATATGCGGGAAAAATTTGCAAGTTGGAAGGGCGACATCAGATCAACTCGGGGCTTTGTCATATTGGCGCAATGTCATTGGTCCAAGGCCGGCCGCGATCACTGTCAAGCTATAGACCCTTCCTCTACAAAGTGGTGTTGTTCAACCCAGAAGATCCCAGACACAGTTCTCCTTAAAATGAATTGAGCTGTTGTTTTTTTCTTTGCTTTTTAAAGTCCCAGTCAGCAAGTTCGGCGGATCGAGGGCGCTCCTCCCCCACGACCACCAAGCTCCTCCCCCTCGACTTCCTGCCCTTTGAAATCCCTTAGATCATACCACCTCTGAAACGCGGGTCCGATGTTGACTCTGTGTTGACTTTTTTCCCTTCTTTTCCACCAGTGTTTTCTTTTCCTTGGTTGTTTTGGACCTCCTCGTTTCGGTTTTTAACGAGGAATTGGAAACTTGTTGCTACTTCCCTCCGCCTCCCCCCTGTGATAGTGGTACGACCCGAGGGGGGAGGGGCTCTGTGTGTGCACGAACACAGCCCTGCGTGCTGATAGGACAGGATGATCCGGACTCTGTCGATATTTGCAAAACAAACAACAGTCTCTACGTGCACGTAGAGGCATGCTTTTTTTTTCTAAAACCGGATGATTTATGTTGTTCTATCGGAGCGTAGTGTCGGCTTCAGTGAATATGATCAAAAAACATGTTGCGGACTGGGACTTTAAGTTAAAAGGCCGATAGTGACATTTGTATGATATTGATATTTGATATTTTCACAACTTGCTTTGTCGTTTATGTACAAAGAACTTTCCAGGATATTTAAAATTGTGTGAAAACTGTGTCACTGTGGGTTTCTTATGAGTGAACAGGAAGCAGCGATCCGGCAGGATGTTTACATGCAAATGTACTCAGATTCTGAGTGCAGATGATGTTTATACAGCTACTTTTGTTTTGCTTGAATCCCACCGAATGATCGAGCTCCATCCGATCCAAATTAGTCAAATGTGTCGTTTGCAATCCCCTCAACTCCGGGTGACGGCGTGATCTTTATGGAGAAACCATTTCTGTACAATTGCCTTTCACTCCCTTCCCCCCTCGTCTCAAATGAGGGACTGCGTTCCGACAGGCTCGTGCCTCCATTATCGAAGTTCTTCAACTTTTATTGCCTCTCGTTCTGCCACTCCGGCTCGTGTCATCATTGTCAGACTTTAATGTATGTGCTCAGTGCAAATGAACGTAATTCACTCTTAATATCTCGCAACCTCACTGTATAATGTAGCATGTAGATTTTTTTTATGATTTTCAGAGGGAGCAATTTAGAGCCCAATTAGTTAGATGCGCCACGATAAAGCCTTGTGTCCTGGAACGGAGGTGTGATGCCGTTAACACACACACACACATCACATATTACTAAATCACACACATTCAAGTCACTTTTCTACATAACGCAACTATACTTTCTGTTCTTATCGCGAGCTTACATCACAACTACTTCTGGTAGCGCCCACGTTAACAGATAAGATGTGCGTGTGCATCCTCTGAACTGGTGTGTGTGTGTGTGTGTGTGTGTGTGTGTGTGTGTGTGTGCCGTTGTTTGTTTGTTTTATGGGCCTGCTGGCTGTCAGGCGGAGGCCCCTGCCATGATTCATGGGTTATTACAGCACCGCTGTAGCATGCACAAGCCATAGCTCATCATCAGGCCGCGCTCATATACGTCACGCCGCCAACAACATGCACATACACATGTCCTCATGCTCACTCATATGCATACACACACACACACACACGCACGCACAAAGAGGAATGAATATATGGATGTCTGATATTAAGAAAGCATGCGGCGACGGTGGGGGCAACTTGGGGGGAAATTGATCTTTTGCTCAGAATATATCACCAATGGACTGCGTGCTGGCTGTGAGGCATATTAATGCTGTCTGACTAGTTAGAGTGGGAGGAGGCAGACGCAGCAGAGGGCAGAGGATCTCCATCACCCGACTGAGGGAGAGAGATGGATTGTGGGTAGTGGCGTGGGTGGGGTGGGGTGTCCCTGAGCACTTACAGTGGAGCATGTTGCTGCTGCAGACAGTCGGTGTAGTCACCCATGTCCTTTTAAAGGCGACTGTTTGAGTGGAAACGCTTCTGTTCTCTCTCCTCATATACGCTGTCTTGACTTCTCAACGTTTAAGTCTTTCCACGTGAAATGATTGCGAAAAGAAATATCAGCCTGTTGTCGTCGACAGACAGCTAGCAGATTGTAAACAGTGGTATGAATTACCCAGTTAGACTTTAAAGAGGTCATAACACTGTCTCCAGCAGAATTGCTCTCCCATACAACTAAACTGCCGTCCCCGGGATCGAGAGGAAAGGGGCTTTTCTTTTAAAGTCGGGATTCTACGACGGCGTATTAGGGCCACTGTAGGGAGAAAAGAAAAAAAAACGGAGCCGAGAGAGGTGGGCAATATTTCGGAAAAAAGTCACAAATTTCGCGATTTTATTAAAGTGCTAACAAGCAGCATTTATGCTAGTTCACGTCCCATGAATGTACGCATTTATTTTTCTCATTAATACATCACAGCGTGTGACAGCACCTCGTTAAGGTCCTTAGGGTGATGATGCCAAATTGTCATTTTATGTATGTTTATTGATCGGGTGGTTGAGCACTTCTCATGTCGGATGTTTGCCGTTGCCATGACAACAAGTGAAAGCTACTGCTAGCATCTTAGCCCAACCACCCGATCAAATTTGGCCTCATATAAATAAAACCAACATAGAAAATGTGTTACTTTATAAACTCGCAAATATGCAACTTTTGTTCTCTGAATATTGCCCACATCTCTCGGCTCCGTTTTTTTTTTTTTTACCCTACAGTGGTACTAATACACCATCGTAGAATTCTGACTTTAATCTCAGAATTCAGACTTGTTTTCCTTCAAAAAGAAATTGAACTCAAAAAAATAAAAACTCACACATGGCCCTCATCCTCACCCGTGCCCAGTTAAGTTTCCAGGGAAACATATTTTCTCTCACCGTTGAAGGAAAGTCACGTCCTATTTCCGAATGTTGTGAAAGGTCACGTCACGTTAAATGCGCCGCATGAAAATAACGTTTTATCCGCTTTACAAAAGCAGTTTGTGCTCATTCCCTTAATTTAGTTTCAAACAGCACAGAAAACAACTCTGAAGACTTCTAATTCAGTAATCCATCACCGTGATGGATTATACACCTTCACTGTGAACAGGAAGCATTGGGTTTTTGCATAATTGCAACGGAATACTAATATCAGGCCGTTTTTATTTCTGAAAGAAGTTCATGTCTCCATACGGAACACTTTCTATTTTCTGCACGTTGCTCTCGAAAACTACATTTTTCATATAAAACACTCTCGGTAGGGATACTACTGGAATGCATTCACATTAACACGGCGTGGGGAATTATACTCACACAAAGTTACAGTTTCTTCATGGACTCATGAAGGTATCAGTGACTTTATCTGAAGATGACATGAAAATACGAACATATCACTGTATCGTATTGTTAACTAAATTCTTTTTAGTCCCTAACCCTCGTTGTTGTTCTTCACACTAAACCTGTAAACGATTGACCGTGTCCAAGCTCTGATCTCTAAGTGATCGCATTAGTTACAGTTGTTTTCACAGGTGCATTCTGGGTGCAGGTGATTGATAATTGAGTGGAGGTCATGGGTGGCAAAAGAAAAAGTTCTGAAAAGTTAACAAATCTGAAGACTACTTTTTTGTGTCTTTGCAATTGCAAAAAAAAAAAAAAAAAAACGCTAAGAATTCAGTTTTGCAAATATTCAATTATATCAACGACAATCTAATTGAGTTTAATAAACCATCTCAAGGTTTATTTTTGGTATCCAACCAAAGGGGGAGGGTCTGAGACTTTCCGTGGGAAGTGTTACTGGAATTTGCATGTCTTTCTTTTTTTTTTTTTTTGCTGCACACTGTGGAAGACTCCAGAGAACTCACCTGTGTTGTATCATTGCTGCAACTGCCATGTACACGGACCAGTGAGGCTAATTAGAGGTCTGTGTGTGTGTGTGTGTGTGTGTGTGTCTGTGTCTGTGTATAAGTGAAGGTCCTGCTCCCCTGTTGACTGAAGGTTGAACAGGGACCTTCAGCTAAACCAGCTCACATCACATCACCATGCCACCCTGTGCCTGTAGGGGTGACCCTTCTTTGTGTGTGTGTGTGTGTGTGTGTGTGTGTGTGTGTGTGTGTGTGTGTGTGTGTGTGTGTGATGAAGGATAGCCTGAGGCGGGATCTGCCTCTCCAAACAATACAGGCCATCTGCTTTGTGTCCCGGCTGCCAAACACTGAGCTGAACCTCCTCTTCCTCTGTCTCTGCCAGCTCACCTCTCTGCCTCACAGGGACATCTCTCCTTCTTCTTCTTCCCTCCATCCTTCTCTATATTTCACTATATCCTGTCAGACGTCAACACCCTAGAATATTAGTCATTTTACTATAACTTTTTAATTACTCTAATATCAAAATGAGCATCCTTGTCCCATGTTTGATCTAAATTGGCCTGTGAGCTGTTGTTTAAATAATACATCATATATAAAAAATGTAAAATGGGTTGTGGATCAGTCTGGATATCAAAAATAAGATATATTTGGCTTCTGCAGAACGGATGCTGTCCCCAGGTAAAATAATAATTCAATGTGTTTTTTTTACCCAACACCTGACTAATCCCATATTACTTACATTACCGGCGTTAAGACCTGCTAACCCACTTACAGCCACGGATTAGCAGTGCAGCAGAGAAGACAGAGAAACCATGCAGATGGGAGGAAATGTGTTTTAGAATAATCACTCCGGGGAGTCGAGACGCCGCTTTACAAAGATATGGATTCTTTTCTTTTTTACATTTAAGTGAATATAGTGATGAGGCACCTTCCAAATCCACATCAGTCACACACATTTTTTTCAAATATTCTTCATTTAGGTTTCCTTTTCTGTTTAAATGATCAATTATTATATATATTATATCAATTATGAATAAATCCCAGGTGCAGGCAGACCCAATCCGAAGCCTGATTTATCATATCCGTCTGTTCAATCGAGCTCCGTCAACTGACTGACAAGTTACCACTTTGTTGTAATCCACCACTGAAAATTGTTTAATAATTGACTAAATGAAGATCATGTTGTGGTGAAAAAGACTTGAAACTAGAGATCGAGACCATAAGTTCATGTTTACAATGTTTACAGAGATAATAAATCATGTGAGAAGTAGGGTGATATTCCATGTAATCGGACTTATTTTAGCAACCAGGTGAGCCGCCCCCTGATGGCCAGCAGAGAGAATGCAAGTTTAAGGCACTCCAGCCTTGGCTTCACTTTTCAGAACTGACGGTTGCTGCTTGGTCTGAACGGGTCACGATACCGTGCAGGAAAATATGTTGTAACATATTGTGCTTTTTAACATCTGCCTCTCTCTCTCTCTCTCTCTCTCTCTCTCTCTCTCTCTCTCTCTCTCTCTCTCTCTCACTCTCTCTCTCAGTCACAGGCTTCCCATACCCCAGTACAGGAGCAGCTGTGGCCTATAGAGGGGCCCATTTGAGAGGGAGGGGTCGTGCCGTCTACAACACATTCCGTGCTGCACCTCCTCCTCCACCCATCCCGGCTTATGGAGCGTGAGTTCCTTCACACACACACACACACACACACACACATATACAGGAAACAAACACACGTAATGTAATAAACACTGTATGAAAAGCCTCCAAGACTGAAAACACGCTACTGCACAAATTAAACTTACAGCGTTACTCAAACACAGCAGCTAACACACACTCACACACACACACACACACACACACACACAAATAAATCCAGTACATACACACACGCAGAAGCTGAAGAATGGCGAGTAGAAAACAAAAAGGCTGCCTTCTAATAGAGCGGAAAATTGCTCTTTGATTCCAGAATGGCCGAATTTGTCTCTCTTTTTTCTAATGTGTCATTCTTTATTCGGCTGTGAATGGACTGCTATGACCTGCCCTGCACACTTCAATAGGCCCGCTCCGGAGAGAGCGAGAGAGCTAGTGAACGAGTAGAGAGAGAGAGAGAGAGAGAGAGAAGAGAGAGAGAATAGATGTCTGAGAGAGAGCGCGTTAGGGTTGAGTGGAAAAAAATGAAAAGAAGATAAAGAAATGCAGATGGAGGCTGAGAGCAGAAGAATGGATGAATGGTGCCGTTTGACCACATGGAACTACTGAATTAGCCTTTTTTACTGTACGGCGGAAACATAAATGAATTTTCTTTCATGCAGCACTTTATCATTTTAAACTGAACTTGTAATGATTTATCTGTAAAACAAAGAAAGAAGGTTTGGATGTAATGTAGCAAACCTTTGCCACTGCAAAGGCGTCGCATTATGCTGCACACAAACACAGGACTTTCACCCAGGAGGCTGCCGTTAGTGTCCTGTGTGAAAATAAAAAGTAACATTGACATTCTTTCACGTCATTCAAGTTCATGTCCTAAACCTAACTTCCTGTGAAGACAGAGGTTTATTTTGAAAAGACACTATGCTTGTTACGACCAAAGGAGGCTTTTATTCTGAAAATCATGAGCGTATTGTTGTGTCCTGAGATAACTTCAGTTGGGATACGACACTATAAATTCAATTTAATTGAAGATATTGCTGAGTGAATGCTTGAATAACGAGAGGAAAAGCAACATCAAGACACTTTTTTGGACAAATAGTTACAAAACAGGAAGTTATTTACTGAAGAGTCCAGTTTTCTCCTCTAAAAAAAGGGAACTCACAATCTTTGTGCTTCGTTACAAATGCGTTGAGTAGTTCCTGTCTGCCTCAGCAAGTGCTCGAAATAACTGACGGTTTACTTCTGAATAATTCAAGCCAACACACAACAGCGAGGATGAATTTTTTAATGTTCTACCCCGTGGCCTACTTCTCTCCCTCCCTCTCTCTCTGGGATGTCGAATGAAGCGCAATTACAAGAGAGAGGCTTTGCCGAGTCAAGAGGTGCCGTAAAGTTCAGCAACACGCACCTTCGTGCCTCAGATGTTGAACTTGCGAAACGTCTCGGCTGTTTGTGCCTGTAAGCACGACGCTCGTATGCACACTGAGGAATATTTGAGTCGGATGGACTCGTTGCATATTAGCAGAAGGGAAATTCCAGACAGGACTTTTAAGTTACTGTGAGGAACTTTTAACTGGTTCAGAAAGAATTCTCAGATGCCTCGATATGACCTTCGTGAGGAAGCGAGACCATCAGCGAGACGATTTCTACAGAGTTCTTCTAATGGGCCGGATTCGGTGTGAAATGAGACAAAGGTCACACGTATGACTGTGGATCACTGTCACACACTTTTTAATGGACTTAATGAACTGACAAATTACACCCAGTCAGATTCAAGCACAACAGTTTAAACAGCTTCAGACCTATAAATCAGGGGAAATAACCAGCACTGATAGGCTTAAATATGGCCTTAAATACAGATCTATTGGAGGGATGGGAAGAACAGGAGAACCATAACCACTGGGCACATTGTGCAGTGAAATAAATACATTTAAACGACTCACTACACACACTTTTGTCAACATATATTTGATGTCTTCCGTCCACAGTGTGGTCTACCAGGATGGCTTTTACGGAGCAGAAATATATGTAAGTCAAAGTCTATTTATGTGCATTTTGATTCATTCTCCATGAAGTCATTGACTACCGTCAGTCAAGGAAACGATTTGAGTGTCTTTTTGCATTTGATCCTATTCTTTACCTCATCTGCGGTGTGTGTTGAAGTCCTCTGTGTCTCCTCAGGGAGGGTATGCAGCGTACAGATATGCCCAGCCAGCCGGTACCGCTGCAGCTGCATACAGTGACAGGTACGTTGGCTACTATCCCCTCCTGAACGTCATTTAAAGGGTCTCACTTTGCATTGTTTACATGTTCCTGAAATGTGTGTGAATGTGCTTTGATGGACGGCTTAGTTGTGTGAAAGGAAAGGGAGAAACTGATACTGGGTGATGTTGGGACTTTGAAAATGTATTGACTCTGAAAATCATGAGCGTATTCTCGTCCTGATCATTTTGTGTCCTGAGATAACTTTTGTGGTGATATGACACTATAAATCAAATTTAATTGGTAGAATAGTGTACAACAGCATATTAGGGCCGCAAATTTGCGACTTTATAAAGTCGCAGATTTGCTATGACAACAAGTGAAAGCTACCGCTAGCATCTTAGCCCAACCACCCGATCAATACCCCATAAGATGACAATTTGACTAAAACCAACAATAACCATCAACAGCATCATCACCCTAAGGACCTTAACGAGGCATTGTCACACGTTGTGATGTATTAATTAGAAAATTAAATGTGTACATTCATGGGAAGTTAGCTAGCATAGATGCCAGTTGTTAGCATCATAATAAAGTAGCAAATCTGCAACTTTATAAAGTCACAAATTTGCGTGTTTAAAAGTTGCGACTCTATAAAGTCTTATGAATATAAAGACTTTTTTAAATTTGCAAATGTGCGACTTTTCTTCTGTTGCCCACCTTTCTCGGCTCCTTTTTTCCCCCTCAAAGTTGTCCTACTATGCTGTCGTAATAGTCTCACCATAAAATCGGTTAAAATTTGCAGCATAAAGTCATAAAGTCCTCTACATAATTCCAACTCCAGTTCATTCATTCATTTCAAACCAATTAAACTGAAAACCAGTAGCACAACAGCGACCTGACCCCGTTTGAACTAACTGGCCTCCCAGAGCCGAACCTCGGTGATCCGGGATGACTGGTCTCTAGTTGGCCCAGTTCACTCTGGACATTTCCAGAGTTCTCAATCTCAAACAATATGAGCAGGCTACATAATAGGATGTGACATGAAACAGTCAGGCCTGCAGGGGGAACGTGGTTACTGCTGCAGCAAACAGAGAGGTTAAAGGGAGGTGAAGTATGAACAACAAAAAGGGCACTCTCAGAGCACAAACCTCCCCTCTAGGGCTGTTTCCATTAGTCAAAAAAAAAAAAAACGTGTGCATCCGCTCAGTGATCGCAATCCGTCTCAAAAATAACGGGTTCTTCTTCAGTTCCAACGAGTTTCATGAAGATGGAGCCAGGAGTTTAAGTTATTTGTCTAATATAGTTTATGAAATGTTCCTCTCTGCCAACAACAGCAATGATCCACAATAACAAATGACATAATGGTATAAAATTCATAATATAGGTAAATTGTCAGGAAGGAAGAAAGAGAGTCAGGAGGGATTTATAAAGCCATGTTTTGCACATCTGGAGTCTTGGTTCAGGAATCAGCCTCAAATTTGACGTACAGAATCTATAGCGTGTGGGAAGGATTGAAGATCTGTCGGCCATCTGACAAATTCTTCCCGCCACAACAGCTGGCTAGCCTTCACGTGGCTTCGTGACCACAGGAGTGGAAGCTGTCACACTGTCCGACGTCCGCCGAGGCTCACCTGGACAGATGATGAGCAGGACGTACGGACGATTTAACATCCTGCCACAGGGCTGTGAAAAAGGAAAGCCAAAGGCATGAAGGGAGCAGGTTGATCCAGTTCATCTTTCAATTGTCATTCCCCTCGGAGCTCCCTGACATCGCCTGAACCTCTGATCCCTGAACCTCCGGGGCCTGGTACCGTCCCTGCCCCCCCTGTCCCTGCCCAGACCTGCTGCTCCCCCCCCTGTGCAGCTGTACTCAGCCCTCTGGGAGCCTCTGCAGCCTGCTGGAGATTCCTCCAGATCAAGAGTGATATGTGTTTATAGTGTGTTGGTGTTGCACATACTACTGCTGTGTGGAGTAGGTGTGTGTGCATGTGTGTGTGTGTGTGAAGGTGCTTGGGGAGCTAATCTTTGGGAGATTGAGCATGTCAGCCCCGATAAGAAACAGCCACAGCAGGAGCCTGTAGGCCTCCGATAATGTAAGATTTATCAGAGGCGAGGAGCGGGCGGCGTGCTCGGGAGGATTATGAACACAGCGGAGAGGAGCGGAGCAGGTGAGGGGGCACGTCTCCCTCCGCAAGACTTATTTCATTCCCTTTCTTTTTCTCCTCTCACACGTTCCCTCTCTCTCTTTCTCGCCCTCGCCGTTATTCCTTCTCCCACCGTGTCTGATGGTGTAGTCCATCCCTCTCCGCTCTCTCTCACCTCTCACACTGTGTTTGTGTGTGTGTGTGTGTGTGTCGCTCTCTCATTCTATTTGTTAAGCTCTCTTGATTTAAAGGGAAGCCCGGGCAGTGAGGTGGAGGTTAGAGGAGATGGGGCAGAGGCTGGTGGGGGGGGGGTAGGTAGGTGGAGGAGTTATATTTATTGCGGGATAAGAGGGGCTGCAGAGTGCATGGGCTCGGGACTGAGACACTCTGTTTCTGAGTGCACACACACACACACACACACACACAAACACCAGCCTGCTCTACTTAAAATGATGTTTCCGCACAAACGGAACCGCTTCGTGAATTACGTTTTTAGGGAAGCCTGGGATTAAGTTTGCTTTGCCGCATAAGAAACGAGTTTCAAAGAGTAGACGGAAGTAGGGAGGAGGTCTGGGTGGTGGACCGAAAAACACAAGGCTTCCAACGAGGTCCATAATTGTCCATTAAAAACATTTTAATGGGCAGCAACCTTCAGGAAAAGTGAAGCCAGTACTGAAGTGCCTTAAACATGCATTCCCTCTACTGGCCATCAGGGGGCGACTGCTCTTGTTGCAAAAAGAAGTCTAAGAGAAATCTCACTTGATTTATTTGTGCTCTCAATATATTAAAATGTCGTATAACTACACAAAATGACACTAAACTACAAATTACACTATCACACTTGCCTAAGAGTGCAGAAATAATTCGGCAAAATATTCCTGGCATATCTGGTAACGTTAACAAAACTCTTTCCAACTAAAATGATGAGTGAACTCCTTAAAATAAATAACTTAAGATTAACTGAAGGCTTTTATTTATTTTTTACTACAAAAGTTTGAGGACAGATTCTCCAAATCCGACAATGAAATGGAAGTTTTCTTGCCACGGGTTCTCACCCTGCAATTCAATACATAATTAAAAATAGCTGTAAAACACCTGTGAAGAATCGAAACAGAACATTGCTTCATATTAAAACGGTTCCTTGGCCCATATTTTTACAGACTCTTCTTTTAGAGTGTATTTCCTTCCTTCCTTCCTTCCTTCCTTGCTTCCTCCCTTCCACCCATTCCTCAGGTCTCCCTCTGTGTACCCAGGCAGCCTCTTATCTTTGCCCTCCAGACCTACGCTGACTTCCCTTTACTTTTTCCGAGGAGAATAAACAAACCAGACAGGAAGAGAGGAATATAAATAAAGCGGTCTGGTGGCATCAGAGAAAGAGGGATGGAGGGCTTGAATGAGAGGAGAGAGGGGGCGTTGAGGGAGGGGATTAGTTCCAAGCCAGTGCTGGTGAAAAGACTGGAATATAAGCCCCAGGAGACAGACAGAGATGCAGGGGAGATGGCAGTCAGGGGCACATAGAGGGGAGGTGAAGAAGAAGAAGAAGAAGAAGAAGAAGAAGAAGAAGAAGATGGCTTATAGAAGGTCTAGGACACCATCAGAAAAATGTCCTAGCTCCCTCCAGAATCATGTGCTTCAACCTCTATCTTTTTATACAAACCCATATTTGCTTTTCCTACGATACTATCTGTCTCTGTTTCCCAGGATGACGTTTTTCTCATGTTACTCTTTGTTCATAATCTTCTTCTCTCTCGCTTCAGCCGTTTACTTCTCTTATCACTCCATCCATTCCTTCCCTTATCTCTACCTCTCTCTTCTCCTTCTCCGGCTAACGCTACTTTTATCGCAGTCCCTCCCCATCATCTGGAAGATAAAACACTTGTCCCCTTTTTCTCATAAATTGAAACGGGTAAAACAAATCATTGCAATCACACACTCTCACCTTTACAACGTACATTTATAGGGAGACATCGATTGCATTTTCATCCCATAGACCTGTTCTTAGCGTGAGTGAGAGGAGGAAATGATTATAGATCTCTCCTCCGGACCCCAGTTAAAATCGACGACCCAATACCTTATGTGTCTCATGCATACTCATTGTGGTTGGTTGGCACTCCCCATCCATTATCAAAGCTATTCAATCAAAGCCAACATGTGCAAGGTTTATGTCTGCAGGTTGGAGTTGGGGAAGGGGGAAACAATTAACAGAGTCTTTCCCTACTGATTAAATCCCCCTTTGATTTGTACTGCTCCAAAGAATCTATATAGTTTTATGTTTGGGGAATAAGTCAAAATGTCATGCTGATCATGAATCTGCTGCCTCATTTACAACAAGTTCCCCTGGAGCTGCCTAACCCAGCCTGACCTTTCAGGACTTCCTGGCAGGAGGTCGACGCAGGACAACAAATGTTACCAGAAGAGGAAATAACTCTCCGTTCAGATACATAAAAACGAAATGCATTACCACGTAGAATCGGTTGTGAATGATATCACCGATGGGAAGCATTTCCTTTTTGTGAAAATAAATGACCACAGTCTAAATGGCAGCACGTGTGGGGGGAGGAGCTATTCCAGCGTAGGGAGAATGAATGGCTTCTGGAGGGACTGACCTATGTAGTCTGCTGTTTGAAGGGTACTTAAAGGCAACACGACACACACACTTCAAAGACAGTGTGTGTGTGTGTGTGTGTGTGGGGGGGGGGGTCCTCACGGTCCTCTGGTTATTGTTTGAGTTTGAACTCATGTCCTGACTTCCTGGTTATCTGACTCCCAGTTAAACGTTCTGTGTCCAAAATCACACTTTATAGTCCACTATATAGTGAGTTCCCCACTCTGCAGTGATGCCGGACCGTTATTGAGAGTTATCATCCCCTAGTGGACACAAAGCATCCCACAACTCATCTTGAAAAGTAGAGTACAACTGATGGTCACTAACCGAGCATTATATACCATCATGCATTGCTCTGAAGGAGAAAATGGCAGAGAGTAGAGAGAGACAAATCCTTGAAAGTAAAGTGTTTAATGTGAGCAGAGCATCATAACGCAGACGGACCACAAAGACCTGGCAGCGTTTACTGATAATATCATTCTTACCCTTCACAATAAAAGCCCTAGACACAAGAAGCAACTCAACGAATTAGCTGACGATATGTATTTATTACAAAAAGCTGTTTATTATGGGATGTTCCAGCAGCTGCTGTTCATCGGACACTTTAAATGTGAGACAGCAGTGAGAACAAGAAGACTCCCTGTCTATCTGTCTGTCTCCTGCTCTGTTTCAGCACCAAGGACAGCTCCGAACCCACACAAGCAGCCCCTACTACTACTAGTACTACTACTACTACTCTGTATTCTGGTTTATAGTAACAATATGCTGAAATCTTTAGACAACAAAAAGCATCAGCAGCTTTATGTGGGGCTGTGGAGGTGAAGACCAACCTGATCATTCAGGTTCAGGACCGACCTGGAGGCTAAATGCAGGCCATGATGTGGTGTTGTCTTGGAGAAGATGCTAGGAACGTTTTCTACTATATTGTCACAGTAAACACTGTTTCTGCCTGTTCTCTCCTCTGTAGTTATGGCAGAGTCTATGCAACAGCAGACCCATATCACCATACGATTGGTCCTGCAGCCACATACAGTGTGGGCACTATGGTGAGTCCAATCCCTGTTTCTTAGCTGCTGATGATGAACCGATGTCCTCACACTTTTTGTGTTTGGTACGACACACCTGGATGTTTAACTCGACAGCACACTCATTACTGAACTGTTCATATGAACTGAAATATTAGCAGCAAATGAGTAAATCAAATCATTTGCTGCCATGCTTTATTAATAATCAAGGAAGATCTTCAGCTGTTTGCACTCTTTGACTTCCTGTGAGATGTGTTTGCCTCTGAGAAAAAACATTTTAATGTTAAAGTGTGAATCTTTGCCACTTCAGTAAATGAAAAAGGGACATTGCCTTATTCTCAAACTCCCCATTCAATTTCATTGGCTGAAAGCTTCTTGCGTGAAATCCACAGTACGCAGTGAATGCAGTCTCTTCAAATTCTTGCAACGGGGAGAGTCGAACGGTTAATGTTTGTTTTTAGCTAGCTTTGCAGCTAACATCAAAGATGAAAAAAAATTAAAAAAAATCTTTCCAAAGAAAGAAATAGAGCACCCCAGAAGATGGGGGAGAAAGTGAGAGTACAATTTGTTTTCTTTGGTGGGTGTGGGTAGGGACTTCCTCCAAAGATTAACGACCATCTAGTAAATGCTTGGACGTGCCGTGGGAGATTAAAGCAGGAGAGAAAGATAGAGCACAAAAGAAGGAAAAGTAGTGGGAGAGGGAGAATTAAAGTTCCCGGCTGCAGCTGGAGCTGCTGGTGCAGAATCCTGGACGGATGAGATGAGGGCTGATCCCTGATGTGTCCCCCAAACAGTCGCCATTCCTCCCCTTAGTGCAGCTGCTAGCTAAAAGCCTTCATTAATTACGACACTATTTCCTCTTCATTTACTTAATTGAACCAGTGGCCTCTGTTTTCTCTTATTACTCGACACTTTCTTCTCTTTTATCTTCAAATCACTCCTCCCTTTTTCTCCCACATCCAAACCCCCCTCACAACCAATGTTTACTCCTAATTCTCAGTAACATACACTCAATTACGCCTCACATTCGGAACTGCAGCCCCAAAGCTGGTCAGATGTTAGGTCATAACGATGCGACTGATGAAGGTAGGATTATGTGTTGGATGAGTGAGTCGTAGATACGATTTCTCGAGATGAGAATTATTTTCAAGTCTAATTTTCACGTTTGGTGAAACGCATTCCTGACTTTAGAGGTACATCAGTCTGTTAACAGGGATCGGTACTAGGGTAGGTCTACTGCTTATGAACATGAATGCTATAAAGTATTTTGTGGCTCCAGAGACAGCTGATAAAAACAAGTATATCTCTAGTTCTGATGTACGGAAGAGGATTAAAGCCAATTCTGATTTTTTTTTCGGACTTTCTGAGATTGAAGTTTTGAGACTAAAAACAGGCAAAAGTCTGTAAAATCCTTCTATAAAAAACCAGATCGGTACGGAAAAATGGTATTGGAGCGTATTGGAAATAAGCTAAAATGACTTTGCTTGTATTCACTTACATTTTACGATCCGTTGATCGGCTGGATGTACAGTAAGACCTTCCAGGATCGTTGACAGAGCAATTGTTAATATTATATTATATATTATTGTTGGTTGTTGGTTGTGAATTCACAGCAGAGTTGGTTATGTGGTTAGTTTGTGGAGTCTTAAAATGCTCATTTAGCTTGTAATGTGTCTCTGGCTGGAGGTTTTTCGAATGATTGTTCCGTTCCAGAGATATTAAAGCTTAAAGAGATGTTTGCTTCAGGTGTCTCATCAGACCATCAGAGTAGCCGCGATGCTCGTCTCGTCTCAGCTGCCTTCAGCCACTTGTTTCAGCTGCTCTGTCTACAGAAGAGTTAGTGATTCTGGGTCCAACTTCTACAACATACGCTTACACACCATCACATAACTCACCGCCTTGTGCAACGAATCCCCTCAATTCAACAAGAGACAAGTGGAAAAAGGGAGGAACGTTTTCTTTGGAGGAAAGAGAGAAGTTCACTTTAATATTCAATATTACAAAGGTTCTACACTGAATACTGATTGGAGCTTTTTTCATCTTTGATGTTGCAGGCTAGCCTTTACAGAGGAGGGTGCAGTCGCTTCACTCCCTACTAGAAAAGAGAGGCACGCTCCCCTTTCCCTCCCCGACACACACACACACACACACACACACACACACACATGAAATGACTAAATAACCGCCTTCACCCTTCTTCTTCTTCGTGGAAAAAAAAACAAAAAACAAAATGCTTCCAGGTGGCAAATGTGACTCAAGACTCTGAAGTTGCTTCCCCATTTTACGGAGTGTACACACTGTCATTCATTGATGTAATGTACTGTACTTATTTTGGAAAAAGAACATTTTGTTACTCTGTGTTGATTTGAATGTATTTGTGGTGACAACAATAGTCAATGCAGAGAAAGTAGGGCAAGGAGGGGAAACGTTTAGTCTCCTTCCTTCTCAGACTTTCCCTCTCAAAGTTATCGGTCCGTAACTCAGCTCCTTTGGGGCGGCCTTTGGCGCTAGTTTTAATTCCTTTTATTGTTTCAATTAGTCATCCCCCCCATATACATTAAAATCACTAATGTTCAGCCATTTCAGTTTGAGAAACACATTTCAAATTGGATTTATTGAGTAAATGATACCGGCCGTTCCAACCCCCTCGGAGAACTGGCTCCATTCTGAGAGAGCCAATAACCCGGAGCTGAGTTTCAGACCCAACTTAATGGGACTCAGAGCTCTTCAGGCCCAAAGGAGGTGAAACTGCAGCAAAAAAAAAAAATGTGCAGAGCAGGAAGTGATGCATTGTGGAAAGCCAGAAGGTGAGAGGAAGAGCGTTACTGAATCTGAATGCAGAGAGGAAGCCATGCATCGCAGGGTGTGTGTGTGAGGCGAGAGCTATGACATCGCCGTCGCACGCCGGGCGGCGCTGTGTTAGAGCCCATTGATCGTTGGCGTAGAACCAGAGGCAGGAGGTATCCCATTACTGCTGAATGGCTTTAAAGGAGAAAACGACATTAGTTCGACACAACCCTCCCTCGCTGTTCCGTGTCTCGTCACATCCCGCACACACTAAGCAATAATCCCACATCTGCTCCATATGCATACGCAGCAAAATGTTTGACTTCTAAGAGAACAGCGATCCTCGTGAGTTTAGTTTTTAACACTCAAACACATCTTAGTACCACATTCATGTTGAAGCTGGCGCATTGTGGCCCCTAGGGGGCAGAAAACATATACAATATAGTAAAGGATATGGCCAGAAAGGATATAACATTAGCCATAACGTGTACTTTCATACATGCAGACACAGAGCAGAACATTATACATAATATACATTATATATATATATATTAGAATATATATATTATCGTTAACTACACTGTAAAAAATACCACTTTTCCTTTTCAGTTTATGGCCTTCAAACCTAAATGTACAAAAATTCACTTCCGACAAAAGATCCATTTCATTAAATTACACAAAAAAATTAATTAGGCTATCAAACCTTAAACTCCATATATATATGTCAAAAATATTCCTAACATATCTGTAATCTCAACCATATACCTGAACAACATTAACTCCTTTAAATTAATCATTTTGGAGAAGCATTCATCTAAAAAAAACATTTTTAACCACACAAGTGTGAAGGAGTTTTCTCCAAATCCCAAAATCAAATAATTATTTTCGCTGCCAGAAGTTCGTTCCATGCACAATTAATTATATGGCTAAAACAGCTGTGAAAAATCGATCCAGAAAATGATATTATAATGATACGAAGGCCCATGCTGTGATTAAACTGCACTCAGTTTGGTTCTGCAGGATGTTGAAAGTGATCATTCTGGGCCATTTCATACAAACGGAGATAATATATTTTAAAACGAAAGCTAATTCAGGGAATACATTTTAAATGGATATATTTTTTTTTTTGCATATTCTCATAATACCTCGATCACATCTCCACAGTTAACTTTCCTCTTTAGAAACACACCTGATTGAAAGCAATCATGAAGCAATCGGGGGATTAAAACAAATAAATACGTAAAAAATCATTCATTCATTTTAATTTTGTAGCTTTTATTTATTATCCAACACTCAACCAACACTTGTTGGCGAGCAAACACGTTGGAGACAAGACGATAAGTAGCGACGCTCGCCGTCACCCCCAACAAACGGCCTCAGACCATCGTATCGGATGCCAAGTCGAAGGAAGACGTAAAGGATCTTCAATGCAAACGAGGCCTCTCGCCTCAAGAGCAATCAAACTAAAAAAAAAACAGAGTGGAGAGATCCTCAGATCTGTCGTCGTAGTTAACACTCTTTAGTATCAGCTGCAGTCTGGAGTTTTTCAGGCTGTTTTCCTCTCATTCTCAGCTGGGAGATTGACTTTCAAGGTGACCCCCCCTCCCTCCCAAGGTATAGTGTGTTTTAATGAGGTTGTCAGGCTGGTGTAGAGAGGCAGCTTGATAAGTCTCCTCAACCTGAGAACCTCCATCCTGCATCAAAAAAAAACCCCAAACACACCGTTACGTAACCTGGAGGGGAAAGTTTCACAAAAATTCATCAACATCAACCACCGTTTCCACCGTGAAGTTCCAAAATATTCACCAAAATGTCCAAATTCAGAAGCATGTCTTCTTCTTATAGATGCTAATTTACGGCGTTTCGGCAAAAAAGGCGACGGGTTCACTTTCTGTTGAAAGAAAGTTCAAACCTTTCCATTTCCTGGCAGATGGGTGTGTTATTGGACGCTGAAACAAAGCTAGAAAGAGAATCTTTAAGTGATATCTGCCAGATATATCAGCAAATTAACGGTCTCACACTCACATAGTTGCAGGAGACGTCCGCTCAAAGCAACACAGGCGACTCTCCTTAATACACCCAAGCATTCAGATACCCACCAATCTCAGTCGCTCTCAGCCAGTCACACACACACACACACACACACCAGTAAACAGCATCTGTGCCTGCTGTGTCTGATGGGATCGTAAAGAGGGGAATCAGTAGCGCAGGAAGAAAGGGGAGTGAGAAGAGAAGCAGCAACCGAAGCAATTTACCCCACAGATTAGAGATAAGAGAGTTCAGTCAATAAGCACTGATCTCATTTGAAGATATACCAGACTGACTAGACTCTCTCACACACACACACACACACACACACACACATTCACACTAGTTGGTCTATCACTATCACTGTTGTGTCTGTCCGCAGACTATTGTTAACAGTAAATATGGATCGGACAAATCTCCCACGCCCCCGTCTCACCACAAGTCTCCGTTTTTTTTTTTCTTCACACACACGAAATGTGGCCTTAATCTAATATAAGACAAGTTTCAGCACTTTGTACAACTTTGCCACTCCTAGTTTACCGCAATCCTTCAGGTATGGTTTTTATTATTCTCAACAAAATCCAATTAGACCAAAAAGCAAAAATGAATCAATCGTAATGTCTAGACCGCCGCCTTCCTCTGTGCCATAGAGCTCCAATGTTCTCCCAAAACTATTAATGGCTGACCTGTTCCTTCATTCCCATGAAAACACACTGTCGTCTGTTTTAAAACGATCCCACATACAGCGTCGCGCTGCCACAAACACTCACTAGAGCATCTAATGGGGATTAATCCACCAATGAAAATAGTCCCTAAGAAAGGTGCGACATAGAAAACTGCAGCGTTCAGCTGTTTAAGGACTATTTGTGAGTCAGTTTTACATATTCAGATTTTCAGATTTAGTTTTATATGTTGTGTATTCCTGCATTAGTGTGGAATGGAGGACGAACAGCAGCTAATCTGGACACGGACAGGTTAAAACAATATGCAATATAATGTGAATTGTGTTCTTTAAAACTCTTTGATAACATGCAGAATTCAAATAATTCAAATGTTGACCAGGTTTATTTCATTTTACACTCTCATACACACAACATGTATTCTGTATAGTAGAATGTACTTTCAGTGGTGATGGGATATCGACTGCTTTTCATCAGCATTCATGTAAATAAAAACTCCCTGTGTTTTCTTTGATCCGTCGCTCTTCCACGCACTTTACACTTTTAAAAATTGTATGTGTCCTACGGTCGTGAAAGTCACTTACCAGTATTTGTGTATCATGGAGACAATTGTAATAGCGTAGTATTTAATAGTCTATTCTTTAGAGTCATATTAACATAATGTTCTTCTACTACAGGAGAGGAAAATATATATATATATATATCAAAAGAGAAAAAAAATGTTCTTCCTTTTGTATAGTTCTATATCAATGGTTAGGGGTTAGACGGCAGCAAACTTTTATATGACAAGAAAAGGCTTTTACTCGGTTTTGGTTTGGATCAAATTTGATGTCTTTCTATGTGTCTGTGGTCACATTACTCTGTGAGGTGTGTTTTTGTTCAGCCGCAGGGCTTCTACTGTCTATAGCAACGTGTCCTAAATAACCTCTACGTCTCCCAGCTCTCGGGCGAGACACTTTATTTTTTATCTGCTGCCCTTCTGGGGTTTTTTTGGGGTTTTTTTTTTAGCTTGTTTCAGTTGGGAAAACGGAGAGCACAAGTTTAAACGACTGTCAGTCTGTTTCCTGGTTTTATGGCGTCTCTAAAACACCGAGCCTTTGGCTGAGGGATGAAGCAGGCAGCCGAAAAACACTCGTCACGGTTGCCGTTAATGTGGAACAAAGATAGTAGAGGTGTCGCTTTTTACTCCATCGGGCCAAAAATAAATGAAAAGCCTTCAAATAACGTATTTAAATATTACCTTTTAATTCCTTCCTTATTTTAAATCCACATACAAAATTCTCCTCCAATATTTGGGTTCCCTTCCAACTAAACAGGATTCTCAATTAGTTGTTTCCTGTCTTAAAGTTTTTTCAGACTTGATCTAACAATAAACTGTTATCTTCAACATCCTCATCGCGTTTTGAAGGATGAAAATGTTTTCCCACATTTTATGGCCGCAGTTTTAATAACATGATAAAAAAAAAAACGCTAAAAAACACAAAAAAAACCTCTTAGTTTGGATTCAAATAAGTGATATGAGAACTTTCACTAACAGACAATAAAAATAAGTTGACTTTTTGTTTCACTCACGCTACATGAACAGCGGCGTCCTGTGTTAAAGTCCTGTGTTTGTTTGACCTCATCCGTCAAAGGTTAACCTCTATGCAGACGATGATTCGATATATATTTGTGACCCAGGAGAAAAAGTGTTTCCATGGAAACGTAATTGACAGTGCCAGTTGTGTTGTATGGGAACGTAATCTTTAGGAGGCTGAAATGTATGTTCAGTGTTGATTGCATCTTCGTGGTGCATTCAGTGTACCTCCAGTCAGTCGGGATTGTAAATGACCGTGGCTCCGGTAGCGAGCCACAAAGGCTTTCCTCTGTGGAATTGAGGGTGACAGAGCCCGAGTCAAAAGACTTATGAACGGAGCGGGCTTCTACTATCAAGGAGCCACAGGGGAACCAATTTAAAGGCCACATATTTTTCATAAAGCCGTAGTAGGCCTCATCACAATGTTCTGAGCAGAGTTGAGGTGCAGATGCGAGAAAAACCCTATCAGCAATGCTCAGAAGCTTTTCACTCTCATAGCTTTTAAAATGTGTGCTCTCCGTTCCCTGTCAATGTTATGGGTTTACATGTCAAGTGATTTCTAGAGTTTTATATGAAAAAAGAACCAAACAAATGCTGTGTAGTTCCAGTTTAAAGACGTGCTGTATGTGTTTTTTTTGTTGTATGTATCTGATTATTTAACGAGTGGTTTATTCTTGCTAACTCTTTGAATACTTTCTATTTGTTTTTTGTTTTTTCTCTATGATTGGTTTGATAAAGCCGACTCACATGCTAATATCTGATGAATATGTTCTGGGCATAAAAGAAGTTTCCTGTTGGCCCAGCCTCAGTGAATGCAGCACTGATTTATTTTGTGCCATTGTCTCTATTAAGCAAACATACAGTATATCCATATATATATATACATCAACGTCATCATCATATTTAACTGTTTATCCTCAAATCTCAATATACTTTGTCTTTAAAGATGCGGCTGTCACGTTTTGTTCTTTTCAAGGGTCTCAAGGTGATCAGCCTCAAAGCTCTTCATCTCTGTCAGTCTATATATATATATATATATATATATATATAGTTGGTTGTTCTGGACCGTCCTAAAATGACTTTGACACCCCTGCTGGAGGGTCTTTGTGGAGTTTGGGGGGGAGGGTAGTGGAGGATGCTGGTGATGGGGGGAGGCTTCTCAACACATTAACGTCTGCGGCAGGTATTTGCCCAACGTGATTAATATATTTGTCATCAGAGCAGCTGTGGGCCTCCTCTGCATTCTCCGAGTGGATACCCGGCCCCAAACGTATCTCTCCGCCCAGCCCCCGCTGCTCTCTGCCCCCCCCCTCCAGCTCATCTTCCCTCCCTTCCCCTGCGAGGCTCCACTTCTGCGGCGGCCCCGGTGTAGAAATGCATCTGGGAGGCCTGAGACGAGAGGCCGGCGTTATTGGACTCGGCGGTGCACGCTGCACGGGTTCTGTCTCCCTCCAGAGGGGCAGGACAGAGCAACCACAAAGATACGCTGAAATTAAAGCCCGGCCCTCGTCTGTTCTCGCCTCGGAAGATCATCCCCCCCCACCCCCGTACCCCTCGACACACTCGCTCACACATACCTGCTTCCTTCGCCTCTACAACTCATCTCCCAGAATTAAAGAGGTTCTGTCAAGACGAAAGCCTCCCAGGACACAGCCAGCCTCCCTCACTTCACTCTCCTCCTCCTCCTCCTCTCTTCTTGCTGTAGTCTCACTCTGGAAAGATGGAAAAGGATTGGCTTGTACAAAAAAAAAAACAATCCTCAACTGCATCCATCTCTAAACATATCTATAACATTTTCTAAATGAGCCAAATTAATCTCACAGCCATGTTTATTTTCCCAGAAAGAGTCAAATAAGGTGCTGTAAGGGGCAAGCACAGGTAATACCTGTATGTTATTTGTGATATTGCAACCCTGTCTCATAAATTTATGATTCACTACCCGGTTAATAATAGTAGATCTTTATGATATGTTCAGCCAATTGGTCCGCTGTGCCGTTTCCCCCCAGATCCCTCTCCCCTCGCATCTTTTCCTGCATCTCTCCCCGTGTCTTCAGCAGGAGGGAGATTCAAAGAAAAGACGGGCAAAGGAAAGAAGGGAGGCAATTATTAAGGGAATGGAGATGCACAGGCTGAAAACGGAATCATGTCCTGGGGCAACGCTGATTTATTTTTTAACCATCCTTGCGTAACTTTAACCAAGAGCCAAGAGTTAAAGAAGCAGAACCACATAACCTTCATCAATCAAGTCCACCGTTGGACGTTAAATCAAATATGACAGTCAACATTCAGCAGATTCAGGTTCAGTTATAACCTTTGGAGATTTGAATATACATTGATTGGAAATCTTTCCCCATTATCTTGATATGATGACATCATATTTGGCGGCATTATGTTTATGTTTAGTTTATTTATTTCGAACATGTAAAAGAAATTTCAAAGAAAAGAAAAGCATTATCAAAAATTAAAGACATTCACAAGTCAAAGAAGTCATGATACACACATTCTAATACTCAAATAAAATAATAATAATGCTGAAATTAAATTAAATAACATATCCATAAAGGAGTAGGAAGAAGTCTTACGTTTCAATATCAATATATTTTATCAGCCTCTGGCTTTAAACTTGCATTCTCTCTACTGGCCATCAGGGGGCGACTCATCTGGTTGCAAAAGAAGTCTGAGAAAATGAGCCTACTTATCTCAGTAAACATTGTAAACATGAGTTTATGGTCTCAATCTCTAGTTTCAAGTCTTCTTCAATCCAGTGTGATGTTCATTTAGTACATTATGGTCCATTTTGTGTCATTCTGTTCAAACCCTGCTGCTGACTGTTGAAGCTGTGGATCATTGTTATTGATACTGTATGTACAGTGTAATCTTATGGTATTGTCTCACAAGAAAAAATCTGTGTCTTTATTCTTTGTCTTTGTTCATTGAATATTAATGTGATTAATAACTGATGTTCAGAAAAGTATTTTGTACAGAAGCCGATGCCACAATGACATATTGACACTGACTTGCTTGTTCTCTCTCTTATAGTAAATAAAAGAAAGACTAGAGGGATGAGTACAGATGGACATCAACTAAAAAAAAGAGAAGAACAACACGGACACGGAAGGACACTATAAAAAAAAGATCAACTAAAACAAAAAGAGCCGATTTGTAAAGGAGCCCTTCTATGAAGAATGAAAAGGGATCTGACAGGATGGACGGGGGGATGTTTGTGGACCTGCTCCCAGGTCCAGGGCCTGAACCATTGAGCCTGTAGTCTTGAGGGGGAGGGGAGTCTGCTGGCTCTGACCCCTGAAAAACAAGCCTTGCTGAGTGGAAGAGACCAATTAGAGAAGTCACCATAAAACATTTTATTTTTGTAAACTTTTTTAAGTTTATGATTTCCAAAAAGAGTAAACATAATGTACGTATATACATATTATATATTATATGTGTGTAATATAGTTAGTATGTTTAAAAAAAAAGAAGAAGAAGAACTTTGGGGGAGGGGGGGGGGTGATGTTACGTGTCTTTGAGATTTAGAAGAGGAAGTTGAGGTGAGGAGATGCCAGCTTCCTCCCCCTCCACCACCACACCCCACCCACCTCACCCTCTGCTGGACGGGGCAGGGGTGTCGGGGAGTGTGTGTGTGTGTATGTATGTGTGTGTGTGTGTGCGTGTGTGTGCGTTGAAGGGTGGGGGATGAGGGGGGGCAGCTGGCCCAGCAGACATGTCACTATGTGATTGCTCTGGGGAAACGGAGTAGTCGTCAGCGAATAAAATGCTTCTTCCACTAATGGACTGCAGTAGTGTAGTTGTTACTTTGGCTAGTTTTTTTTGTCAAACGATCCACATTTTGTAGTATTCCAAAAAAAAAAACACAAAAAAAAAAAAGCGATGAGTAAGCGGTTCAAAGCGGAGATACAGAATTTTGGACGGAGTGCACAAGCTGGAGCCTTGAGGGCTGAAAGGTGTCTGCTGGAGGGGCCGGCTGCCCCCATCCCCCCCTTCCCCGACGCCGCTACCAAAACCTGTCATTGTGGTGTTTGTGGTTCGAGGTGGCCGTGCTGTGTAGTGAACTGCTTTTGTACATCGTGTTGGGTTAGGGCGGGGCAAGGGGGCGGGGCAAAGGGGGGCACAGGCAGTAGGGAGGGTGCAAATTAGAAACACGGGAGCCGTCCTTAAGCGTGGGAAAGTTGGGGATGGGATGTGGGGGGGCGGGGCCTATATGAGGTTAAAAAAAAGTGTCACGAAACAAACAAAGTTTTACTAAGAGTCTCTTTAAACCTTTCTATTTATATGGATCTCTACTTTAGTGACATCCTTCTATATTTAAACGTTGTACTAATAACATGCTGTCAGGCATGGTCGGAGAGTCAGTTGTAGCCATTTACTAATGTTGTATTTATTGTATTACCAGTAAGGAGAAAAAAACATTTATATATGAATATAGATATATCTATTTGTGATCTGCAACTCTTGGACATAAGTTTGCCTTTGATTTTGAACTTTCATGCAGGATTCAATGCACTGTCGATGTATGATGAGGTTTCTACTTGTGTGATGTTTTATTCTGTTGACATTCGTTTTTCTTTCCCTTCAGTTCAGCTACTGAATGTATCTTCGAAAAAAAAAACTTTTTAGGTAGATGTTGTTGTTTTATATATACTTAAAAAGAAAAACGTACAGTACTCTGTAAATTATATACACGTGTACATTATATAGCAAACTGTTTCTGATAATAATGCTGGACTTCTTCTTCTTCTTCTTCTGCTGACCCAGATAGACTTAGGCCAAAAAAAAGGAAAGAGTGAGGGGGGGGAGAAAAAAAAAGAAGATGAGGGAAGCATTTAAAAGGAACACCAGTACCCTGCAGCCAGGAGGAAGCCAGTGGGAGAGACAGAAATGTGTAATCATTACACGATCAGTCAGAATTTTTCTCAGCCAGGCTTTTCAAATTTGATAAGAACAAGGAGACGGGGAGCGGTTCGTCCTGTGTGAGAGGGAAAGACCGAGGGGGGGAGGGGGAGATAAAAAGAACTTTTTTTGAAATATAGATTTTTCTCCCAGTTTTTTTTTTTTTTTTTCCGGCTCGTCTGCTCTCTCTCCCTTTGTCTTTCTCCCTTGAATCTTAGAGTTATCAAGGTGCTAGGGGCGAATGCTATGCGGGGGGTGAGGAGGAGCAGGAGGGAGGGAGGGGGGGGGATGGGAGTTCAGTTCAGCCTCCTCTGAGGTGCATGGGGTGGACGAAATAAAAGAAAACTTCCAGTAATCTATCACGATGCTGACATCATATCCTGGAGATAACCTATTTAAATGTCTTTGCTTCCTACTGCAAACATCTTGCAAGTCGCTGCAGCTTACCAGGGTTCAAGGATCATTTATTGTCATTATGCAACACAGGGATACACAACCAAATGCAGTTGTAGCTCATTGGCTAGACAAGTAAAAAAAACACAAAATGGAACAAAAACAGTAGTGAATTTCTGTAGTACATTTTTTAACGTTTTTATCGGAGGGAATGTAAACAGCAGATGATGTTGATTCAGAAGGCTGATACGAGTCGTCAGGATGTACATAAAACCGGGGAAAAAGGCAGTGTAAATGTGTTTTGTTATGTTTCATCACATCATTGATTATATAACAAATTCTATATGAGACCTGATGGATAAATGCTCACGCTCGCCTGAAAATGTTATATACGTCTAGGGCTTTTATTGTGAAAGGTAGAAACGGAAGGAGTGGGGTTATTATGAAATATTGGTGTGCTGAACCCGTTCTACACAACGTGATCAGTCGGTCAAAGTGTGTGGCTTTTTTCGCAACGTGATACTCACCTTCTGCGTGACTCCTGATAGATCGATGTAAATGTATCACAGGGGGAGGGGGGGGGACCCCCCAGCGGGTCTTTAATGGTGTACTTGACAGATGCGTGTCACATGAGCTGCTCTGACCCCGATCAGCATAATGATCAATGAAATGATTGATTGGTGACATGTCCAACATCTCAGGGTTTGTTTGATCTCAGCTCAGTGTAGATGAATGGAAGCAGCACAAGCTGGTGCTTAAACATGGCTGTGAAAATGGCCGCCTTCATTACAGCTTTTTTATTTATTTAATTTATTTTTTTACAGATACGTTTTCATTCTTGGTGTTCTATGTGTTATTTCAAACATGCCATGGAATATGTTTTATTTATCCTTTTTTTTTTTTAAACTGCTAAAGCTGTTAAATAACTTACTGAACAGCGTAGCTGCCTTTATGCTGTGTTCACTCCAAACAGGAAGACCCACTAGAGAGGAGGCGGGGCTTACCTTCCATGAAGACACCAATCATGGCTGAATTAACCACAATCCCTGCTCTGTACATGTGTAGTCTCAGATATGCCGGGTAATCCATCGGCATCCTGTCTGAATTCATCCAGAGCTGTATCCACTGTATATATAGACACACATCGGCTGGTTTACTACAGCTGTGTTACACCAAAATAAACAATTTTGTTGCGATTTACATGCGATAAATGGATAAAAATTATGCTGAAATAACTACATGATAATGACGATGTGTAGAAAGTCAGAAGTTGTACATTGTTAGGCCTTTCTGCAAAAAATGCTTGTTTTCTGAATGGAGTTCAACGCTGCAGCTGCTCCCTCAACACTCAAAATAACGTCTTCTTTTGCGTGAAACGTTTGCTCCCGAGTGTTGGTTTGAACACAGCATTACAGTTGGGATTGTGGTCTTTTTATTCCGTGTTTCTATTATTTTGTCCACCTCCTGTAGAGCACAGTGTGTAATGGTGAAAGTGGGGTGACCTGAGGTCCTCCTCGGACAGAAAACATAATTCACAGGGAAGAATGTTGACTCTCCTCCTCTTCCTCCTCCTCCTCCTCTTCAGCTTCCCAAACGAGCAAAAGACTCCGATGTTGTGAAACGTCCCATGTCGCTGCATTTCTTTCTCTGTCGGTCATTCAAAGGGCACATGGACACAGTGGACGGGACGATGAGCTCACGCAGCACCAGGCCGTCCTCTGAATGGATGTCTGCTTTAAAGGCTGGGACTAAATGAGTCTGTGGTTTGCGTCCAGTGGACGGACTTTTTTTTTTTAATGCCCGTCCAGCACCCGTCCCTCAGCTTTCCACTGCTGAGCTGTTTAAACTGGGACAACAGGAGCGCAAAAAGACATGGAGACAGAAGGGGGGAAAAAAACACAGACTGGGACTTTTACGGAAAACAAACAAACAAACAACAAAAAAACAACCTAATGAAAAACAACTAACGATGTCAATCTTAGCAGAGATCCAGGTATCCTCTGATCTCTGCCATGTTCTTCTGATTCTGAAGTTTTCTGTTCTTTTCGTTGTCGGTTAAAGACTTCCGTCCTGTTTACATGTACTGTAAATGCTGTCCATCCATTTTGGTTGGAGAGATTTCAAAAAAAAAAAGGAAAAAAAAAAGGTGTGACGCAGCTTTCATTCTAGCTCTGGTATTCTCTATGGCTGATTACTGTAATCCTAAGAAAACCTTTCTGTTCAAGCTAGCATGTCCTCCTTTACCTTGGTCCCTTAGTCCTTCCATCCCTCCAGAAACCCCCCATCTCTAGGCACCCACACCTAAGCAAACCCCCCCTCTCCTGGCTCTACACTGCACATACCATATGAAAAATCCTTGAGCTTCCTACCAAAATCTATGTGGGTCTTCTGCAAAACGTCCCCTGATCCTTTATATTGTGTATACCTCAGATGCAAGCAGCTATTATTCTCTGAAACCTCCTGGCGACCAGACCTCGTTTCCCTCCCACCCCCAGCCCCCCACCCCCCCACACCTCTCCTACGACCTCCCATAAGCTAAAACCACACCTACCTCCCCGACTAACCCGCTGACCTCCACCATAAAGGCCGCAGTATACTTTCTGCAGGGACAAAAAAAACGATTTCCACATTTCAAATTTGCATTTCTCTGCAGTTTACAGATTTATTTTTCTTTGTTGCCATTAAATCAGTTTAGAAATTGCTTGTATGACATCCTGTGTGAAGTGAAGGTCCTGCTTTATGTAACAGCGCTCCAAAATTCTTATGTAAACCAGAGTTCTGGTCCAATATTTAGGTAATGATTTGGTTTAGATATATCCCAACAAGCCTTCTAACCTATGTGTGCAGGAATGGAATATTTAATGGCATTATCACAGTTGCCATGGCGACAAATACAAGAACTAGCCAGGTCAACTGAGAAAAGAGCAGATAAATGAGTTGTTTTTAGTCAAGATCAGCCAGACGTCGCTGGCTGTTCGTCTGTTTTGTAAATGTTGTTCATTAATTGAGACTTTAACAAAACCTTATTCTTTTAAATATGTTGTTCTTTTAAGGTGCCGTTGTTTCTCATTTATTGTGCTATTTTTTTTTCTGGTCAGGCCCACTTGAGATCAAAATTGGACTGCATGTGGCCCATGAACTAAAATGAGTTTGACACCCTTTCCCCCTGTTGATAGGAAACTAGACTTCCTCCCCCCGGAGCCCTGTTATCCCTGAAGCAACAACAACATCCCGCTGCTATCTAGTAAGAGGAAAAAACTGTCACCACTCACAGGACAGAGAGAGATTACTCGTAAGGACGAGATAAACAGGTTTATTTTTATTGCAGTCGTTGAAGTCACAGGTCACTCTCAAATCCTCGATCTCGCCGTGGAATGTAAATACGCGTACAACGCACTTCTATTTCAGCAATTTGGACGTTGGCTGTGAGTATACTGCTGCCTTTCACACATCCATGTCACTCCCCAGAACCCCAACAGCCTCCCTGTCCTATGCAGATCCCCAAAGCACAAAGGTTTGAATGGTAACCAGTGAGTACAATAGAAAGAAATCAACACATTTCTGTCCATTCTGTTTGTATTCGTCGGTCTGTTTTATCTGTTTGAGGCTTCGGTGTGCGTTTGTATTCCTTACAGTCTGTACAGATCCTCCCTTTCTCTCTGTCAATAGCAGAACCTTGTATTACTGTATATTAGAAGAACAAAGAGACTCTTCATGTGTGGCTGTGGCTTCACTTAACCTGTGCAATCAAGACATTCTGTTTTTCTCTCTTTCTCTGCAAACAGCTCCAAGGGTATGTAATATATATATACCGTACTGGGTTTGGTTGTTTTTGTCTTTGTTTTAGTTTTTTATTTTTCCTGGTTTTTATTTCCGTGTGCTCCCAAATGTGCTTCAACGAATCAGTACTATTTATTACATTATTATCACAATTATTATTGCAGTTATTACTACCATGATTACTATGAATAAACATTTCTTTCCTCAGTAACTCCCCTGTTAATGTGATTTATGCTTAAAGTGGTTCCCACGCGTGATCTGCATAAACACATGATGTGATGTGATGGATTGCAAACAAATGTGGAAGTTACTAAAAAAAAAAAAAGAGTGCAGGAACACAAACAAAAAGCAATGTTTTATAGAATATTGATCCATTTTACCAGAACCATTTCTGTTAAATTTACCGATATTTCCTTCAACCCTTAAACAAAAAAAGTAATTCACGAACACAGATGTAAATATTTATGAATATGTAGAGTATATTACATAGATTTGCATAACATCGTCTATATTATTCACGGACACTCAATACAGGAAGTATCAGTATACAGTATTCCCTGTGTGGGAATTGGCTCAAACAGTAGATTGGCTTCAAGTGTGTCGAAAGCACTGACTTAGATAAATAAATTAAAAAACATACTAGAGATTAGATTTTGATTCACCACAGTGTCACTTTGAATTCATAGATTTTTATGTCGTTTGAAGAGGGAAAAAAGAGTCCAACAGCAATAAGAGAGCATGACTGTACTAGCCAATCAGAGTCAGAGAAGGGTGGGGGGGCGATCAATAAAACTACAGTCAATATCAGGTTGTTAAACTGCCATTGGCTGTGAACGAGGTCATTTGGCATGCAGATGCCTTTTGCCATTTCCAAAATACACACACTTCCTGCTGTATCTATAGACACACATCGGCTGGTTTACTACAGCGGTAGTAAACGATGTTGCTGTGATTTAATTGCAATAAACTGATCAGAAAAGGATGCAGAAATTGCATCTTTTCACACTCTGCATCGACGTTGTATTCAACAGTGCCGCTGGGGTAAACACACCTCACATACGGCGCTTGCCATCGCTTTCTACCCGTCCAGGATGCCAGTCCCAGAGACAGAGATAGAGAGAGAGAGAGAGAGAGGCATGATGGGACATTGATAGCCATTTGTCTTCCATCTCCCTAGGGACCCAAGATGGAGTGCTGTTGTCCGTCTCCACCACTATCATTTACTTAAACAAAACAAATGCCTCATCGATCCCCCTTCCCACCTCACATCCCCCCTTGTTCCCTATCCACCAGCCACCAGGGAACTCAACCCACAACACACACACACACACACACAACACAACACACTGTATTGACACAAAGAGAAAAAAAACAAGTCTTGTACACCTCACAGCATTGATCCTCTTCTGCAGCACTTTGTCATCAACTTCCATTGTGTGCTAAACAATCCCCACTGTCGCCACTGTCCAAGACAATAGATTTTGCTGTTTTAGCAGCTTTCTCTGTCCTCTGTGGGGCTTAAGTGGTCTAACTGTACCGCGGTGGAAAGGAGCACTCAGGCCCGTCACAGGCTTACTGATTGGACTTGTCCGTTCAGTAAATGGAGATCTCCAGAAACTGCCCTGATCACACCAGCTCCCCTTCTCTCCTCAGAATGTTACAGGGCATTTTCAACAAGTTCAGCTGCAGTATGCAAACACACAAACACACCTACACACACACACACACACACACACACAAACCTCTCTGACTAATAGCATTACCCCACACCAGATTAAAGCCATCTAGCCTTCCATTCTCCTCGCTACGCCGACCAGCTCCTCAAAGCGGCACGGACAACAGTCCCATAATTTAATTCCCCCCAGTAATGAAGCAGTTTAGCTAGCCGGCACTCTATTAGCGCAGTTACCACAGCTGGCCGGCCCAGTCCTCCCAGCTCATAAGTGCAGGTGTTTCAGCAAAATGACTCGAGAGCAGGCAGCAACCTTCCAGGAAAAGTGAAGCCAACGCTGAAGTGCCTTAAACTTGCATTCTCTTTTTGCTGACCATCAGGGGGCGACTCTTCTGGTTTTGAATCAAAAAAGAGGCTGGAATTACTACGTAGCCACTTCCTGGTATGCTGGTAGATCGTGGTTGGAACGGACTACGGCTAATACAGACAAAAGGGTGATATTAGTGAGCTATTAGCATATGAGCTAACATGTTTAGCCCTAATTAATTGAAAGACAAAAATGTGGGTTTTGCATTTCTGAATTCAGTCACACACACACACACACACACACACACACACTGAATAACCGTAATGCACTAAGATGTATGAGCGATCACATTTAATTACCGTTACATGTTTATGTCCACTGCAGTGATCTTTCCTGATGTGTAAATCAAAGCATCGCGACAATCTTTGGACAGGCAGACTGACTGATCAACTCATTGGCTGAGTGATACGAAAACAATCTCCGCATTATTACTGACTGAGTGTCACAGTAAGGCAACGTGACGCGTCTCTTTTATGGTCCAGAATGATTTGTCACATGCGAGCGAGCCCCTTCCAGAGAAAACAACGGAGGCTTCACAAACACAGAAAGAGACGCAGGGAAAAAAAAGTGCCAGACAATAGCCGGGGTCCCCCGGAGGACAGTCTATTAGTGCTAATACCCGCCGTCCTCTGTGTATTGTTCTGCTCCTGATGATTACACGGGGAACATCCCATGTTACAACACACAGCCTATCGTCTCATATCACATAACCCATGTAAGAGATGAGGATGTGGATGGGTGGCTGAGGCGAGAGGGACCGGCAAAGCATTAATACTACTCAGTGGTGCGGTAAATTAATTTTGGATTGCTTCTCTGGGTTTGAACAAAATTGTTTTGTTGAGGGGAAAAAAAGAGATTAAGGTTTTTAATTATACTGGGTAATTCATTCCACAAAATAAATCCCCACTAAAATGGTCTCTTCAGAGGCAGATGAGATGTGTCAGCCGTCTCGCGGTGTCGTTATTGAGAAAATGCCCCACGCTCACAAACACACACACATTCTCACCGACGCCACTTTCCCTCCATGGCGGTTTACGGGACGTGGTTGCCTCCCTTCCGTCGCTACCAATGCAATTAGCAACTCGACGCTTTCCAAATATGGTCACTTCCTTCACTGGTTGCAAAAATTCCAAAATGGCAACCAAAAATCCAAAAAGTGGAGTCCACAAACCAATGGGGGAAGTCCCGTTGACTACGTCCACTTCTTATATCCCGTCTGTGGGCGTGGCCTCCTCTATCATCGCATTTTACTCAGTTTTTAGACACGCAAAAAGTTGTAATCGTCTCAACTTGTCGCCACACCGCTTGTACGATATCGTATTAGGGCTATGGTCACTTCCTTCAGTGGTTGCAAAAATTCCAAAATGGCAACCAAAAAATCCCAAAACTGGAGTCCACAAATTAATGAGGGAAGTCCCGTTGACTACGTCCACTTCTTATATCCCGTCTGTGGGCGTGGCCTCCTCTATAGTCGCGTTTTACTGCTTTTAAGAGACACAAAAAGTTGAAATCGTCTCAACTTGTCGCCATGCTGCTTGTACGATGCCGTATTAGGGCCAGTGTAGGGGGGACGAAGCCGAGAGAGGTGGGCAATATTTGAGATAAAAGTCGCAAATTTTCCACTTCATGAACTAGCAAATTTGTGACTTTTTTCCTGGAATATCCCCCCTCTTTCGGCTCCGTTTTTTTGTTTTGTTTTTTGCGGTGACCCTAATACGCCTTTGTACACTTGGCCCAGACAGCCAATCAAATCCCCCCCTCACAGCTTACACTTCCTGTTTATTAAACCGAGGCACGGCCTTTGGAAAGCACAACCTGCAGTTAATGACTGTAAAATCTCTCTTTTCCTCTCTGCTCCGCTTTGACCACTTTATACTCGGAGGGTGACACATTAATGTTTGTCCTCAAACTACCGGAGCTCCATCCAAAAACCACCTTGTCCATTTCTCCAATTTGCCAATTCAACACAGGAGAGGAGGGGAGAGTAAAAATAAAAGTCTCCCGCAAATGACATCGGCTCTGTTTGCTCTATAATTTATTCATAATTGGATATAATTGAATGGCGATAACTGCTGAATGTGTTCTTTAGCGAGGTTCAGGCAATTAGTGGGGGGAATTACTGACAATTACTGTTGACTTCCCCTGACATCCTACGATTTCCTGTCACTCGAGGTTCAGGTGAACTGGCTCCAACTGGCAGAGGTGTGTGTACCTTCAGCTAATAGTCACAATCAATGGGAATCATGTGTGAAGTGGACCACAGCGAGGAGCTGTTTATACTAAAGACAGGAAGCCAGTTAGAGAGGAGGAGGATGGGGGAACTTTAAAAATATATTATTATTACTCATTTTTAAAAGGTTATAGAATGTTCTGTTTAACTGTGAAAAGTAATTAGTTACACTTGTTTTTTTTATTTGCCTCCAGAACATCTTTAAGCATCTTGTAAATGGCTGAGTTTCATAGTTAAAGTTCATATAGTCCTCTACATAATCCTCTACATAGTCCTCTATATAGTCCTATACATAGTCCTCTACATAGTCCTCTATATAGTCCTCTACATAGTCCTCTACATAGTACTCTACATAGTTCTCTATATAGTCCTATACATAGTCCTCTACATAGTCCTCTATATAGTCCTATACATAGTCCTCTACATAGTCCTCTATATAGTCCTCTACATAGTCCTCTACATAGTACTCTACATAGTTCTCTACATAGTCCTCTACATAGTTCTCTACATAGTCCTCTATATAGTCCTCTACATAGTCCTCTACATAGTTCTCTACATAGTCCTCTACATAGTCCTCTACATAGTTCTCTACATAGTCCTCTACATAGTCCTCTATATAGTCCTCTACATAGTCCTCTACATAGTTCTCTACATAGTCCTCTACATAGTCCTCTACATAGTTATCTACATAGTCCTCTACATAGTCCTCTATATATTCCTCTACATAGTCCTCTACATAGTTCTCTACATAGTCCTCTACATAGTCCTCTACATAGTTCTCTACATAGTCCTCTACATAGTTCTCTACATAGTCCTCTACATAGTTCTCTACATAGTCCTCTACATAGTCCTCTACATAGTCATCTACATAGTTCTCTACATAGTCCTCTACATAGTTCTCTACATAGTCCTCTACATAGTTCTCTACATAGTCCTCTACATAGTCCTCTACATAGTCATCTACATAGTTCTCTACATAGTCCTCTATACAGTCCTCTATACAGTCCTCTACATAGTTCTCTACATAGTTCGCTATACAGTCCTCTAAATACTCCTCTATATACTCCTTTATATAGTCGTATAGTCCTCTACATAGTCATGTATAGAGTCTTCTTTATAGTCCTATACAGTTATGATGATGTCACACCCCACTCTCGAGGTCCTGTTTGTCATGTCATAAAAACAGTGGATGGATTGCTTTGTTGCTTTGGAAACGATGGTAACAGTTTGGATCTTGGCCATGGACACTTTTACCCAGCGAATCAAAGCTCACACGCCGACATCAAAGGATGGGAACGGCTGCCATCACTGCCAGGCGTGACAGATTGAGCTTCTGAATTGATAGCCGACGAGAGCCTCGGTTATGAGTGTATTTATTGGTCGGGGGAGAGAGAGAGAGAGAGAGAGAGAGAGGACTTTGAGGAAGTGAGGACCGTCCGAAAAGTCCTCACCATCAAAAACATGTGCTCACTATACGGCAACTACAAGAACAAACAACCCTTCAACGAGAAATAATGTAGTGCTGTGAGATACTACAGATGGTTTACAAGAAGAAGCATTTAGCATGCTCACACACACACACACACACACACACACACACACACACACACACAGTGTTGACATGTGGGAGAGTGTGTACACCATCCTGCTGTGTGGCCGGTGGCCTTGCTCAATATGTTGGCTGTGAGGAATAGCTCTATTTACCACTGGTCATCTATCTCAGTCACATCCACTCACGTACACACACATTTTCTCTCTCTCTCTCCTCATTCATGCTCTCTCTCTCTCACACACACACACACACACCTGGCCTGAAGACAGGCAGGCAGCTCAGCCAGCAGGTATTTAAAATGGAGGAATGCAATCGGAGTGGGATGCCAGATTGTGTTTACAACATCCACTTCCACTGCCCTCTTCTTCCTCTCCTCCTCCGTTTCTATTTACTGGCCTTTCCTCGCCCGGCCGGAATCAAACCAACGGTCCGACTTGTTTCAAGGTAGAGCGATGGGCGAGCACTTTTAACACGCTGAGACAGGAAACTAAGCTAAATACATTTTCACCTGCTTTAGTTCTCTGTTTTTAGCAAATAGAAGTCTGATGACGATGATGATGATGATGATGATGATGATGATGATGATGGGTGATGATGGTGATGATGACGAAACACTAGATCCAATTCTTAAGTACAGACATCATTCCTCAGCTAAAAGTAAAAAGTACATGTTATATGTTACAGCAACATTAGTAAATGTTTTTTTTTTTTTATTTAACCTTTGATTTTAAAATATTATTTTCATATGTTTACTGTGTGGTATTTCTATATTAACACAGACATGTACTATGTGTCATGATTCAACCATATCAAATATTAAATATTACATACATACGCTGTTTAAATAATCTCTGCGTTGCTCACGTATCACTAATTACACACTTGTCACTCGTTAATTGCTCATGTTTAGTTTCTATGTTCTTTCCTTTTATTGATTTTATTCATTATATCTTATCTTTATCAGAATTTCTCTCTCTCTCTCTCTCTCTCTCTCTCTCTCTCTCTCTCTCTCTCTCTCTCTCTCTCTCTCTCTCTCTCTCTCTCTCTCTCTCTTACACACACACACACACACACACACACACATGGCTACCCGTCCCAGTGTCCCAGTGAAGGACCTTCATGTGGAGGTAATAGCCTGTGTGTGTCTGGGGTTTGTTGCAACCCACAAGGTGGGTTTTTATATTGTAGGGACTGTGTGTGTGTGTGTGTGTGTGTGTGTGTGTGTGTGTGTGTGTGTGTGTGTGTGTGTGTGAGTGTGTAGAACTTAATCGTTGTGGTGTGCTGGGATAGCTCCCTGCCCTGGGCATGTGTTTGACAAGAGCTCACTGTGTAAATCCATTAATTACCACCAGTCACACCAGTGCTGCAGTCACTGCTGCTGAAGCTGCAGAAGCTGCTGAAGCTACAGATGGGGAGTGCTGGAAGCAGTACTGGGAGTAGTACTGGGAGTAGTACTGGGAGTAGTACATGTACTGGTGCACCCTGTGTTGGTGTACACGGTGTTGGTTATAAGGGACTGAAAGGACCGCATCTGGGCAGACGGCGCCGGGAAGAGGCCTTAAATGCTGAGAGTCGCCTCGTAAAGCACTTTCTATCTCTTTGTCTTGTGTTTCTCTGTCGGATCATTCACTGTCTGACACACACACACACACACCACACACACACACACACACACACACACACACACACAGTTTAGTCATTTATTTGAGTGCGATTAGGCTCCTCAGAGGAAGAGCCTCAGTGGCAGACGGATTCATTTCACCAAATGAGCCCTTATTGTTCTGGGCCACACTGAAGCAGAGCAGTGTGTGTGTGTGTGTGTGTGTGTGTGTGTGTGTGTGTGTGTGTGTGTGTGTGTACTAGGCATGTCAGCCTGGACCAGATCGCATCACCGTTTCACACACTCGACTGAGTTCTGATGAAGCAGGTCCCTGGAGAACACGCAGACATGAACTCATACAGCCACACATTGCACGTGCACACCGGGGCTGTAACGTGCACACCAGGGCTGTAACGTGCACACCAGGGCTGTAGCGTGCACACCAGGGCTGTAAAGTGCACACCAGGGCTGTAAGGGTTCATGTGTGCCGAATCATTAAGGTACGAGGGTCGTGGTCCGGTGCAGAATGTACGATATGTTGATGAATTTATTGAAAAAATCCTCCTAATGCAGAGGTTTTAATTTATTCCACATATTTCGGGATTTTTAAGGCATGATAGACTCTGGTGGGTCCGTCTTTGCAAAGTTCACTAAGGATGTTTATGATGTTTTCATCCAAAAGCCTGCATTTGTGTTCGCTCAACATGAAAACATGAGGGGACGTTGACCTTTGACCCACTGAATATTTGTATTTTGCAGGTTGATTCCCATAAACATTAATAATGATGGAGGAACAGAAATGTAGGTTGATAAAAATAAAAGTGTTCTAATAAATATAAGAATATTATATAATATATTCACAAGAAACATATGTTTATCAGGTCGTCTTCTAATCAAACACTCTAAGAAAAGTCCATAAAAATATCATCCAATGCACCGTTTTAATTTCATTTTTCACAGGTTTTTTACCTCCGATTTTAAAATAAGCATGGAAGAACGTCTGGCAGCGGCCATCAGCCATGGAAATTATTATGAGAATAAGCAAAAAATATCCATTTAAATGTAATTCCCTGAATTAGCTTTCGTTTTTAAATATATTATCTCAGGTTCACATGTATCAAATGGCTCAGAATGATCACTCGCACAACCAAACCCTGTTTAATGCAGTTTAATCACAGCAGGGGCCTTTTTTTTACCATTTTGGACCATTTTAATATGAGGGAATTTTCTATATCGATGTTTTAAACCGTTTAATTACGCATGGAATTGTGGGAGAAAGAACTTAAAAATGAATAATTTTCGGACTCTAGGGCAAGTTTGATTGTGTAATGTACTTTTTTTTTTTTTTTTTTTACAAAAGTGTAGGTCAATATTTCTCTCCATAGGCTAAAAAGTTAAGTTAATTTAGTTACTGCTAAATTCCAGACTTTTTTCTTACACTGTAAAAAGATGTGGTTCAAAAGCATGCAATACTGGAAGTGAATGCAGTATATTGTGGTCCTCCTGGCACTTCTGTTAAAACCTATATAAATTAAAATTGTGTAGATTGACAGTATGAAGATCTGTGCCATTAATGGTCAAAAATGAACACAATTTTTGATTTAATTTAATTACATAAAATTACACTAAAACGATGAATGAAATGAAAACTTGCTGTAGAGTCCCAATAAGTCTGTAAAATATTCCTCTGGTAACAAAAGCTGAACAACTCTTTCCAACTAAAACGTTAATGAAGTAACAATAAATAATTTTATCAAGCATTATAATATTATTTTTACCACAGAACGTTCTCCAAATCCCAAAAAAATGAAAGTTTCCGTGCCTCGGGCGCTAGCGGAGCTTCTCGCTCCCACAAATCAACGCGTCATTAAAAATGCGTTAAAACTCCCGATACATACAATTCCTTCACATTAAAACAGAACATATGTTTCTGGACTTTTCTCATCTGACTGTTGATTAATCGGTGTATTTATTTATGTCGAACTGCTCCTTTAAGAACACCCGTCTCTTCCTCAGACCTTCATCGGCTCCGGCGTGACGCTTTTAAAGCAATATGTGGGTGTCAGACAGCAGAGACAGTTGTGGCCTCGGAGACAAACTATTGTCAGTGTGCTACCTGTGCTGTCCGACATGATTAATGATCGCATTAAGCACATTAATTACTTCCCTGATTAGAAAATGAGCTTGTTTTATTACCGCATGCTTCCCCCGCCAACATTTAGAGCACTTTTTCATTTTTTCCCCTCACAGCTCCTGATGACCAGCTCCCCGAAGATGACATGGAAGGCATGTGAGTGTGTGTGTGTGTGTGTGTGTGTGTGTGTGTTAGCTTGCTGTGCTTAGCATGTTTATTCAGTTAATTATTTAGTGTTAATTAAGTTGGAATCCTTGGCCGGTAAGGCAGAACAGAAGCATCTGCTGCAAAGACAAAGAAAGAGCAGCGAGTGAAGGGGGAGGCAAACTCTGTCTGTCTCCCCCCTCTCTCTCTCTCTATCGCTCTCTCTCTCTGCTTTCACACACACACACACACACACACACATAGGGGCAGCACCCTGAACCATTTAATTACAAAAGGGGACAACAGGGAGTATAAGGGTTAGAGGAAAGGAAAAAAAACCCACAAAGCAGAAGACACAGATAAATCTTTTAACATCTCGATTAATGAAGTACACAGGGAGGCAGGAGGGGAGAGGCAGCCCAAAACGACATCGACATCTGGCCTCGGCCCGCATTAAAAGCCTATTTTGCTGTTTTAACACCCATAAAATAGGCACTGAAACAGGCCGTAAGTGGCGTCAACCCCGCTTTACACATCCCCACTGTGTGCTTCTTCTCTCCCTCGAACCCCCTACAGACGACTCAGCGTGTGCGTCGGTACTCTAATAACAACAACACAGACAATAAATGCTTTATGGTGTTCGGGGTCACCGGAGAGATCCTCCCATCAGCATTGCTTCACTGCCTTCACTGCAGCAACGACGCCGCTGATTTTTACATTTCGAAAAAGGGGATCAATCTGAACTGAAAAGGCATGTTTGGTCACCCGGAACGGTGCTTATTAATGAATGGATTCCTCCAACTTTTGCAATTTACATTTGTTTTGACTGGAAATTTTAAAATGTAGCCTTAAATGTCCATGTTTTCAATCCAGCTGTGTTCACATGATGAGCGGCGTTTGCAGTGGATGACCAATCATAAACAAGGTCCATATAAAGTCTCTAGGCACAGACTGTATATATATATATTATATATTATATTCTACATAAGTGGATGTAGTCATGGTGACGTCACCTGTTTGTGGACTGTTGTTTTAAAGGTTCAGCATTTTTTTGGCCATCACCATCTTTGTTTTGCAACCAGTGAAGGACGTGACCATATTTGGTGTGTGGAGGAGCGACGGGTGGATCTGACGAACACACATTTTGACCCTGCTTATATCTTTTCAAAAGAAATCTGGCTTTTGACTACGTTCTTGTATAGTCTTTAGTTATATACAGTTGCCTATTATAAAATATTTAATAACCAGCTCCGTCTAACCTCTGAGGACCAACCAGAATGAGTGGATTCTCGGGAATGATAATTCTATTTGACCTCCTACATATCGTCATACATTTCCCATGCTCATTTCATATTGGCTGACACACTGTATATGTCGATACTGATATATCTGTGATGAGCAAACCGATGTAATCAGCCGGGCTCCATGAATAGTCAGTAATGGCTAAAACCAGCGTGTGTTAATAATCCATAATAATGCAGTAATAACCATTCATGTTTTTTCTTCCCGTAAAGAGAAATGTAGTTCCAGAGCTTTCAGGTTGTTTTTAAGTTCCATCGCTTTTGGAAATCTTGGAAATGATCAAACATTTTCTTGTCTCGCCTTTTAAATGTGACACTCCATGACATCCACGGTGGAGCTGACAGGAGTGTGTGTGTGTGTGTGTGTGTGTGTGTGTGTGTGTTTGCATGCATCAAAGACAACATGGATACGGGGGCTATCCAGGGTAAATATTTGCAGACAGAAATGAGGTGGCGGTGCCAAGCCAACCACTGGAATATTAACTATTGGCAGAAACAAAGAGACTGGCAGTCACTGCCTTCTCCCTGCATCACCTCTTACTTCTCCTCCCCCGTTGCTCCCCCAAGTCTCACCCTTCCCCTCTCCCAGTCTCGGCATCTCTCTTTCTCTCTCTCTCCAACCCATTCGGTTTGATTTTAATGCTTCTCTCGCATAGAAGCAGCTTTTAATCATTCCTGCATTTTTGTTCCTCTTTATTAGTTTCCCTCCCCAGAGATGTGAGCGCAGGATGGAGACAGAGTGAAGGAGAAGGAGGGAGAATAAGTGTATTAATGTTTCATATTTCACTGGCGCGGGGGAAGGAAGTGATGATTATTTCATGTTGTCGACATTGTCTTTTTTTTTTCTCTCTCTCTCTCTCTCTCTTTTTTTGATTTTTCTCCCTCCCTCCCCTTTTTTTTTGTTCTCTGAGGTGTCGAGCCGCCGTCCTCCAGCCACTGTCACCCAGACAGCCGTGGAGGAGACGAGGTCCTGCACTGACACTGCTGCTAACACAAAGGAAAGGTTTCGGGTCAAGTCTGCTTTAGCTGCTTGGTTTGACTCGTTGACACTGTCAGTCACCCTTGCCCATCTCTTTCTCTCTCTCTCTCTCTCTCGCCCCACAATGATGCTCTAGGTTCCCCTCTAGCATCAGTTTTGGTTTCTTTCCATAATAATCGTCTTCACAGGAAACAGTTTCCGCTCGTTGCATGCAGACGTGTTTTAGTTTTTTGGTTACGTTTAAGAAAAGATCTTGGTTTGGGTTCGAATAATTATGTTACGTTTGATAAGTGAGCTTTTTATGTCACATAAGTTACAAAATAAGTCAACATTGCCTTGGTTTCACACAGGACAGGAACATTGGTCTCCTGGGTGAAAGTCCTGTTCTTGTTTGACCCCTCCATCCGCACCTCTTCCTACACTTTCTTGGTCTTTACGTCTAATAATGACGTGATGGTGTTTACATATCAGTTAGTTAGTAAAACATGCCGAGGTGCTTATAGTATCTGAATGTTTCATACTTGCTCAACCTATTTTATCTGATCGTCATCTACTTTACAATGAAAGGATGATTTCACTGCCTTCATGTGACACGTTTAATTAAAGGTGGTTTTTTTTTGCAGATTAAGATTTTTACATGGATTAAAACCTGCTAAAATGGTTAGTTAGATCCACTTTGGGTGCTTGCATATTAATGAATCATTAACAGTAATGGTGGAGTATGGTTAAACACCAGCAGGGGGGGCATTCTACTGTATAATTTACTTTTTAGAGATAGCATGTTTTTTGCTCTCTTCTTCCAGTCCATCTGTTAATCTAAGAATTTGACTTGTTAAATTAACGACTATTGTGATATTATTAATTTACTTAAATACGATCTCCCTTTCCACCTTCTTCAAACATAATATACTCCTCAAAAATGCTGCCTTCTAGGACAAAAGGATGAAAAAAAAAAACGAACCCGCAAGTGATGAAGGGGAGGTTCAACGACAGATAATAAACCAAGAAAGTGTATGTAAGAGCACGGCAGAGAGAATGATGAAGGAGGAGGTGGAAAGATGAGAGAGAGATTGGGAGAAGGAGGTGTGTTTGCGTGTCACCTGGGGCCAGCGCTGCTTTGAGTATTGGCTTTAATTATGCAACAGCAATCAGAGCAGGTAGCGACATTGTCTTCTTCTTCTTCTTCTTCTTCTTATGTGTGCAGGTCTGCTGCTGAGGGGGAGACAGACCGGCAGGTGATGGAGGGATAGAAGAGGATGCTTGGCAGCGTATCCCGATGGGAGTTGGTTCGTATAGAGTTGAGCTTCAAAATATCTTTCAAAACCACAACTTTTTGGCCTTGACGGAAAACTAATTTTCTACTTGTTGCCGTATTTACGTCTAGATTGAGTTGTTTTGTGTGTCGATGGAGCGGCTACAATGGTAGCATAGCCTAGCACTAATCGGTCCGGACTCCATTCAGAAAACAAGCATTTTAAAAGTGATTTGCTTACAAAAGCTTGACTTCAGACTTTTTACAAATGGTCATTATCATGTAGTTATTTCAGCATCCTTTTTTATCTGTTTATTGCAATTAAATCCTAGCAAAGTAGTTTATTTTGGATTCAGATTTAGTAAACCAGCTGATGTGTGTCTTGCTAGATACAGTGAATACAGCTTGACTTCAGACTTTTTACAAATGGTCATTATTATGTCGTTATTTCAGCATCCGTTTTTTATCTGTTTATTGCAATTAAATCATAGCAAAGTAGTTTATTTTGGATTCATACTGATTTAGTAAACCAGCTGATGTGTGTCTTGTGAAAACAGCTTACTTAATTTACATTACAAACATATGAAGACAAACCATCTTTTCCACAACCTAACCACATCATTTTGTTTCTTTTTACTGGGCATTTTCCAAGTAAAAGGAAGACTTTTATCCATATTGCCCAACAGTGGATGACGTAATGACGCATCCTCATGCACTTCCTGCTGTGAATACATATGAATCAAGCCCATGCACAGCTGCTTCTGGGTGCATATGTTACCTTTGTCCCCAAAGCTTTGTTTTCATGCAGATGTAGATATCAACACTGTAAGCTCTGAACTTAACACGGCCGTCTCATATATAAGGAAAGAAATTATGAACTGATTATTATTATTTGAAGGAGCTGACACCGTGCGATTGCTTTCGAATAACACATGTCCGTGCTGACAATTTTTCTTTGACGTTTTTATGAACGTGTGCTGCCTTTTTTTTTTATTATTGTCCCTGAAAAAAAAAAAGAAAAGAAAAAAGATCTTGATCTCAGTGAGACTACTTGATTAAATAAAGAACGACTGAAAAATACACTCAGGCACACACAAAGAAGGCTGACGAGCAGCATCGGCGTGCGGCGAGGCTGAGCGGGAGCTCTTGGCGGTGCTGACACAGCCACCACTGTCCTCGCCATCGATCGGCCTGAGTGGATGGAGAGACACACAGAGCGAGGCCTGCTGTTTTAATCTGCTGTAGCAGGGGGCGGTGTGGGCTCCACATCCCTGGGTGTGTTCGATTCCTCGCTAATAAGACTAAAAGACGACCTGGCGAGCTTTGTTTGTCTATACAAATTCATTCCTTCCTCCCCTTGCTTCTTTTTTCTCCCTTTTTTTTAATTGTCTTCCCGTCCGTCTGGTTTCATTGGCTCCCCTACAAATCTTTTCTCCTTTATGACCACTTTTTTAACCTGTTTTATTAGATTGAAAGCCTAAAATTCAATCAAGAGGATCTTTACGCTTACTCTTATTTATTTTCTCTCTCGCTCTCTCTTTGAGTTTGTTCTCTCGCATCCGAGTCAATCTGCTGACCGAAGGGCGTTCTCTCTCACATTTAGACCGGCCCTTTTTTTTGCCTCGACCTCTGTGAACCGTCATCTGGCTGCTGCCAAACTTTTAAACTGTTCCCTTCTCTGCTGCAGTCAGCTGTCATTTTAAGTGACCCGCCACCACCACCTCCTTCACCTGTCTCCAGCACAACCAGTCTCACCACCTGGTCCTTCCCACACATCGATAAGCACTCCTGCTTTTTCGTCATATTGGATTTATATGTGATTTTTTTGTCTGATATTTGCAGGTAAATTTATCCAAAAGCACTTTCCCGAAAATTTTAATATACAATTAAATGTAATCAAATATGGATTAATTTATCCAAATTAACCACCCTGAGATTTAATTTAAGAAGCAAGGAAGGAACCATGTAAACAACTTAATTTTTTTTTTTTTTTTTTTTTCCCTGTCACTCTGGTGACGTGTTGCAGGCTTGCTTCAAGACATAGTGTCCTGATTACTGAAAAAGCAAGGGGGGGGAACCAGAGTTCAATCTTTAATACCTAATAAACCATAATGAAAATCACAACTCGGACCATCTATGTTTATATATACACAGGTAGAGCATGTGCTATGAAATATTAATGCCTCGCCAGCAGCCCCTCGGAGGTTGATTATTTAGTGCAGGCCTCCTATCGGCGTATGCTAATAAATAGACGAAACTGCCAAAGTGCTCACTGAATTAAAAATTGATATTTCTCCTAGCCCTAACATATAGAATCACGTACCCCTCGCCTTCGTACAGCCGTGTTTCCACGAGTACCCACAAGCCCCCTTGGGGACCAGGATGGCTGGTTATTGGAGCCAACGCACAAGACGTGGTAAAGGTGACGAATGCTGATATTCGCTATTTTAATATCAAAAAAGGAAAAAGAGGTGACCCTGGTATGATGCTGCCTCCGCTGGCAGGCTGATTGATTGTCATAACCAATGCATTATGGGATGGTTGTTGGCTAATGCATTCGCATGGACTTTTTTTTTCATTTGTTTGTTAGTAGTGTGCTGTATCTGTCATCGTATCCTAATGTTTGTATGACATCACCCAACTGTCCCACGTCTCTTCTGTCATGTTATTTTGCACCATTTCTGTTGCTTTATTTTGACGGGGTGTCTCATTGGAGGTCCCTGCTTCCTGTAAATCAGCTGGCTCGCGTTGGTTTGCCACACAGAAGGGACAATCTAGCTGACTGGCATTCAATCAACTGTGTAATTGTTACTCACCTACTGTGCTTTAAGTTCTTTGTTTTAATTACTTTGTCGATCCCTTGAGTGACGATAAACAATGCTGCAACTTTTTTCAGCAAATATATATATATATATATATATATATATATATATATATATCTTGTACTGTCTCTTGTACAACAAATGATGCAGAGGATGAGAGGCTTTACGTTTGGTGTTCAGTGAGATGAAAAGCAAAGTGGTTATTTGTCTCACACACAAAGTAGATGAGAGCCAACTTCTGCATTGCAACACATTAGGTGTAATCTAGCTAATGGTCAATATATAATATATAGAAGAAAAAAATGTGATTGAAGCTGTTTGCTTTCCTGCATGTTCAGCTGACCGCCTTATTCCTGTTATTAATGATACAGCGAACATCCATCTGAACTCGCGTGAGTCGGACTCTGGGCAAATCGCAGTCAAGTGTGCCACCATGTGGCGGTCGGGTGACATCAGCACTGGCCAGGGTTTACAAAGCTGAGAGTGCTTGTAGAGGACGGTCTCCATTTATGTGTTTCAAAACATGTGAGGAAAAAAGAAAAGAGTCGTAGACCGTCACTGAATGAAACACACACAGGCCAGTAGAAACAGTTGATTTCATAATAAAACATGATGACATCACATTCATCATTAAAGACATTATAGCAAATATATATACATATATGAATCTTCAATATTATCTTCAACCTTTAAAATGTTTTAAGTGATATGGTAGATCATTTAAATCCATGTTTTCCAGGCCAAGGGCTCCTCAGCTTATATTGACCCCCTATAAAATTGTGTTGCTTATTAAACTGAGCCAATAATAATGTGTAGCACCTTGTGCCCTGTTGAAGATCTCTGATTTAAATGGTGCTACATGTTAATATCTACCATGAGCATACTGATCTCTATGAATTAATGTTCATATTACTGCACTGTTATACAGTACTGTTGTCAGCTTTCATGCTTTTATTTTCCAAAACAAATGAAGACATGCCAAGCAGGGTGCGTAGGACACAAGTAGTAACGTCCTTCTACAACCACTCAAATGTACTGCGGATATAAATCTGAGATAAGATTTATTGGGCGACCCTGATACTGCAGGTCCCGACCCAGTCTTTGGGAATGATATTTATTGTCTATATATATAAAAATATATATACAACCCACTCCTCTCCTACCTACAACTCATGCTTGGGCTTGATCAGGTGTCCGTTGAAGGTGATGTACGCGTCAAAGTCGTCACTGAAGATGGCGTTCTCCCTCTCGCCTTTAAAGAGTCTGACCCAGACCTGGTCGTCCCGCTCCAGATCCAGCATCAGGCTCTGGCTCTGCATGACGGAGCGGTCGCTGGGCTGGGCGTAGAGGATCACCATCTCCCGCTCGTTGTGCATCACGTGCAGGTACGTCTCCTTCTGGTTCCACGTGTGCACGTTCAGGCTGAAGTAGTAGATGCCCGGCACGTAGCAGTAGAACTTACCGGTGAACATGTTGAAGTGGCCGTAGAGGTTGACCAGCTCGGTGTCGAACACCAGCGTCTGGAAGTAGTCGTTGGAGTGCAGGCCCTTCTTGCGGGCGACAGAGAAGGCCGCGAAGTAGGACTTGCAGGGCTCGCCCGGGAGACCCATGCTGCCTTTGCCGCCCTTTATTCCACCGGGACCTGGAGGACCCACATGGCCTGCTCTGCCTAATTTACCATGAGGTCCTCGTTCACCATTATCACCTTTCTCACCTAGGAGCATCAGAAAGCAAATTGCTGTATAGCATTGAAACAAATAAGGCTGTCAAGGCTGTCATGATGCCTTTGAAGTAGAGCAAAGCCTTTATTAATTAGAAATTATCAAATTAAAAAAATACCGGCTGTCACCATAGGAAATTAAAATGTCTTTATATCAGTATCAGCTTTCAGAAACACGTGCTTCATCTGACCTTTGAGCAGAGTGATGTTGATCTGTGGTACTATCTGGTACTGTGGGTGGTGCTGGGACTGTTGGGGAGCCTCCTCTCCTGGGTCGCAGCATCTTCGACACTCCCTCACCTCCCTACTCCTTCACATGAGGTACAACCAAGGCAAATGTAAGCATTTGTCTTTTAAATAGAAGTTTAAACTTGCCCATTAGTACCCATCTACCGAGCATCGGTGATATGAGGTGCCTGCGCAGAACCCAACGGATATTCAAAGACAAAAAAGTGCATACAAAAGGGGGACCATTTGCTCCAATACATTTATATTGTGTCCATTACTCTCATACACATTAGCTGTGGGCCAATAGAAACTAATATCATTGTGACACCCAATAATTATTTCATTTTAAGTTGAAGCACGCACTGAAAGTCTGCTTCAGGCTGGTACATTTAAATATCTGGATTATGCTTTTGTTCATTTTCCTGAAAGCTTTTAAGATCAGTTATTAATCAAATTAAAAACAGCCTATATTCACATTAAATAACCTTCTGTGGGACTATTGAAGGATTATCTCAGTTTATAGTAACATGATTGCATGCAGGCTGGACTGAAAGGTACCTGACATCTTGATGGTAGTTCTTTGGGTCACTACTTGGATCTGGATCTTTTCTCTCATCATAGGGCGTCCGGGAAGGGTCTACTGGACTGGCCCAGAGGAGCAGCAGGGCCCACACACATCCTGTGGTCATCTAACACACAAGAACAGTGTTCCTTCATAGACGTCATAGATAGATACCGAACACTGCATGATAACGTCAGTCACAAAACCTCTCTGAAGTCTTACAAAACGTTTCAGTATTTTGTTTTTCCACTTCTGTTGTTAATCTGATGAGTTGATTAGGAAGTTCAAAGAGCTCTTTTTCATGCGGTCCACCCACGTTTAAACGTCTGTAGGTCCGTGTAAAGCACACATTAGAATGGTCACTCGGTGGAAAACACCAGATTTGTTGAGGATTAGAGTTTCCCCCGTGAAACCACGAGTCTCTGAACTCCACCTCTTAGGACATTCCTCACACACACCATCCGTAACGTGTAGGTAAGATAATAGAATCCATGAAGTCATTGTGAACTTTGAAGACGGCATGCCTGCCCAATGTTCAACCGAGCGGAACTCACAGCAGTCTGCTTTTATTCCACTCAGTGGATCGCCCCTTTAAACATGAACCTTCAGCCAACAGGCCATCCTAGCCCGCATGGCCGACCTGAGTCAAGGTCGGCTCCACGATGGATCCAGGTCTCTGTAAAGACGTGGGACCAACAGTCAGAGACCTCCCGTTGCCGGGTTACCTTGAGGTCTTATTTCGTCACCATGATTGCATTCACCCCCAACCTTTGCAGTCCCCATCACCTAGCAACCTGCTGCAGTTGATAAGAAAGAGGAGAGGAAACTTATGTCATATGATCCATATTAAAATTTTATTCTTATTATTTTTATATTATGATGGAGGATATGCTTTGTCATATATATTTCAGGTTGAGGGGGGAAGAGGGAATCTCCCACTGTGTTGATTAAAATCCAGTCGTCACAATAAATCTTGGGATAAGTTAGAGAAAAGGTGGATCCATCCCTAATCCATTGGTAATATTAACTTAAGTTTGCTTATTAATTTGAGTTTGCTTATTGTAATATAATTTACGAGAGAGACGACACATATTAAAGGAAATTGCCTTGAAATATTTCTGGTTGTCTTTTAGTTGGAGTAAACACTGAATATCGATAACATTAATAGTCGAGGCGATCCTTTTAAAGTCAATACAAGTGTTCTGTATTGGCTTTTATGGAGTTTAACTTCTTAACTTTTGGTTTTTACTCATTCTTAATGTACCTGAGGGACAGTGGGAGATTATTATATGACCCACGACAGCTTTGCCTCTTTTCCCTCGGTGGTCTTCGGCGGTGGTAACACAGAGCTACGGAAATTGATTAAATGGGAGGACATTCACTTTAATATGCCAGAGTGAAATGATAAAGGAGTGAAATTCCATCTTTGTAAATCAGATTCCAACTCCGTCTTGCAGTTGTTTCTCATTCCAAGTATTTGTTCTGAACCGCAGGCATGTAGCTAATGGAAATCAGCTGTTTTGCAGATGAGTGAGGCAGATTCATTTTCCAAACCCTCAGATCTGACAACAGCTATAGAAACTCTTTGGAAAGGTGGGGAAGAGACATGAGTGACATGACAGAAGCAATCACTGGCAGACAGAGGAACGCCGTGCTGGGTTGAACGCATTGGTAAGAGGTTCATGACTGGCTGATTGTCCAACAGCCGAGGCCCCGGGGTTCGGGTGGGAGAGGGCGAGCCGAGGCCAGATCTACAAGATGCAGAGGTTTGTTTGGAGCCGATGCTCGCCGTCAACACTGTGGCATCGGGGTTTGAATAAAAAAAACTTGAATTGTTGCTTTAAAATGCCGCGTGGAGCTATGGCTGCCCAGAGAAAAAAGGCCATTCAGGACCATCAAAAGCTTTTGAAGAGTCAGCGATGACAGAAGCCAGTAATATGAAGAAGCTTGCATGCATTGTCTGTTTTTCATCCTCATTCAAATCATATTCCAAGTGAGAGGCTATACTTGATATTCCTGGGAAAGCTGGAGGGAGCTGCAGTGGGATTGGGTGTTGTTTTGTGCCTTTTAATTCATAAACATGGGGCTCTTATTACATAATAATAAAGTGAAATAAAGTGATGTCATGGTCACATATTCCCGGAGTGACTGATTGTTGACATGAAAATGGGTGCTGAGCCAAAGCTGAGCTGTAATCCCACGAAGCGAACGTCGTTATTATCTCCTGTGACTAACACAACAGCTTTCACTCACAAAGAATTAATCCGTGAATGTGATTTTTTAAAGATTGACAGCTGAAGTCCAGGATCCACTTCTACTGGTTCCTGTATTTAAATTGCTTCAGCAGCAGCAGCTGATGCTGATGGAAGTGTTAAGAGTTTTATTTCGGTGCTGCTGTCTCCTAAAGCCATCGGATGTACGGGGCATTCAAGGTCTGACATCTGGGAAACGTGTGTGTGTGTGTGTGTGTGTGTGTGTGTGTGTATTTCAGAGCAACAACAGCATGAAGGACCCGATGCCATTCAATGTGTTTTTGAATCGTTTCCCTATAGAAAGTAGAGGATTCTTACTTTTGCCGTGATATTCCAGTCTTTCCCCTCTGAAGAATGAATGTCTGGCTTCTCCCCTTCGTTTCTGTCTTCTTAGGTCGTCGTCCCGTCCGTCCCTCAGGTCATTCTCTTTCTCCTCACACACAGAACATAACACAATGTCGGCCAGAAAGCCTCGCTCCTCCGAACGGGTGGAGGAGGAGAAAATAAGGGAGGAAAAAGTGGCAAAATGAGGGAAGAGGAAGAGTGTCAAGCAACGCTTAATGGTTCTGAGGAGGAGGAGCTCCAAGCACAACTCCAACCAAAAGGGGAGAAGAAAAAAAAACAACAAACCAGAAGAAGAGAAACAGAAGAGTGCTGTGTGAAGATACAGAATAGAACTAGAAGGTCAGTCTCTGTTCACTTTATCAACTACAAGTTCAAGTGTCTCTCCCATGTCCTTATCACTGGAGCCCATTCATGAAGCACCTAAATAACAATCACAATCATTATACTAATAATGGCTTCTTTATGAGAGCAGTTTTCATTGTCAAGTGTGGATACGACCCGGCATGACAGAACAAATCTGCAAATCTGTTGCCCAGCATCAGTTCTGCATGTTGCAAGTGTTTTGTTGCCTGCAGACACAGCAAAAGACACATTTTGGTATGTAGGATTTGTCTTATCTAGCAGCGAGGTTGTAAACAACAGAAACTTCTCTGTGTGCCAGGTGGAGGAACTAGGGGTGGTCATTTCTCACACTGCACTGATGGTTTGATATGTTGTTTTACATGCATGTTGTCTGTTGTTGTGTGCTGCGTTGGATTGAAACGCGCTTTGTAAATAAACATGCCTCGCCTTGACACCGCAGGTCGTGGCTTCCATCTGAAGGAATTTCTCAGCCGGCGTCAACATGCAGCAATCTGGTGAGGGCGGGAGACAAAAACAAGGAGGAGGGGATGTTGATATGGATGATGGATCCCTGGTCTATGGTTGGAGCAGAAACCCGATCTTGTCACATTGACCCAGCAGTATAGCCTTGTAACTTGTAACCCCCCAACACCCAGTCTACAATTAGCCTGCGTGCTCTGACCAGACCTGGTCTTCATGCACTGGGACTACCTGCAGCATATGAGAGGACCCACATTTGTAGAATTAGCAGGACTCTCTGGAGAAAAGGTCGGGTCATCAAAGCATCCCTTCAATCCTCTCCCGTCTCCACATTCAGAGCAGCATCTTATAGTATAACACAGTATACCATCTTCAAACATATCCACTCTTATCCACACGTACAGGACTCCCACCAATTCACTGCACCACCTCCAAACGCCCACTAGATGTCACCCTTAGTTGGAACTCAAACTGCTGAAGATGTCATTGAGATGAGATTGTTTTCCAGTGTGATTGTAATCACAACATCAGCTGTTTCTCATCAGTGGATCACATTTTTCAAATGTAAAATTCCTGAATTATCAGCATTTGGCTGTTTAATCTCTTCCTGTTATCTTCATCTAAGAATCCATGCATGCTATTTACATATATGGCTTTCTGATGTGGGAACATGTTTATGTGTAAAGCACTTTCTGTCAGGTACACCCATAGTGATATGGGTGAGTGATATCTACCTGGTAGGTCCGTAAAGCAGACTAGTCCCAGGACGGGGGACAGACTTGTAACAAAGAGGCTGTGAATCTGCCAGAAAGGAGCTTTTCTTTGAATGATAAAATGCATCAAATTTTCATGTCACAATTTTAGGCACTAGTACAACAAATTGCATGGTAGCGACCTGTCAAACACAAGGTAGCCCCGCCCTAACGCGTATCCCCTGCTTTCTGGTCTGAATATGAATATCATCCCATAACTGATGCAGGCTATATGATATGGAAATGATACTAAATATATCTATGATATATGACAGACAGCCCTGATTTACATATAGAATAAATATATCGTGTATCATCCCTCCACCTTTACAGGATGTACCATAAGGGTCACTGTGGCTGAATACACACTCATGCATCCCCTGCTTTCTGCTTTATTTGACTCTAAATGGACCATAATGTTCGAAAACAACATCATGCTGGATTGAAGAAGACTTGAAACTAGAGATTGAGACCATAAACTTGTGTTTACAATGTTTACTGAGGTAATAATTAAAGATAGAAATAGTAGTCGTCATTTTCTCATAGACTTTAATGGAATCAGGAGTCGCCCCCTGATGGCCAGCAGACAGAATGCAAGTTGAAGGCACTTCAGCGTTGACTGCCCTGGTTTGGATGCAGGGATAGAGAGCAGTAACCCTTTCATGATTGGATTACTCCACCTTAAACTGTGGCAGCTCCCCAACCAGCTGAGAGTACACTCTGTCCTAAAGTGTTAAGTGCCCTTATGCTGAACTGTTTTCACACATTTACATTTCAAATGATACAAAATTGTATTTCATTACACAGTTTATTTGTGTATTTTCCGTTTATATGCAAAGTTATATTTCAAACAGGAACTAAATGATCACCAAAAACATGTCTTAAGCTTGTGGAACAACTGACGTCTTCTTAAGCTGTGGAGTTGTTGTCACTGTTCCTACAGGATGTGAATGCAGAGTGCAGATTCCATGCAGCGCGTTGCTCTGCACGTGCAAGAGGATTACCCAATCTGGAGAACAACAGGTCTGCCATGTGAGCTGCCTGGGTGTCATGTTGACTGGCCTGCAGGCAACCAATGGGAAAAAATCCTGTGTGGCCGGTCCACATGCAGCCAATGAGAAAAATCTGCACCCGGGGTCTGTGGGCGTTTCTTTTGGGGGGAGCTGGAGCTGACATAATTTATGGGTACATGTAGGAGCTGCTCTCTGCCTCTCCGTCTGTCTGTCTATCTCGCTTTATGTTTTTAATCCAACACACAATTCAAGCAAATAAAAAAAAGAAAATGGCACTTTCCCACAACAAGCTCTCATTGTCAGAGGATAATCCGTTTTTGGGGCGAGCGTGTGCACGAATGCTGTGGGTTAAACAAATGCTGTAACAACACACAATAATGATTTTTATCTCAATCCACACTTGTCTCTGTGTGACAACCGAAACTGGTCTCGACAACAGCAGATCAAATTACATTCACAGGAAGTGGGAGTCAGATGTTTTGGGTAACCTGACGGATGTCTCGCACGCAAAGCAGGGGAGAGTTTGTTGACACAACCATTTACAATACAAAGAGAATTTATGTGCACGGTTGCATTTCAATATATTGCTCACAGCTCTTGTCATTACAACATGGCAATAAATGCAAAACAACTCGCACACACGTGTTGTATTAATGTGAGCTCCCAGCTTACAACAGGGCACCCTTTTAAGGCTGCATGCGTGTGTTGCCATATTATGCATTACACCGTTATAGCTATCAATTACTCCATTTGTCTTGTTTTAATCTTCATCTATATTTGATAATGCCTGGATAATTAAATATGTCACAAAATACTTTCTTTGCCAAGTAAGCAAAATGTGTCGCCTAATTGTGTTTACCCTAATTAATTTGTATTCTACTACAAATGCATAGCAAACACAACATATTATTAACAAAGCATTATTGAATGTTATGACGTAGCTTCGTTCACATTGATCTAAATATGAAATATGGATTGTTTTTTCCCCCCACATGTTGATGAAATGATTTGTTTCCTAATCCTAAATCACATTTCCAGGTTTTCAAACGGCCTAACTTCTCCGTATTACTGTACTGTGTGTTCTGCCTGTGGTTGCTAGGGGAAGTGACGTCAGCAGCGACGGGCAGCTTTCACGGCGCAGGGGAAAAAATCCGACAGCGGAGTGAAGCTGCGTACGATTAAGTCTATCAGCAAGAAATCCGTCTCCATCCTTACGTTTTGGGCTAATAACGACATTCAAAATACAGAGAGCATAAGCTACGCATTCCACAGCATCGAAGGACGTCGATATTTCAGAACTTCGTTTCTCGGAAAGATAAGAAAAAGATGGTGAATTTGTGTCTAGTTCGATAGCGGAACTGGGTTTCTGGTGGAGAGAGGAGGGGGGGCGGGGGTATGTGAATCAAGGAGGGTTGTAAACCAGTCAAGAAGGAAGGTGGAATATTTTTTTTTTGCAGAGCTAGCGTAAACAAAAGGGCAAAAAAGCGGAACATTTAGGATACGCGACGTTGAACTACAAAAAGGTACAAACACGAAGCGAACGGACGTAGCTAACGTTTGCTAAAATAGCGAAATGGAGCTGAGAGTGGGGAACCGATACCGACTGGGCAGAAAAATCGGTAGCGGATCTTTCGGGGACATCTATTTGGGTGAGTAAAATGTTTTCCCTTCGATCAATCAAAAATACCTGCTTTAAAAAAGACATTTCCGAGCATTAGCTTAATAATATCACGTATTTAAGCTAGGTTTAAGCCACCAGGCTAGCTGCTACTTGTCCTTAATGTTACCTCTGTGTTGCTAAATCAACCGACAGCCCATTAAAATGATATAAAAGGCGATGTGAGTTGATGTAGCGTTATCATTGGAGGCGTTGTGGAAAATACAGGTAAGACAGCTAGGTTGTTTATCTGGCATTTATGTGGAAAAACCAGGGGACACTTCATCTTTACGGACCGTGTGTAAGAACAAAGTGTTTTTTTTTTTCTCTCTAAGCCCCAAATTACAGTTGTTTTTCCCCAGTAAGGTGAGCTAACTACCGCGGCCGAGACACGGGACATAAACCACGGATATTACGACATGGCCATATATGTTTATAACTGCTACCCGGATGTCAACCTAAAATATATAATGGCAAACTAGTGGTGTATCTGACAGGCAACACATAACTTGCCATAGAGGAGACTTCAACTGGAGCTAATATCTAGTTGCACCAACTAGGTTGTATCAGCAACAACAAGCTAACAACCCAAGTACAGAAGCAACGTCATTAACCTATAAGCCTCCAGTGTTTCGGTGATGATGCTTTCAAAGTTAATCTGATGGTGTGATGGTACTCCTTTTGTTCTGTTGTGTCATTGTGTTCCTCTCCTGGCTGCCTTGTACAGTTGCAACAAGCTGTCTGAAATTGCTGTGATGCAATCCTCCCCTAAATGTTTTTTTTTTCCATTGGCTTGCCGCTCACTCTTTGCACAGCCCAAGACATGACCCAGCCTGCCATTTCAAATGTCACTGTGGGTTTCGCTTTTTCAAGCCGTAACATGGATAAGCGTCCACATTTGACAGGCAGCAACTGAGAGTTTTATGTTCCCACATGCAGAATTGATTTGAATCTGGTTGTTGACGTTTTAGCCAGTGGTATAGATGACCAGCTAAGTGAATGTGTGGCCTACGCCGCCGTCTGTCAGCTAATCCCAGTCCTGAGGATGACGGCAGCTGGATTGTGAGGCCGTTCTGCCCCTCAGACCTGAGGCACGATGAACAGTTTCTGGTGCCCTCGACCTCAAAACTGCCACCCTCCTTTCAGTGTTTTTTTTTTTCAGAGGTTGCTTCCGTTAGTTTCTGTCACCCATTTGATGGATTCGCCGTTGAGTTGTCATGGGAATGTGTTTGTGATCACATAAACACTGGGTGCGCTGGTTTTTCCAGTTGATGAAGATGTCAGTTAGCTCTCAGGCAAAATGGCTTTTGATAATGTAGGACAAGAAAATCCTCTCAGGTAATGGTTATTCATGAGTCAATCTTTCCATGTCATAATGAGTTATTGGAGGAGTTGATTTCTCTTATGCCTAGTCATACAGCTTGTATTTGCACAGGATTTATACCGTTATTCTACTGTAACTGAACCTGGATCCAGCAGTTACCAAATGCTGCTATTCCAACATTAAAACCCACGAGACAAACACGTTAATGTGGTGTCTAAAGTCTGTCATCGGTGTCATAAATCAAATGATAGTTTTTATAAAATACAGCATGACAACTTTCTGCACTTTAGTGATGCTCGATGCGACCTCAGGCCAAGTTTTACTGCTGGGAGGATTTGTGTTTATTTGCATTAGTCCCGTCGTGGCAAAAATAACCACAATTGGTGCTTTGTGCATGTTGTTGTCTCTATTTCTAGTTAAGATCATCTGCATGTCAGTGGCGACAGAAGGAGAATATCAACTCTGATGGGTTTTCACCGCATGAACTTTGTAGTAAACAAAAAATGTGCACATCTCCCTCCCCCTCCCTACTGAAATGTGATCTCCTTCATGTTTTCTGTGCTCTTGTCAGACACTAGTGGCTCCATTACCCTGTTTTTTTTTTAAAAATCACATTTTCATATTGGTTATAGCTTGCAGTTGATTTACGACATGGGCATGCACTGCAACAGGAAATAAATGGGGAAGCATTTGTGATCTTTACATTTAAAACTGCTAAGTTATCTATAGTGTATATTAATGTATGTCTCACACATACATTACACGCACCGATGCTAAGATTTCACACAATTATCTCCTCTGTTCTTGTGTTTCATTGAGTGCAGTGGAGATAAGAAGGTGACTATAGGTTTGATTTTTTTTCTTGTACTTTGGGTGTACTATTCCATAATGTGTATTACCTTTTGTCCATTTCCAGGCACAGATATTTCTGTGGGCGAAGAGGTTGCGATTAAGTTGGAATGTGTGAAGACCAAACACCCCCAGCTCCACATCGAGAGCAAGATCTACAAGATGATGCAAGGAGGAGGTGACTATCAGCTCCCAATACTCATCCTCATCCCTCATTATACTTCTTTCTCAACCTCAGCTCTATTGTGCCCAGTTTCCATCTCCTCATCACCCCCCAACGCCCCCTAGTCACATGATCTTTTTTTTTTTTTTTTACTGTACCCATATGTGATCCTTCCTCCTCCATGTAAATGTGATGGCTACACGATGAGTCACAAAACAAATCTGACTGCAACGTAGAAATTAAATTTACTGCGAGTCTGAAGCCACACCTGTGGGTGAAGGCACACGACTGGAAATGACGTAACCCTCTCTATTTATCCAACAATCATGACCTCATGAGAGATTAGTCATGGGACGGTATGAATATGTGATGTCATGGTTATCCTATGAATCACACATTCAGAATCATAGGAGTTGGATAGAAACTAGTAATAGTGCAGAGAGCAAAGACATAATTGTGATTGAAGTTACAACCCATCCCTAGACTACTTGTTTCTCTTCTTACGGTTGTTACAGCGTTTACTCCTGTGTTTTTGCAGTGGGAATTCCAACAATAAAGTGGTGTGGAGCAGAAGGTGACTACAATGTGATGGTGATGGAGCTGCTGGGACCCAGTCTGGAGGATCTCTTTAACTTCTGCTCCCGCAAGTTCAGCCTGAAGACAGTCCTGCTGCTCGCCGATCAGATGGTGAGACCGCCTACTCAACTCACACACAATATAAATAATATATTAGAAATACACTATAAATACACCACACTACCACAGCCACAGTATAAAATATTAACATAGGATAACAGACTGTACATATGTGCAAATTTGCAGCTGGTTTTGTTTTGAATTAAATAAAAATTAGTTAGCAGGATAATAATTTAAAAAAAAAACAATGCACCTTGTGCCGTTAAAGAAGAAGCAGAACAAAAACTCCCCAGCTGAGTTCTCTGTAAGACAGAGGTGAGGTGTTGTACAGGGTTATTGCTCTGGGCAGGACGGAGCAGCCATGAAAGGCGCTGGCCTGTCCATCTGGAGCAAGTTGTGGTTCAGTGTCTTGCCCAAGGACAGTTGAACATGTGGACAGGAGGAGCCAGGGATGGAACCGCCAACCCTGTGATTAGTGGACGAGCCGCTCCACTTCCTGAGCCAAAACTGCCCCTAAACCATCAACACTCTTTGTGAAAACAATTCCAATATAAAGCAAAGAAATGTATAGAATGCACTTCAGGAGTGGCTGGTCCACCTTAAACACAGTCCATCTTAAGGGAGCCTGAGCTGCACTTGTTGCTAATCCTTTACTTTAATCAGCAGGTGGAAAGTAAAACTCAAACTACAACGACTGTACACACACAGTCAGCTGTAGTAATCCAGCTGACGTGTGTCTTGCTATACACACTGATTGCATCTCAGTGAAATTCACCGAGCACCTCTGGGTGATGTTATAAACTCAGACAGGATCATCTTCAGAGCAGCACTCAATTGCCGAAAACCCGCATATTAACACGGTGTAGTGATCTAATTATTTTTTGTTCTTCTCCACCACAGATCAGTCGCATCGAGTACATTCACTCCAAGAACTTCATCCACAGAGATGTGAAACCGGATAACTTCCTGATGGGGCTGGGCAAAAAGGGCAACCTGGTCTACATCATCGACTTTGGCCTGGCTAAAAAATATCGAGACGCTCGCACACACCAGCACATCCCCTACCGCGAGAACAAGAACCTGACTGGCACCGCACGCTACGCCTCCATCAACACACATCTGGGGATTGGTAAAAAAAACACACACACACACTGATAGTTTGACATACTGGTATCACTGCCTTTCTCAGACCATTTAAATCTGTATTTTTTGGAATCCAGTTATGACCCTTTTTCATCACCCATCCTCTTGTCTGTTGTCTCCCTCTACAGAGCAGTCGAGGCGTGACGACCTGGAGTCCTTGGGCTATGTTCTCATGTATTTTAATCTGGGCTCGTTGCCTTGGCAAGGCCTCAAGGCTGCTACCAAGAGGCAGAAGTATGAACGCATTAGTGAGAAGAAAATGTCCACCCCTATTGAGGTGCTTTGCAAAGGATACCCCTGTGAGTCTCAATTCATTTTCGGCTCTCTTTATGACTGCATAATTCTGTACCTACCAATAATAATCGAGAGCAGTCAGCTGATGAAATGTTTTCTCCCTCTGTCACAGCCGAGTTTGCGACCTACCTGAATTTCTGTCGCTCCCTGCGCTTCGATGACAAACCCGACTACTCGTACCTCCGGCAACTCTTCAGGAACTTGTTCCACAGGCAGGGCTTCTCTTACGACTATGTCTTTGACTGGAACATGCTCAAGTTTGTGAGTACTAATCATAATGTCTCAGTTGTATGTGGTTGAAACTTGAGCGTCAATATATACTGAAGCGTTTGTAGATACCTGCTTTAATTTGAAGGGAGGCGTTTGTGTGTTTTATAACGGATTAGCAAAAGTCAAAACTAATGTTTTTGGATTTAAATAATTAACCATTTTTATTCACCTCAAGGTTTTATGTTTAGTACGGTTGAAAAGCCTTTGAAAACGCATCCAAGCAGAGGAGATTATTGAGTTAGACTGATATGTAGAGTGAGCACTGTGCCAGACTCTAGCCTTTTAAATGCAACCAGTCACATGGTAACTCAGTTAATGTGTTTGCTCTGATTCATTTGGAATGCAGTTAACACGCCAGTCACAATTTAGCTGTACTGAAAGTCGACTGCTGGTATTTGCTCCTAGTATTTTGGAAGGAGGAAACGACCCGGGTGAAAGAGTGTAGACTGTCGAGTTTGATGGATTTCTCTGTTATGGTCGTACTCAGGGAGCCAACCGTGCAGCAGAGGAAGCAGAGAGAGAGCGCCGGGACCGGGAGGACAGGCTGAGGCACGGCAGGAACCCAGGGGCCCGAGGGATCCCCGCTGCATCAGGACGACCACGAGGAACCCAAGACGGAGCCCCGCCCACCCCGCTAACGCCCACCTCACACACAGGTCGGTTCAGTTCTAGACTCGATCAGACATGATCCAGAAGGCTTCAGTTATTGTAACAGTGTTTCTGAATTCTGTCATCATATCCGCTCCCTCCTCTCTGTTTCCCGATCCGTGATCTGCAGCGAACACGTCCCCTCGACAAGTGTCCGGTATGGAACGCGAACGAAAGGTCAGCATGCGACTGCACCGCGGCGCTCCTGTCAACGTGTCGTCCTCGGACCTAACGGGACGGCAGGACACGTCCCGCATGTCCACCTCACAGGTACAGGACACATCTGCTTTCTTCTTAGAGGGTCTGCTAACCCACTAGCATGAGCAGAAACTTTACACCTACCATAGATCATTCCACCTCACCCCCAGGCTAGGGTGGAAGAAGAAGCCTTTTTCTTTTAACTTAACAGTAAGTAGGAGCAGATAGGACTACATTTTTAAAGTTTAGTCAACTTCATGCAATCTTGCTATTTCATAAGATCATAAGACGATAGTCTCTGATTACTGGAGAGTTTTGGTCTACATGATTTACTGATGTGTACAGCCCCAGACAGAAGAAAGTCTCAACACTCATTTGTTGCAGCAGCCCAGCCTCGTGTTTTTCTTGTTAGACACGTGCTGTTATTCACACAGTGTTCACCAGATGTGTGGTTGGATCAGGATGTGGGTTCTGACTTGACATATTGGGCCTTCTCTCTCCCTTCCCCCCAACCTCAGAATAGTATTCCATACGAGCATCACGCCAAGTAGACGCTCGCCACGTCCTTGTGTGACGGCGGCAACACTGGGTGAGTTCTGTCCCTAAAGCACCAGGGATGCATGGGTCCAGATACCAGTTCTTCACCGGGCTGCCTCAGAGACTCGTGTTCAATCCTGGTTCCAGCGTCTTCTCACCGCCCAGGCTTTTGTCTGCCATTTTTATTTCCAAGGCAAATTTATCTAAAGCGGACAAGGAATCAGGGGTGAACACGTCCCGTCTGTGAATGAGACTTGGCTTGAGGCGACTGGTTATTGATGTCATGTTACATAATACCATCACAGCCATCAAAGCAGTACATCCACCCGGCTGTTGATGACATCATAGCTGCATCGTGTCAGCCTAAGTCTCATTGAACAGTCCCATAGTGACTCCGTAGAAGGGTCCTCTGAGAACTGGAGTGGATAATGCATCGTGGTGCAAGAGTCTTAAGAATGTAACTCCCTTATTGCCTGCTCAGGGTTGACGTAATGCCCCTTTAATCAGCTCTGCGCCTGTGGCTTGTTGCTTGCACTGTTGGTGTGACGCCCTCAATAGCAGGCCTGCAGCTAAAGCATCCAGAAGGAATGTACCTACCTCCCTCCCTACACCAACCAACCCACCTACCCACCCCTCCAGCCTTGCTTGGTACAGTCCAGCGTTGTTTTCACCTTTCTGTCTCCCTGGTCTTTCACGCTAAAACACCTGCATGATATAAAGCTGCTCCTTTGCAACTCGGCATTCAGCTTTGTCACGGCTGTGGCTGAAAGCAAGTTGTAGAGAACGGGAAGGGGGGGGGGATCAGTTCTTGTTTTTTGTCTATGTTGTACAAAACTCCAAGGAACAGACTGTTGACTTCCCGTGTCAGAGGTTGCTGGAACAAAACACTGGCAATAAACCTCCACGCGACTACCAGGAAAAAGATACCCGGGTTGATTCGTCCAACAGCTGCATCCCCAGGTCTTTTCCACTACAGGAGGTTGACAACCCGTAACTTCACATGTAGCCATTGTCAAGGGTTCTGTTTTTATTTCCACTGTACTTTCCCGGCTTTAGGGGGCAAGTTCCTGAACCTGAATATTTGGCACCGTCCAGGCGGAAAACAAGCTCCTTGGCTTCCCTGTCTTGTGATTCGGTGATGGGTCGAGCAGTGGGATGTTTTTTCAGTGGAATGGGGCGAGTGGGAGCTCCACAGAATGACTTTGATAACTGCTTGTGCTCGACTTGCCTTTTATTTATCAGGTGGAGGTGTGACTCAGCTTGGAGAGGCTCTAATTTCTTGGGTTGCCAGTTGCTCTGGAGAGAGGTTTCACATTTGTTCGATACAACGAAGGCAACATGGCGTTATCCTCTCATCAGTCGGCTGCAACAATAACCTCACGAACAAACGTGTTTATCGTTGATCAGCAGCTGCAGTGTGACGCTAAACAAACTCCCACCACATCAGTTAATTTAGCTGTGAAGTCGTCAGCTGTGTCTCTGCTGATAGAATCTGTCAGGGTTTCACTAATGTGGTACAGCGAGTGTCTGGTGGAAAGACAGAGAGCGTGACAGTGAATATGCAGCTGTAACATTACAACATCCCCACTGTAAACTCTGCTCTGATTATGTTGTATTCATTTGTTACAGTCAGAAAGTGAGGATTATCTGATGAAATACATGTTTTCAAAGTTATTGTTTATCATTATTAAGTACTCGTATACCTGTACTTGGTCTGAAGAAAGTGGCATGGGTGCATCCTTGGTCTGTATTGAACCTGGACCTTGCAGGTTCTTACTGGGTCGGGTTATGGGAAGATTACAGCTTGTTAAGGTCCTGTAGTGGAAATAAAACTCATATTAGCTTCAGCTGAACTTCAACAAGCATTTTACCCCAGAATGACTAATGGTTACATGTAGTGTAGTCACTCTACAGAGGGATCCTTCACAGCCGGTAATGAAGAGGAGTTACTCCGTTATGTGTCCTCACAGCCTTGTTGTTGTCGAGCGGTTAGAATAATCACTGGCTGTCAGCGAACGCACCGCAGCGCTGCGGCTGCTTCACAGCTGTGCCGCTACTCGTTGCACTCCTTGACCTTTTTACTCTGTGTTTTAATTTCATACGTTTTTGCAATTTCCACGCATGCTGATGCTGTAAGCGCTCTGGTAGCCTGTTAGTTCTTCACAGCTGTATTAAGGTTTGTTTTTCTATGAAGGGGTATGAATTTGTCCCCATTAAGTATTGGGATGTGAGCACCAATCAGCCATCCTTCATTCCTGCAGCTGTTTTCCCTCTGTTTACAAATTGCACTGTTTTTGTTTGTTTGTTGATACGCTTTAAGTATTTTGAGTATTCTAGGCTTTAAATACATTTAGCCTGTAGTTGAATTCAAAGGCTGGCAGCCATGGAAGCGTGTTGTCCCTGTCTGACCCTCCTGCTTCCTGTCCTCCGTTTCCTCTAGATGGTGTCCGGCGTACCGACGGCAGGTCTCCATCTCCTAGCTCCTCGATGAGCCCCCCCCCACAATGCACCCTGGTGGACCAAGCCCTGTTCACTCAGAAGTAATCTGACCTACTAATACTACTATTCATCAGCTCTACTACAGCTACTATTGGAAGCCAGCTTCTGACTCGGCACAAACTGCTTTCTGACCGACTACTCTCAGTACTGTTGCCCCCCCCCCCAAAAAAAAACAAAAAATGACCCAAAACATTAAACTGTGCTGGACCTCAGGACCCCCCCATGGCCACCCCCCCTCGCCTCCACCACATTCTGAATGAACAGTGCTTTGTCCGGGGCGACCACGGCAGCCAGTCTTTTCTAGGACCCCGACTGACTGATGACACAACAGCTAAGGCTCCTTCCTCTGCAGAAACATTTCTCATCGACCGCCCGACATTTCCACAATCACTGTCTGCTAGTTCATACCTGATTAATAAAACCGCTTTTCTCTTTTGTGCAGTAAAGTGTATGAAGCTGAACCAGCAGCTCACACACACACACGATATGTATGGTAGTTTTTGGGGTGTGATGATTTTCGTTGGTATTTGCAGGATTCATTCCCTCCTCCCCCCCCAGTCTCCCTTTTTTTCCGTTTTGAACCACCACCGCCACCGACGGCTCTCTTCCGTAACTATATAGCCATGTGTATTCAATAAAAAGAAAGTACTTCTTTGCATGTTTTACAGGCGAGCCTTCAGCGTCGGGTGTGTGTGAGGCTTCGAGTGCGAGTTGAACCCACGAACGTTACCAAAATAAAAGGTGCTTTGGTATCGCGGGTGCGGGGGGAAGGTCGGGTATTCACCCATTAGTCACCTGTCTGTCCCACCTCCAGGTTTGGGTGTGCTGTCCAATGAGCCCTGTCCCCCCTCCCTTTCTAGTGTTGTGTACAAAAGAAGTGCACTTTATTTAGGGGGGAGGGGGCAAGGGCATCATCTGACACATTTGGCCAGGTGTCCGTTTCACTGTGTACAGATAAACATTGTTGTTTTTTGTTTCTCATTTGTATCATTTTAAGCTGTGAATTACTTGTAATATTGATGTGTAAATGTTTGCTCATCTGTAGGGATGGGTCTGAACATGACTTCTAGGCTTCTTCCAGGAACCTAGGTGCTGCGATGTTTTTTTTTTTTTTTTTTTGGACCGCCATAAATGTAGTAGTCTCCCCATCAGTCTGTCAGAGCCGCGGAGTCATTCCAGGAATCAGTGCCGTGTGCAGACGTCTCGCTGAATGTGAGAGACACTGCAAGGCTCTCGGTATCAGAGCCTCGGTGATCCTGCACCAGTGTGGCACTGAAATCCAGTACTTTGTGAATCCTGTTCCAACGATTCTTGATTCTTTGTTGAGGGAAGCTGAACTTGGTCCTTTTCACAGGCTTCTCCAGCAGCAGCAGCAGCGCTTTGTTTCCTCTCTTCTTTTCTATTTAACACAACCCTTCTGACCCTTCTGGCTTCGATGAATAACTCTGCCATGTCCGTCAGAGTGAAAATGGCCAGTTGGGAGTTTCTTCTTGCCGCGCATTGGATTTTTGACCCTTGACCTCTTCGGTCAGTCGCTCAACACCTAGTGAATTATGTAAGCAACCAGATCAGCAAGATTCACTTTCTCACATTTATATTTGCCACTGTATTTGTGTACTGAAAACTGTAAATAAATGATTTACTTGTATTACTTTTTTTGTCTGTTTGTCACAGATGTGAATAAGTCAGTTAGTCTCAGTGACCAGCAGGGGGTGCTACACATCTTTGAAGCATTAAAGCTGGGAGGTCTGAAGCTACTGCCTCTAAATAACTGATCACTGGGGAATTTAAGCATCGGTGTCAGTTTTGAAAGCACAATGTTATTTTTTAGTATCTTGATAATCATAAAAATATGCTTCAAACTCACTGAAACATACGAAGTCACTCTACATTATATACTATATTATATATCCATCTCATCAGGTCTCCCTGCATGAATTTATCTGTTTGTTTTTTCATTTCTCCACAGTTTCCAAAGTCCCTCTTGATGATATGTATTATCCCAATAATGAAAATTCACCACGATCAACTTCTTGTGAGTTTTTTTTATTTTTTTATATCTCAATCTGATAAAATCCTATGATCCCATCACTGAATGGAACAAAGACGTCATGAAGTCATATTTATCCACAGAAAATATATTTATTTGGGAGAAAAAAACGTCATCTCGTGACCATGTTGTGTTTGACGTCACTCAGAAAAATAGAGTAAGTGCAGATGTGCGTTGAACATTAAAACAGACAGAGAAAACACACACCGACACAAAACACAGCAGCTCCCAGTGTAACAGCATATACACACCTTAACAGTAACCTTTGTTCAAGTATTCTACAGACAAATATATCAGGCAGCAGGTGGAGGAAGTCATAAAGTATACATGAAAGTACTAAATAGAAAAGAGTTCCTTTAAAGTGCAGCAATGAGTGAACAGCTAGTGTGGAAAATACTTCAGGAGCAGTCTGCAGGATTTAGCGGCATCTAGTGGTGATGTTGCACGTTGCAGGGTGACTACATCACTTCTCATTTACAGTCTACGGTTTCAGGTGTAGTTTGAGTTGTGAATAGTATCTTCCATTTCTGCCTTTAAATAGTACACACTGCTCCTTTAAATGATGTATTCTTACAACCACTTTTAATGTGAGTTGTCCTGTTTTTTCTACACCAGGAAATACTTTGAGGACCCTGATGACATGTTCTTAACATGCAGTGCTTTTAACAGACGGGCCAAGATCAGCACTGAGCAAACCCCAGCTGGTGAAAGAGAGAAAAAAAAGGCCAATAAGTGGACCTTCAGTGGTGTTTGAAGTGATTCGGGAAAGTGGAATAGCTCAAGTCCTGAATGGGGTCCCGTCTGTGAAGAGAGGAAACGCAACCCTGGAATTGAATTTTTCAAAAACACGACGCGTGTCTGAGTCGAAGGCAGAAGTGAGAAGTTCTCGACCAGGAAAATAAAAGCTGTGTTTTCGACTCGACAGTCGCTCTGATCAACCGACCGATTCAGACAGTTTTTGATCATGAACACTCTCCGCTCGAGTATCCATCACCTCAAACTGGGATTTTCATCCAAAGTGCAATATCTATGGATTGATAGGAGTGGCTAAAAAAGAATACATCTGTAAAAATGAAAAGGCGACTGTGTCCGCAGATAAACCTGCCTAAATGTGGAAAGATATAGAATAAATAAAAGAATAAATAAGTAAATAAAAAGAAAGAGAGTAACACAAAATGGAGAAATATAAAGAGAAATTAATTAAATAAAGAAAAATGTGGAAATATAAAGAGAAATCTTGATCAATCAATAAATGCCGGAAAATATAAAGACAACAAAATATAAAAGAATAATCATAAGCATTTTCATTGTTTTCTCATCTATTTGTATCTGAATTTTATACATTGTATATTTTTATATGTCATTTAATTTATCCCTTTATTTTTATTGTTTAAATGAGCAAATTCATTCTTTTAGATATTCATATTTGTTTTCATATTTCAACATTTATTTGATCTTTTATTTAATTCTCTTTATAGTTGCGATGTTTTAATTGACTAATTTCTTATTTCATTTATTCCTCTTTATATTTGCACATTTTTGTATTTACTTATTTCCACATTTATTCTATGACAGATTTTTTAACGCTCCCATAACTCCATAAAAATACGTCTTTTCTTCTCGCCACAGACCAGCTCAGCACGTTTAATGTCCATTTGGTGTAAAGTCATCACTTCTTCTTCATGACGTCGTGTTCTCCCCCGCCCCGTTCTCCCTCACCTCCTTCACCATCGTCATCTCCTCTTCCGCCTTCACACCACCGACTTTTCCATTCTCTTTCTCCTTCGGCTCCTCTTCGCCTTCGCCTTTTTCCACCCCAGAGTTCAGCCCCTCCTTCTCTCCCGCCATGACGGCCATCTCCATCTTCGCCTCTGGATCCTTCCGTCTCCCCCTGAGGAACAGGAAGTTGCCGAGGGCGAGGACCACGGCCGACAGCGTGACCTCACAGCCCGCCAACAGGAAGACGTGCATGTACTGATGGGTGTAATCCAAGAGGCGACCTGGTGGAGAAGAATCACCATGGTTACGGGTTCTCATCGAGACAACCAGAGAGGAACAAAACGTCAGTGGACATTGTGTTCTTTCGACCCTTCCATTTAAATGAAGCAAGTAAAAGAACTAATACAAAATAATAATAATAATAATAACAATACTTGCAATGATGAAAATGTAAAAATTTTTTTTAAATAATTAAAATAATAATATTAAATTAAAATAATAAAGTAATACATTAAAATCATATTAAAGTAGCAAGTTAAAATAATAATAAAGTAATAAATTAAAATAATATTAAAACAGAAAATTAAAATAATAATAAAGTAATAAATTAAAATATAATAAAGTAATACATTAAAATAATAATACATTAAAAAAATTAAAATTAAAATAAAGTAATGTTTTCACGTGGTCTTACCTGCTCCAGGAGGCCCCACTAGTACAGCAATAGCCTCCATCAGCAGCACCAGGCCGATGGCGCTGGAGAACTTCTCCGTCCCCACGATGGTCATGAGGACCTCGAACTGCAGCGCTCCCACCATGCCGTAGGATATCCCGAAGAAGATGCAGAAGACCACCAGACCCGTGTAGTCCTTCGCCTGGGAAGGAGAGGAGCGGGGAGATTTCTGATTAGACGGTTTAAAGAGGACACACGGGTGACGCAAGTGCGACCCAGCCAATCAGATCACCTGTGATCCTACGATGTCGGTGATCCCGTTGAAGAGCATGGCGAAGCTGAACAGGTAGACGGTCCTGGGCCGGACCCACTTCAAGCCCGCTATGAGTCCGCACGCGGGCCGGGCGAACATGTCGACGAACCCCAGGATGGTGAGCAGCAACGCAGAGTGCGTGTCTTCGTACGAAAGCTTCTTAGCGTAGCTGACCACGAAGACGGGCGGCACGAAGAGGCCCAGCACCATGATGGACGCCGCCACGGTGTAGATGACGAAGCCTCGGTCCTTGAACACGCTGAAGTCCAGCAGCTTCCTCTTCGGCTGGAGCTTCACCTCCTCTGCAACCTCCACAGCGCCGTCCTCCAGCTTCTTCTTCGGGGCCAACAGGGGCCTCATGAGGGCCCCGCAGGCACAGCAGTTGAGGAGTATGCCCCCCAGGATGAGGAAGCCCCCCCTCCAGCCGTAGTGGAACTGGAGGATCTGGCCCAGCGGGGAGAGGCAGCACAGCGCCACGGGGCTTCCCGCCGCCGCCAGCCCGTTGGCCAGAGGACGCTTCTCGCTGAAGTAGCGGTTCAGCATGATGAGGGAGGGCTGGAAGTTCAACGCCAGACCCAGACCTGAGGACAGAGGGACAGAAGGACAAGATATGTTCGCATCAGTTCATGAAGAAACCAGACACACCAGGAGAAGACCGAAAAAACTTGATATAATTTAGTTTTTGTTTGACTACAGATTACAAGATTTATTTTGCATTTCTTGTATCATTTATTTCTTTATATTTTTGTTTAAATGTGAAATTTAATGTTTCGTCACTGTGATTTCTATACAACCTGACTTATTTTTACAACCAGATGAGTCGCCCCCTGATGGCCAGCAGAGAGAATGCAGCTTTAAGAGACATTTTTCAGAACCGTCTCATCAGTGTTGTTGCTGTTTATTCCAATCAGAAACAAGCAGCTCATCGGCATCTGATTGATTCCTCCTGAGTGTGTGTGTGTGTGTGGGTGTGTGTGTGTGTGTGTGTGTGTGTGTGTGTGTGTGTGTTGTGACTCTACCTGTAATGACTCCAGTGCAGAGGTAGATGTGGATGATACTGGTGGCAAAGGAGGCCAGGATCATTCCCAGCGAGGCGAAGAGGCCTCCGACCATCATCACCGGTCGGCAGCCGTACCTGTTGACCAGCACGCTGCACAGAGGACCTGAGGAAACACGACCCATGAGTACACGCCGCATCAAGCATCATCCCTGTGAGACTGTGTGTGTTCTCCTCGGCTACCTGTGCCGTACAGCATGGCGAGCAGGATGGAGGAGATCCAGGCGGTGTGGCTGTAGCCCACGTCGAACTCCCTCATCAGCTCCTTGAAGAAGACGCTGACGGCCTTGGGGAAGGCGTAGGAGAAGCCGGTGATGACGAATCCGCCCGCCAACACCGCCCAACCCCAGCCGCCGTCCGGCGCCTTCACCCCGGGAGCTCCGTCGTCCACCACTGCTCCTCCCATGATGCTCTTGGGCTGTTACGTTAAGGTCAGTCCTTTCTGTCGGAAACAAGAAAAACAGTGTCATTACAGATGCAGCCGGAGTCCAGAGCAAGACCAGGTAAATCCTCATCACACCTGTCCTTAAATCACACTTTAACTTTTTACAATGTTTTTCTATTTGAATTCTATACTATACGTAATTTGAATGTCTTGCTATTAATGTAAAGCACTTTGAATTGGATTAAGATCACATGGAGGAGGTCAAACAAGGTTCAAAATGATTTAAAGTCGAGCTGAAGCATCATTTCCTGTGTATCTATTCCATGGTGACGTGCTGAGTCATTTCCTAAATGGGCTTTTCCGTTCTTACAGTATAAACAAGTGCTTTCATACATTCAGCCTCAACGAGTGTGTAAAATAGATCTTATTCATTGCCCAGTATGAGCTTTATTAATTACCTCAGTAAACATTGTAAATATGAGTTTATGGTCTACATCTCTAGTTTCAAGTCTTCTTCAATCCAGCATGATGTTCATTTAATACATTATGGTTTAATTAGAGTCAGATAGAGCAGAAAGCAGGGGATGCATGAGTGTGTATTCAGCCACAGTGACCTTTATGGTACATCCTGTAAAGGTGGAGGGATGATACGCGATATATTTATTCTATATGTAAATCATGGCTGTCTGTCACATATCATAGATATGTTTAGTTTATATCATTTCCATATCATATAGCCTGCATCAGGTATGGGATGATATTCATATTCCATCCCTCGATCATACAAAATAATTCACAATATTATCCGGATAACGATCAAATCGTAAACAAATGGCACCGAAATATAACGGATCACGTCATGTTAACTGTTGTTGAGAAACGTATATATTTATTTATTGCATCACAGAAAAATAAATAGAGAGTGTATTGTTTGAATCTTTTCTTTCTCACATAGTTCCAGTATTTTGTAATCGAGCTTCCCCTTCTTGAGGTGACAGCGAGTTTGACAGCTTCTTCAATTCACTCAATATTCCCCAATATCCTTATTGTGAGTGTGTTAATCTTCTTTTTTGAATCTGTTTATTAAGCCTCCATAATACACTATTTGCATATATGATTAGTTATCTAAAGCATATAAATGTACCAAACACTTTACATCACAATCTCTGTCACTAGAGCCAAGCAGCATCTGTTCTGCTGATTTCATCATACAGTTATTTCTCCAAATATTTCTCAAATTATTAAATGACAATTTCACAAGATGAAGTCCAATTACGGGAGTCGAGAGTGAAATTCACAGCTGGGAGCAAATGTGTCTATAGGTGAAGCCCAGCGATCGGTTCCTGTCCGACCCGGCTGGACTCCAAACGTCTGTTTTCTGTTCTCCAGCTGGTCAGATGACCGGGACGTGTCTAAGTGTCGGCCATGATAAGAGCTGTGTGACTTCTCTAAATAGGCTCGTTGGACCATCGGTCTCCTTTCCAAGATGAACTGTGGGAAACGTTGAGTCCAGTATAGAAGGAATAATAAGTCTCTCTAAGCCACTTTTCCTCTACATTGTAAATACTGCATTCCAGCCATTCTTGCCTGCTTGTACTTAGTTCCTGTCTCCCCACCTGTAAAAAACCTGCTGACCTGTTTCTGACCCGTCTCCCAAGTTCACGCTGAGTCCACTAGTCCACTAGTGCTCATGTAAAGACACCGGTTGCATCCGGCTCCCGTATCGGCCCACCCACATCCTCCACACTTACATGTGTGACCCATGTGGCATTCTGCCAGGAGACCCACGTATCACCACCACTCATACTAAAATAAGACCCTTACATTCCCCCTGCACACACACACACACACACACACACACACACACACGCACACACACACACTGATAAGCAGATTAAAGCCACGTGGACGTGTGAGAGAGACACAGAAACATAATAAGACAAGCTTCTCTTATTATTATTATATTATGGTCCAATTAGAGAGTCACTCTAATTGCAATAAAGCAGGGGATGCTTTAGGGGCGGGGCTACCTTGTGATTGACAGGTCACCACTGCTACCAATGCAATTAGAGATGAGATTAAGATGGCCAAACTTTAAGGCTTCAAACTCTCCAAAACAGATATGGAGCTAGCTGGATGTCAAACTCGTCTCAAGGTCCGATGTTCTTAATCCAACATCCTTGGGTTTAGTAAAAAAAAAAAAGAAGAAAAAAAGGGCGTGACGTCATCACCAGCCTGAGAGAGCGCACGTAGGCACTAGGCAGCACTACACTCGAGCATCACAGCCGTTTCAGGCCGTTTGCGTCACCCTGTTTCCTCATCCACTGAACAGGAAACGTGGAGCCGCAACGCTTTAATATATAAATATATAACAACTTTTTGTTGGTCTTGGTTTGCTGTGCTGTTAGAGAGTCGATAAAATGACTATTTCAGGCGAGTGTTAAGGTGATATTTTATGTTGTACATACTATATAGATTATATGTTACTTCATATTTGGCTTTAACGCGTTATAACACACCTAGACGTGAGTTGAGTAGAAGTCAGCCTCCGTCTTACTTCTAGTAAAGTTACCCGTTACCAGCTGACGCGGTGTTACCGCAGACAGATGTGGCGGTCGGCGCGTGCGGACAGACCGCTGGCCTACGTGATGACCGGGGCGTATTATAGGTCTTCAGTGTGATGTGTGGCAGACCTGATGCCTGATCTGATGAGGTCCACTTTGACCCACCATCCTCAATGATAACACGTTTTAATAACTTACCCAGAGGCTAAGAATCTCCCACACACGTATGATAATGTTAATTTAATATATTCATCTGCTCCACTGAGACCAGCCTCCATGCCTACCTGTTACTCAACCGGCGTATAACAGGATATAAAATACCACGGAAATACACTCAAAGAATGACGTAACACACACAAACATCAACATAAACCAATGAATAAAGCAAAAAAAAAAAATTAAAATCATCACGCGGTTTTAGCCTACCTGTCGAGATGCTGTCTCCCTCCTTCACGAGCGCTTACATGAACCGCGTGAGCGCGCTTCCGCGGCTTGCTTTTATCACACGGCGGCGCGCAGGAACCCATCGGCTATATCGTTGTAGCAGGGGGAACGAATTGACGGACGGACGCACGGTTGCCATGGACACCATTGCATCACACAGGAAGGAGCCAGTAGTTGACGCACTTCGTTCGGTTAAATTAATGAATGAGCTGACGTTAGGCAGGTAAATAGTTATTAGTTTGAATATTGCGCGTCGTTGTGACTGTGACGTAGGAAGACTTTTAAGGTAGAACGGTGCTAATTGTGCAAAGACCCGTATGTCGAGTGCTACAAAAGCTAAAGCTACTATATCATGGTAAGCTAACTCAAGGGTTTGCTAATTGTGCGTGTGTGTGTGTGTGTGTGTGTGTGTGTGTGTGTAAATACTACTAAGATTGTTTACAAGATATTGAGTCGACTCTTCCAGCCCAAGAATAATCCATAAACATGTTTCTGGTCTTTGGGTTGAACTCTATCAAATAAAACATAAAGTAAAAATAATATCACCCAACTGACAAGATATTAAACACAAACACACATTGAAAAATGAGCTGTGGGCTTTGTGCTTCCCCAAATAATTGTGTGACCCGTGATTCAGCACAATTTTCCATTTTGCTGTTGCTTTCTCTGCTACTTTACATACGTGTGGTCTGGGGGATGGACTTCTCTGATTTTAATGTCAAGTTATCACAAGAGATCTGGAATTAGAGACATTTGATGATGTGGATTATACAAATGGAAAATGAATAGGTTCACAGATTCCAGTATCCCAACACCAAAAAACAGAGTAAAATTCATCAAGTTCACCACGATGTGACACATTTTTATTTTAAATTAGCATGAATCCACTTTGTGTTGCGTGATGACATATTTTGTGTCTCCCCAGGTGTATCCCAGCTCCATCATGCAGTCAGACATGGACAGTGGACCGGGAGACCTGGAGGCCCAGCTGGCCAGTAAAGAGAGGGAGTGGAAGGAGCTCCTGGCTGCGAGGGTTCATCAGCTGGAGACTTCTCTCAAAGAGGCTCAGGACGAGTGCTCCTCCCTCAGGTACCGACGTTGTCCTCCTCATATCACACATGTGAACCTCGCTTTGATTTGACAATGGACCCCAGTTTGGTTTGTTGTGAGGTTGAACCACAATTATTTTCACTTTCACTCAATGTGTTGATTAATTATTCAGTTAATTGATTCATCTTTTAGTATGTGGACTATACCTACCGCAGCAGATACATGCCCTGACGTAGCCATAGCAACCAACCAATTCATAATTTCAGCCCTAGTTTATTGTCAACCATGTCTTCGTTAATTATTTGTGTGAGACTCGTTACAGTCCTTTGAGTGGATAGCGTTTTTGTCACTTGAATTTGTGTAAAGCACACTGAGTTCATTTAATGAAATTCAATAGAAATAGAAATCTTTATCTGCATAAATGTGGAAACACTGAGTAATCGAGTCTCCGGGAAACTGAAATAATGATGAGATGACAATAACTTGAACTCCTAAATGGTTACGCAAAGCACATATTTCTTCACCCCTCTGCAGTGGAATCTGCGCATGCAGATAGCATGTTTGCACAGGTTTTGAAATATGTGTCAGAGATGTTTGCCTCCATCAGAATACAATGGAGGTCTGTGGATTATCAGGAGCGACCAGAACATTGTATCTGGAAAGACACGTTGTTTGCATGATATTGAAATGTTTAACTGTCATTTTCAATGCGCCACAAACTAAAATTCTAAACCACCTCCATTGTATCGGGGCGGAGTCAGAAAAACTAAAACACTAGGCCTCATGCAAGAGCCAGTCATACAAACAGATTCATTCTTCAGCAGCACGTATGAGGGATACAAGAGAATTTGTGTCTCAGACCTTATGTATATACATTAAGATGTGCGTCTAGTTTTTCAGCTATTTGTCTGTACCCCTAAAATGAACTGTGCCACTTCATTTGTGGCGTTTAATTCATAAAAAATCATAAAAATCTTACTAAAACGTAAAAAGAAGCATTTCACACTGCAGAGCTCCAGGTCCTGCTGTTGTAAATCAGCAGATGTAAATATAAAAAAAGATTTAATATAGTATATAGTCAATAGTGGGACTGGAGATCACGAAGCCAGCCATTAGAAAAATGAATGCAGCTGCCAGCGACGTGTCGGCAGAGCTGTACTGTGACAGACATGAAGAGGAAATATTTTCACATGAAGTCCAATGCTAAAAAAAGCTTTTCTGAAGCAGTCACTGTCATGTGACAGTCAGAGATATTAAACTGTAAAAACATAATCGAAAACTTTTTTTAATTCTGAGAAATTGTTGTGCAGCAGTTGCAATCAAAAGTAGGAAAGAGTGCAAATAATATATAGAGTACAAATACAACAATAACATAAACAATACAGATTATCAATAAGGTGCAAAAGCATACATAAACTGGTTAACAGTAAGGTGGAAATTAAAAATATACACGTGTGTAACCATGCTGAGTCCCACTGCTGTGTAACTGGATGGAGTGGATCAGTCTGAATGAAGCTCCTCCACCGAGACAGCCAGCCTTCCTGATGAGCTGAGGAGGTGTTGGTGGTGTTTATGGTTTATGACTCCTTTGTCTTGCCGGTGGGGAGAACTCGCATTCCTCGGGGGCATCAATGTTGACTTTTTGCCCACCAGTCTCGCCTGCTGCTCCGTGTCCGTCAGCGAGTCTTTGCTCCGCTGACAGCTGGGGGGGGACACAGTGAGCTGGGTGAACTTCTAGTGGATTACAGTATGATAGGTTGATGTGACACCAATTAATGAAGCCTCCCCCACCCGACTTCACCAACGCTCATGTTGCTGGGGCTCTTAAAGGTGGAGGTGCCTTCATCTACACGTCTAATTTTATTTTAACCTTCAATCTGAGTATTGAATTAAATCCGATGACCTTGTATTAAAACTTAAATGATTAACTATGAATTGCGTTGTCCAGGGCAACAGACTTTTTGACCCCTTCTTGTACTCTGTTGTACCTGCTCCTCAATCCCAATGTTTTTTAGACAAAATTGGATATTTGATCACAGACATGGTCACTCAAATAATTATTTGTGATTTCAACATTCACCTGATGATCTGAGAAACTTTTTTTGCACTTCAGAATATTGTAAATATGTCATTTACGGCTACCTTTACACCTAGATCCAGGTCCAAGTATAATTATCGACCAGTCTCTAACCCTCCATTACAAAAGTCATCTTTTTGAACCCTTTCAGGACCTGCCACCCCACTGAAACTGCACTTCCTAAGAATTATCCTCTGCTTGCTATGGATTCCTATTCCACCCCAGTGCTTCTATTTCTGGATCTGAGTGCAGCTTTTGATACCATTGATCTTTATCTTCCTGGACTCCCTGGAAAATCAATGTGGCGTCTCTGGCCTGGCTCTGGCACGGTTAAAGTCTTACCTATCTGAAAGAACCGTGTGTCCCTCCCTTTTCATCCAGGTTACTTTAACGTTTTGTTGTCAAGCCTTCACATGGTTCCGAACACAACAGCTGAATTTATTAGCTTCCCTTCCTTCCCGTCTGGTCTCCTTAAACCTTTTATCCCATCCTCTCTGCCCCCAGAACGCATTTAAGTCAGGCTCAACTTAAATGATGCTTAATCCAGACTTCAAACTCTGCTTTTCGCTGTAACTTACAGCTGGCTGCTTATTATTGATTACCTCCTACCCATATGTAAAATATGATTGACTTGATTTGACTTGACATCAACAAGGTTGTGTCTTTCTTTTGGAGCAGTGATGAGGAAATCATTATGTTGTAATGTTTAATTTATCAGAGAACGTTACCAACAACTGAGAGAGGATTTCCAGTTCAACCTGGCCATCCTGGACGAACGAGACCGAGAGCTGGAGAGATACGACGTCGTCACGGCCAGAGCTGTGACTGTGGAGCACAGCAGGTACACTTCACATACACCCTACCACGCATGAATAAGACCATAAAGGGCCTTCTGAGACATGATTAACAGCTGAGAGATGTTACAAATAGTGTTCTGAGTGGTGACCTTCATCAGGATGATGTTCCGTCCTCTAATATGGAAACACTGTTGTGATTCCCAGGCAGGAGGAGATGAGCCGGATGCGTCTGCAGCTCGCCACGCTGGAAGAATGGAGAGCCAGAGAGAGCGAGGAGAGGCAGCAGGAGCTCAGCGAGGGTCACCTGCAGCTGGGCCAGCTCAAGCGGTCAGTCAGACGGGAGAAACTGATCATAAGAAAGAAGGTTTTGAAACGTTGTTTTGCCACAAGCACTTAATTTAATTGAATCCAGTGGTTTCCGTGTGTTGGTACTGTAAGATCACAGGAGCCGGGCCAAGTGTGTGTGTGTTGAAGTGGATGCAAATGGTATTGGATATGTCTGACTGAGCCTTTTCCTCACTTAATCAGTGGCATGGTACTATAACTCTTTGTGTGTCTTTTTGTGGCTGTAGCTCTTTGGGGGATGAAATCCAAAAGCAGACGGAGGAGTATGAAAGGATGAAGTGGTCTCTGCAGAGCAGGATACAAGAGCTGGAAGGAGAGCTGATCCTAGAGAGACAGGTGAATACACACACACACACACACACACACACACACACACACACACACACACACACATGCACACACATTTATTTATTTATAATTCACCAGATGTAGTGACATCTGCTGTTCACTGTTAATAAACCATTCCCTCTCCCCAATAAATAATCAATATGACACAATATTAAAGACAGGTATGCACAGCAATGCCATAAGGCAACTCTACATCTTGTGTTACATCCCCTCACGGTCGGCTCTGTACAGCGGGGCCGACTGGACTGAAATATCTGGGAGAGCAGCCAGAGGATCCAGAGCAGACCTTTAGAGTGAACCCAGACAAAAGGGCTCTGGCTCTGGCTGGTGTCTGTTACACCCGACAGGCCGCCTTTGTTATCATGCAAACGGCTCATGACCCGAGATTATGTGTACCGGCTTCCCACCATGCCTGTCAGGTAAGATGAACAGGTGGTGAATAGGAGAGAATCATGTCGGCTCTCTGAGGGGAATCTGCCGTTTAACAACAAAATAATCACTATCAATCAAACACAATCTCTCTCATTCCCCTGCTCCATCTCCCTCTCCTGCTGTCCCTTTCTTTCCTCACCCATCCTCCTCCTTTTTTCGGAGCCAGGTCGCTGATCTCATACAATGCGGTTAACTATATCTCATTATCTCGTGATAAATACAATGGTGTTTAAATTCTCCTCACCACGCCTGTATTCCGTCCCCTCTGGCCAACAGGAGATGACGGCAGCTTGTGACAGAAAGCTCAGGCAGCGGGAACACGAGCTCAACTTGAAACTGGATGAGATGCGTGCTGTGATGCTCTCTTGTGAACTTAAGGTGAGGACGGTGAAAGAGTGGCGTTCCTCTCTAAACGGGATGTTTTCACTCGAGGAAGTAGTCCATGTTGTCCACACATATCAGGTTTGTTATGTGATACGTCATGAGAACTGGTCACTGTGTGCGTGTCCTGGTCCAGGTGAAGCTGTGGGCCACAGAGAGTGAAGTCCACCTCCAGGCTCAGCGTCAGTCTGCAGACGCTCTCAAAGCTTCTCAGGAATTCTGTCAGCAGATACAAACCCAGCTGCTGCTCAAAGACCAGGAGATCCAAGACCTCAGTGCTGTCCAGGACCACAAGTATGCTCCTGTACTGTGTGTGCACGTGTGTGTGTGTGTGTGTGTTTAAGATTTTATAAGATAACGATTTTCTGTTCCAGGATAAAGGAGCTTGAAGATGAGCTGAAATGGATGAAGACCAAATTAAAGAAAGAGAAGGATGACCACATTAAGAAGTGAGTCATGGAAGTGCAGAGCCATGAGTCCTCTAAAGGTCTCCTTCTATATATAATATAACTGTATGACTGTTTTTGGCCAGGTATGAGGATGTGGTCCAGGCTCTGAAGGAGTGCGAGGTTCAGCTGGAGGCTCGGTGTCAGGCCCACTCAGAGCGGCTGCTGAAGGCTGAGAAACACGTCGCCAAGCTGCAGGGGAATGTGGACGTTGTGTCTGCACAGCTAAGCTGCACACAGAAGGAGCAGCAGGAGGCCCTGGGACAGAAGGATGAGACCATCCGGAGGTAAGACGGACACTGATAACTGAAAAAAAATCATAATCATCAGATTCCCGTGACTGATCTGTGTTTGTTTCCAAGACTTTGCACAGAAGTCGAATCAAGAAAGACCGCCTTGGACAAGTACATCAGTCAGGTCTCCAGTGAGATGGTTGTCAAGGATACAGAGATCATCACCCTGCAGGAGAGAGAAACCAAATTGAGGAGTGAGCAGGAGAGGAGCAGGGAGGAGGTGGAGAGGTGAGAAGACAGCAGGAGGTAGACGCATAGTGTTTTTGCTTATTTCTAAAAAAAAAATCCCTCTGTGTTATCAGGTACAAGCAGCAGTTGAGTGCTGGTCTGAAGAGGGAGAGGGCTTTGGACCAGAAGCAGGTCCAGGTTGAGCTGGAGTGGCAGAGACGCTGTGAGGACATGAAGGCCCAGCACTACCTTGCTCATGAGCAGCTAATACAAGACCTGACCCGGGCTAGAGACCAGGTCAGCCTCTCATGCATGACACAAGGATTTACTGAGGCTTTTCGTAGTCATCTGCACTAAATGCATACTAAAAGGTAGTTTGCTTGTCTCTATCAGGCTAAAGCAGAGCTGAAAGAGAAAGAACAAGATCTGCAAGACATGACGGTTTTACTGCGTTCTGTTAAAACTGAGAGGGACCAGGCAATCCAGGTGAGCATACATCTGCCTCACACGGAGCAGACTCAACCACTCACAGGTGAAGCAAAGCACTTTGCACCTAACAGGTAAGGCAGCTGGCCTGATGAAGTCCAGCGTGGTCCACTGTGGTCCAGAGCAAAGGAATCTGGGCTACTGGCTACATAATTCTTTGGTATTCCCACCAGGATGTGTCATCGTGTTGCTGAGGCCGACAGGTCCACGTGAACACAAGAAATATCATATTCTGTTTGGCAGATTCCTTTTGTGACATTTCATGACCTGGCCGAATACTGTGAAGGTTTTTCTCTGCATGTTACATACATTGCTTATAGAACTGCTGAGACATGTCAGTGTAAAGCTGGCTGACCAGTGTTCCCAGCAACGCTCCCTATCACTGACATATGTTAATAACCGTACAAGACATGCTACAGATTGATTGGACAGTCTGAGCTTCCATGGTCTCAGGACTGAGGAGCACATGTTGCTCTGTGGGAGATGGCAGTGCAGGCAACGTTCCTCACGTTGTGTTAAAATAATATATAATACAGCCAGGTAGATTTGATTCTTTTAATCCTCACCAGGGTTAACTAACCTGTCACAGGCTAACCCCCCATACACCCATATATAACATGGAGGGGCCTTCTCACTTGAATTGCTAAATTCTCAGAAGAGTCAAGAGCTGTCCTGTTTTTAGGCCTTTGGCCTTTTCCTCCAGCATCCTCCGAGGTATGGTGGCCTTTCGGTCTGGATCAGTGCCAACATGCCAGCCTTTGTGAGATGGCTCACATGTAAACCTTCTCAAATGACTCCAGAAAACACCTTCGCTAAATACCTGATCTGAAGCTCTACATATATATATATATTTGATGACTCATTAGTTTGAGACATTATGCTGCATGTTCCAACCTTGTTGGAGAATTTCAAACATTTAATCTGCCGTGTTAAAACCAACTACATGGCCTCCGTTTGTACCTGACTGTCATATTCTCATGGCGTATTCGCATTGAACGGAACACTCAGGGTTTGATATGCAACATCCTCATGGTGACCCATGACTAAACAGCTGTTTGTGGTTGCTACTCGCACACGGAATGACGGCGAGTGTTGATGACGGCGAGTGTTGATGACGCTGAGTGTTCAGGCAGCCTGACACCGCGGACTCACACCGAGCCACGCTACCGATGCAATTAGCAACTAAGATGACTTCAACACTTAAAGTTGACCTTGGATTCTGGAAACTTTGTTAACAGCTTCACGCCAGAAACCAGATGGATCCAGATCCCCTGCCAAAGGGAGGGTGACTTCTTATAAAACGATAAAACTGCACAGGTGATGTCCTGCATCAGTATGAGTCAGTAGCATGCTGACTCACAGGAAAAGGTATCTGCGATGCTAACTGATGGAGACCCTTTTCATGAGCTCACTGTTGGCACTAGCAACGCAAAGCGGGGCTCGAGACTCGGTCCGTCTGCTGTCAACAGGTCGTTTCCTGGTGCGATGGGATGAGAAATAGTGTTGGTGGATCTAATGAGTGTCATCCTGAAACCCTGGGATACAAGGAGGTAGGGTTCCCACACGAGCTTACCACTGGTTTATGGTCAGTCACATGGCTACAGTCTCCAAATCTTTGGCCCATGTGAGACCCAGTGCTCTGCTCCAGAGGGTCCTGGTTTTTATTGCAGAGACTCTGATCATTTGGCACAAATAACTTGCATTAAAACATAACCATGTGCCTTGTACTGTAAACGATACATCACATTGTGTTTATCTACCCACAGGGTCTCACACCCAAGGTGGATTCTCTGGCATCAGAAGAGATCCATTGTCTACAGCAGCAGAACAGCATCCTGCAGGCCGTGGTCACCCAGATGAGGAAGGACATGGAGGGTCTCACCCATCTCCTACCTTATTCACAGGCCCAGCCTGAGGCCTCCTCTCCTCAGCCAGCTCAGCACCCCGGAGCCCCAGCTGCCACCTCCATCACTCCCACAGCCAACACTCCAGCGGTCCCGTCCACCAACAACTCCTTCAAAGTCGGCCCAGCAGGTATGGAAAGCAATATTTTACACAGACGTGGTTTTTGATTTTCATCATACAGCAGAAATACTGTAGCAAGCTACACTTACCTTTTTATGGATTAGCTCCAAGGGCACAAAGATAGTTTGGATAGATTATTTTGAGGTGACTTATGTTCACTGTTCCCTTATGACACTTCAAATGTAACTACTGACATCTTGTGGCACTTTTACGTTACTACAAAATCCAAAAGACAGACGTAGTTTCACCGACATCTTTATCTAAAGTGGGATGTAATGTGTAGTTGGATGTCTTTTTAAAAAATATTACTTATTATTTGTCCTCTTATATGTGGTGTATTATCCTCAGGTGGTCCAGAGAATCGTGCCAACGCACCTGCTTTGGCGAAGCAGGAGATCAGAGCAGAGCAGACGGAGTCTCTCACCAACCAACAGGTGCTGGAGGTTGACGTCGACCTGTCATTTTTGTCCATTAGATTAGTTTAAGTGTTAATTCCCCCAGTCAATCATGTGAGTCCCTTTAAATTCCATCTCGTCTTCTTTCCCAGAGTGCACTGGTGCGACTGCTCCTCGAGGAGAACCTGCATTTGCGGCGGCGGCGGGCCTCTGGTGGTCTGATGTCCGGTGCTTTGTTTGGAAATGTGCTGGACGCTAAAAGCAACCCGCCTCTCCTGCGTGCCAGGCTGAAGCAGGCGGCGTCCTGCATCGCCCGTCTGTCCAGAGAGAAGCAGCAGCTGATAGAGATGGGGAACCGTCTCCGTGCCCAGACCACCTCTGCTGGACTACAGGGTACACACACGCACACACACACTCTCGGCAGTGTTATACCATGCCATTATACCATAACTCATCAGTTGGGTTTATGTGGCCACAGTTTTAACAGTAGGAAGCATAACTAGCAATCCTGTGTGTCAAACAGAACCGGTGGAGCCAGAGAGGGACTCCTCCACAGAAAAACAGAGGGATCAGCCTGATCAACTGATGGCTTTGGAACAGCTGCAGTACCGACTCACCACGCAGGTATCCACTCCATCAATCATCTACTCCAATATCAATAAACCAACCAGGAAAGAGGATGCAATGCCAATAGTATTGGGAATGAACCCTCCTGGTGTTGTGTAATTCTCTGCCTCCAGAGGGCGCTGTGGGTGCACTAATGTGTCTGTGCCTTCAGGAGCTGCAGTATGCGCTGAGGCAGAGGGCTGGCACTTCTGCTGAACAAGTCCGACCTGCAACCAACAACCAAGGTCCCGTCACAGAAGGGGCTGCCAACCCTTGGTCCCAGGGGCACAGAACCACAGACAGGCCTGAGGTAACAGCAGAGGAAATATTGCATGAATTAAGTGATAAGCGATAAAAAACCGGCTCAGCTGCCAAGTTCACTTCTATCTGAGTTCATTCTGAAATTCATCATATTTTCATATTATACATGTATATATTCTATACTGTATATAGTGCTCCAAGAACAGGCTCAGCGAATCACAGAGCTCGCTGGATGTGGAGCACCTCTCGGGTCTGTCCAGGTGTCGACTTCCATCAGAGGAGTCACTGCGGTCTCTCAAGGAGCTGTGGGAGATGCTGGATCATGGAATCAGTCCATCTTTATTCTCAGAAGGTAACCACACAACAATCACTGGCTTAATATGTTGAGCACACTGATATGTATTTATTTTCCCATCGCTGATGTTTAGTCATGATTAAACAGGTTTTATTTGGGGCTCATATAACTAAAGATCACAACGAGTCAGCATTTTTCCTATCAGGTCACAAACAGAGCATGTCTGCAAAATGTCTCTTCAAACATTTGCTCTCACTGAGAGGTCAATGCGTGCCAGACTGGCACGTTTCTGTATCCAAGTCACATTTATTTCCCCTCGACGTCTCTGCATATCAGAATTTAGTCCATCAAAAATAATAACTAAATTGAATGCTTAACTAATCCAACCAGCTCAATAATGTTGGCTTCATCCAACAGGCTCCAAACATCCTGAAGACGCCTTGCTCAAGGGCACATGAAGCATACATGAATGACTTTTCTTGCCATATTTGTCACATTAGTACATTTTGACGACCAAAAATAATAAGATAACCACTACATTATAGATATTTCAGTGGACAGATGGTGGGAGGGTTGTTACCCAATTTGTGCTCTCCGGTGGACGGTTTCTCAACCAGAGCTGCTGCCAGATCAGCTCTCAGACCCACGCAGTCATCAGTTTCATGCCATCCCATAATTGTGAAAGTAGACAAACCTTGCATAAGGTTCCAATACACTTATGATAGCTGCCCTGGCCAGGGTCAAATCATTTATTACAGATATTATACAGGTGTATGATTTGAATGTTAGAACGTTAAATCTGTATCTAGATCTGTACTAGGATAAGAGACGCCTGTGACTCAGCTGGTGGAGTGTGTCACCCACTGATCACAGGGTGGTGGTTCGATTTCCACTTCCTCCTGTCCACATGTAAAAGGGTCCCTGAGAAACATGCATTCAATTAGGAAAAGTCTCACAATATCAAAGAAAAACAATAAAGTTAACTCTGTTTTTATAGATGTTAAACATTGAATGGGGTCAAATTGTCCCCAAGGAAAACAGGAGAACATCAAATAAAAAATGTGTCATCTGTAACAGCCATTTAAAAACTCCATCTCCGTCGTGTCTCCCTAAAGGCGAGGGGGAGCCGAGCCGGAGGGAGGTGGCTGAATCCGGTGGTGCTGGAGTCCAGATGACGGTGCAGGGCAGAAGTGCTCCCATCCAAAGCCAGCCAGCTGAAGTCCAGCAGGGGAGGAAGCCCACTAAAACACCATCAAACACAGCCAAGACCAGCAGAGCTGGATCTACGGGCAGGACCTGCAAGATCAGAAACTACAATGTAAAATACTGACACTCATAGACGACAGTAGGTCAGCATACTGGACATGAGGACTCACACTCCTGTGAAAACGGTTAAAATATCCCATGGCTCTGGGCCAGATGGATCCAGATCTCATAAGGATGCTGCTTGTGTTCTTTAGATCCACCTGTCGCTCCTTCGCAGTCCAAATATGGTCACTTCTGTTCACTGGATGCCAAAATTCAAAGATGGCGAAGGCCGAATTGTCGAACAGTATTCCACAAACCAGTGGAACTTAATTACTGGACATGAAAATGTGATCGTGGCCCATCAGAGGGACGTAAACAAAGTCAGATACATGTTCATGTGATTCTGTGATGGTTGTATGTCATCCTCAAGAAAGACGTCAAACACAGAAAACCATTAGCATTAAAAAGTGCATTCATTTATGATTTTTTTCCTTACTTCACATTACTCTCCTCCTACATAAATAAATTACTGTTTTATTTTGCACGTTATTTTTTTATTAAATATGTGCGATTAAAAATGTATTTCTTTGAAAAAAGACGGTCTATGAAGTTAATTTCCATCAAAACCTCGAATGTTATTCTTGCTGAACATGATTGTGATTGTCCTTCGAATGAACAGGGTGTCGATCACAAGGTCACTGGCTCCTCGTCGAGCTTATCTCCTGCCACAGTAGGTCAGTAGTGAGAAAACGTCCATGAAGAACATCATGCTATCTGAAGGGATGAACTCCAGTAACCTGAAGGAGTCAGACGAGCGTTCCTGGCTACGTCATCGCGTGGGCCCCGCCTGTTAATCACCCTATGTCCAAATTGCGCCCTCCCCTCTCCCGTGATTGGACGAAGCCTCACACCCCCGCTCCGTGATTGGCCTATTTGCATGTCATCCAGAGGAAACTCGGATGTGTGTACCCACGTGTGCCGAGGCCGGCTCGCGGCCACGTTCAAGTGTAGTTAGGAAATGTCAGATTAAACATGAACTCGAGAGAGGTTCACAGCCCAGCCGACTAAACAGAGAATAAGGAGTTTATTATTATCTCAGTATAATGTCTGATGGACGGGACCATTTAGTACACGATTACTGTGTGTTTTACATCATCCGTTACACAACATGCTGCAGAAATAGTTTGACTTATTAACGCAACGGATCATGACCCACAAACTAGATTAAATATTACTAAATACAGTTACCTTGATCCAATCTATAGAGTCGGCCTGTCAATCAGCCAGTCAGAAATATCTGTAATATGTACAGATACATGTTTTTATATCATAATAGGACTATATTAATTATGTTGGTGCCACCATAAATTTTTTAATAATTTATCAAATTAAAGTATGTTTTAATACTATATTTGAATGTGTGAAAGGTGTGAAAGAGTGTTAGTATTACTATTGAATGAAACATTAAGCAATAAATCAGATTTATTTTACTATCTTTCAACTACCTGGTGGATTCATCCCCATCACCTTGATTTATGACCAAATGCTTCACAACACTCTGCTGTCGTTTTCTTTGTGTTTAGTGCTAGTTAGCAGAGGTTAGCATTGCTAACATGCTACACAATAATAAACCTTTTAAACTAGCATCATCCAACAATTCATCCATCCATCCTTCATCCAACCATCCATCATCCAACAACTCATCCATCCATCATCCAACAATTCATCCATCCTTCATCCAACCATCCATCACCCATTCACCCAGCATCCATCCATCCATCATCATCATCATCCATCCATCCATCCATCATCCAACAACTCATCCATCCATCATCCATCCATCCATCCATCCATCCTTCATCCAACCATCCATCATCCAACAACTCATCCATCCATCATCCAACCATCCATCACCCATTCACCCAGCATCCATCCATCCATCATCATCATCATCATCCATCCATCCATCATCCAACAACTCATCCATCCATCATCCATCCATCCATCCATCCATCCTTCATCCAACCATCCATCATCCAACAACTCATCCATCCATCATCCAACCATCCATCACCCATTCAACCAGCATCCATCCATCCATCCATCCATCCATCCATCCATCATCCAACAACTCATCCATCCATCATCATCCATCCATCATCATCCATCCATCCATCATCCAACAACTCATCCATCCATCATCCATCCATCCATCCATCATCATCCATCCATCCATCATCCAACAACTCATCCATCCATCATCCAACCATCCATCACCCATTCACCCAGCATCCATCCATCCATCCATCATCATCATCATCCATCCATCCATCATCCAACAACTCATCCATCCATCATCCATCCATCCATCCATCCATCCATCATCATCATCATCCATCCATCCATCATCCAACAACTCATCCATCCATCATCCAACCATCCATCATCCAGCAGCTCATCCATCCATCATCCAACCATTCATCCAATCATCCCTCCACCCACCATCCATCATCCATTCACCCAGCATCCATCCATCATCATCATCCATCCATCCATCATCCAACAGCTCATCCATCCATCATCCAACCATCCATCACCCATTCACCCAGCATCCATCCATCCATCATCCAACAGCTCATCCATCCATCATCCAACCATCCACCATTCATCCAACCATCCATCATCCAACAACTCATCCATCCATCATCCAACCATCCATCACCCATTCACCCAGCATCCATCCATCCATCATCCAACAACTCATCCATCCATCATCCAACCATCCGTCATCCAACAACTCATCCCTCCCTCAATCATCCATCCATTATTCATCCATCCACCCATCCATCATGCAACCATCCAACCCTCCATCAATCCTCATCATGCTCAAAAATTATCACTATGAAAAAAAAGTAAGAGCATCCGAACAACAGAGTTTAATTCAAACAAAAATGGCGACCACAACGTGCGTTTATTCTCGGAGGCGAGCGGACACTCGTCGTGTTATTTTGTAGTCCGTCGACGCGTTTAGAGAGAATCAGTTTGAACTCCAGTAACCTCGACTCTTTGGTTTCCTCTCTCTCTCTCTCTCTCTCTCTCTCTCTCTCTCTCTCTCTCTCTCTCTCTCTCTCTTTCTCTCTCTCTCACTCTCTCCCTCCCTCCCTCTCCCTCCCTCTCTCTCTCTCAGTGACTACGGGGGCGTTCAGCGGGTTGCTCCATCACTGGCTGGATCCGAGAGCCCAGCCTCCTTTCTCATTGGACGGAGCGGCCAAGCCAAGCAGTCAGCCCATGTGGCGTGGCCAGGCAGAATGTGAGACATTTAAATTCATCAGAGAGAGAGAGAGAGAGGGTGTGAGAGGGTGAGAGAGACAGGGAGAGAGAGAAAAAAAGATTCAAAGAAGCACGGAGGCTAGCGTTAAGCTTCCAGGCGAGTGAAACGACAGAGGCAGCCATTCCCCTCGCCGCGTTTTACAGTAACGGAAACACCACCTGGGCGAACACAGGTAAGCTAAGCCGGCTACTAGCCGCCACACACGGACACGTCTCACCCGGGTTACTTCCTATAATAGTCAGATAAACCACAAAAAACAGCCTTTGTTAGCCGTGTCGCTGTATTAACACCATATCTAAAGTCGTGACGTACATCTTATACTACATTTACGTGACGACAGCTTTCACTTCCGTCACTTCAAACTTATGTTTTTTATTATTTTATTTTTTATCTTGTGTCATCTCGATGGAAGGTGCTCTTTTTATTGGTGGCTCGTGTTTCAACCCCAAAATGGAACCGCGTTGCATGATGGGAGATGTTTTTTTGTTGTTGTTGCCAGTGCGCTCAGGTGTATTGTCACGTGTCTGTCTTACTGTAACGCAGTGAGATGCTGCTGTCAGATGCTGCTGACCCTCCCTGTGGGGGAGAGAGATGATGATGATGATGGTGGTGATGATGATGAGCTGTGATTGCTACCCTAACAGGAAGCAGGGCCTTTTTTTCCCCCAGAGTGATGACTTGCAGGATCCTCGCTGTACAAACAGTGAGAATGACTGCCACACTTGTTGTCTAGGCCTTTTGCATCGAGATTAGAAAGTACCTGAAAGCCCCTCCTGAGTCGTGGACCAGTGGTGGGTTTTGAACCAAGAAGTGAGCGACGACAGGATAGAATTCGGAGTGGTTTGCTAACTTTGACATGTGCTCGAGGAATGTGTGTGTGGTGGTTCGGAGGCTGGTAACGAAAGGAAAACATGTCCAACGTATTTCTTTCCGACTGAGCACATTTATGAGATTTGATCGTCCCCAGATATTATCACAGGAGATGTTTAAATACGTCCGGCTTCAACAGAAACCTAATTACATTATAATGGGAACGGCGATTTCCATCTTCCAATCCTTGGAAAATACTCTGTAAAACCTATTTACTTGAATATTCTTCTACTTCTACGCCCCAAATTGATCATTTACATAATAATCCATGTCTGTATTGTCATGCAAAATATACATAAATGATAGATCATTATCATCATTGCAGGTTTTGATACTATTTTTATTTTCTATTTGTAGAAATATAATTTTCTTTTCCTTTTTTTTATTTGAGGCTGATTCATCCGCGTCATTGTCAGTGCTTCGAAGGGTGTGTTTACATACTTTTGTCCTCACTCCTCTGTAATCCAGGAACAAGTTTGGCCCCTTTTACTCACCTGCAGATAATATTATGTCATTTGACTTTTTTTTTTTTCAGTTAGTTTCCACCTTCTTCATGTCAGGTCTTGTTGCTGTGATGAGCTGAGAATGTAACAAAGCAGAGATATTCACTTCCAGATGGACCGGACATTTTCAGCAGTCTAACTGAAACCTTTATTCATGCTACATTTAAAAGAAATGCAAATTAATGTCACTTCCATCCACTGTATGTGTAGGATGTATGCTGGGGTCACTCGGAGGTCACTTCTGGGTCTGGATGTTGAACATAACTTGCATTGTGGTCGGACAGACGCGTTTACTGCAGTGCTGAGTCACTGTACCGACTGCGTGATGACTAGTCCGACTTGTTGCGAGCAGATAGTGTCATGTGCAAGGTGTTAGTGTGTGTGATCCGGGTCAGGTAAGGCTGGGTGTTGTCCTGTAGGTGCTACATTAGGTCTAATCCTCGGCCATCCTGGACTCCAAATCCCTTCAGCTACAGAGCCACGGAAACGGCCAGGACAGACGGGCCAAAATATGCTTAAAACTCTTGAAATGGCACTAAAACATTAAACACGTCGCGGATAAGACATCCTTTTCGAACAATTTTAAACAAGACGATCATAAAGTCTCCCTGCAAGGATAAATACATGTACAAATAGATTTTGGTATCCTGTATTTGTTTTAAATCAGGCTCTGTTTTTCTTTTGTTGATATTAGCATATTAGCATATTAAATTTGGAATATTGTCATATTCTGAATAATAAAGGAGTGAAAATATGAGTGGGCATCTAAGGGTTGTACAAGTAAATATGAGTTTCGAGTCTTCTTCAATCCAGCATGATGTTCATCATTTAGAGTCAAGTAGACCACAGAGCAGGGGATGCTTTAGGGCGGGGCTACCTTGTGATTGACAGGTCGCTACCAATGCAATTAGCGTCTAACGTGACTTTAACACTTGGCTGTAAAGATCGCAAGATGGCGACGATCAAAATGCCGAACTATGGCGTAGTCCACAAACCAAAGGGTGACTTAAACATGTCTATGGTCCCAGTTAGACCAGACCACGTGTGCTCAGTGTACAGTATGTATGTAATGAAGGGAGGGGGGGGGTCTGGAGGATGGTTGCAGGACAGCTGCTCCACATTTAAGGTGGTGACATGCTTTTGATTCAGTGTGGCTCGGTCCCGAGCTGCTAGCCCATTGGTCGACGGGTCTGGGCCCTGCTGACACGGAAAGGGCCTGGCCTAGAAAACAAGGAACAAAGACACACACACACACACACACACACACACACGGTGCAACATGGAGATGCTCACTCATGTACACGGAGTAGTCTATCAGCAGACTACATTGTCTGCTTTAAGTGCTCTTTCATGCATGCTCTGGCGAACTCCTCATTCCCACAGCTGCCAGTCAGTGCCGACACAGTTTACACATGCTTCAATACTGGGACATGAATACTGTTAAATTACTGATCTTTGTTTGGCTGTGATAAATATTTTCAAAGCCTCCTTTCCTGACGATCTATCAGTGAGTGTTGCACTGATGAAATGTGACTGGCATCCCCTGCCGATGTTGACCTTCCGTCTGCACGCCGAGTTGATTTGAGGATTTGTAATAATCACATTTCCTCCCGGTGTGTTTCCAGTAACATGTGTCCCACACTCGTGTTGTTGACAACCTCTCCGTCATCTGTCCACAGTAATCCAGCATGGACGAGATAGTCATAGCAGGGATATCGGGCCGTTTGCCCGAGTCCGACAACCTGGAGGAGTTCTGGGAAAACCTCATCAACGGAGTGGACATGGTGACGGAGGACGACCGGCGGTGGACACCAGGTGAGAAAACCTCTATAAAGCTGGATTATTTTATTATTATTGATTGATTCAGGGGTCAGAAATGCATTTCTGTGCTATGTGGAACAAAAGGATGGCAGATAAAACGTATTATATATTTGGTTTATTGTCACTGAGGACTAAAATGACTAACAGCAGCTACAGGATGACAGGATCTGGGTTTTGTCGGTGGATTCTGAAATAGGAGACGTCTTTATTTCCTTATTAAATAACAGGAGACATGGCAGGAAATTGTGGGATAGAGAAATGGGCCTTGGCCTGCAACAAAGATCCTCTCCTGGACTCCAACCGGAGACATTGTGGTTTATCATGAGCATCTTCCGGCCATCTTTTTTTAATTATTTTGTTTACCGGACATCACATTTACACAGCATCTGAAGGCACATCCAGCTTTATATAAAATACTAGGAAAGTGAGCTTCTAAGCAGTGGAAGCTGTACATTGATGATTATATTATTCCTGGTGTCTGGTAGAAGTTGTTAGATCATCGGGAAGTTGTTTACTGAATCTTAAAGGTACGATATGCAGCATTTTCCAAAAAAAACAACCTATAGACTGATAGAAAAATAATCCCTCTCAGTCGTGGAAGTGTGTCATCCCAAGCCAATAACAGCGTGGAGGATTGCAGCCTGTTCAGGGTATTAGAAGGTTATCGGGTTGATGCATGGCTGTGTTTTCATGTGCTTCATTGTTCCCCTCCCTCCCTCCTCTGCTGTGTGACTGAGCCGAGCAGACAGTGACGGGAGGAAGCGTTGGCTTCGGCTACATTCATTCAAAATACGGCCACGCGGCGCCATCCCACACGGTTATGTGGACATGTGGGTGTTTGTTTGCGTTTCAGATCGGAAGTGCAGAGAAACACTCGGAAAATCTAATTTAGTCAGTTAAAAAAATTACAAAAATAAATAATGTAAATGTAACTAAATATTCCAATAGTGGGCCGTAACTTAAAATCATCACTTAGATACTGACTAAAATACACATTGGATACTTTGGCTCAGTGTGAATCTGAAGTGGGAGGAGCCTGAACGCTGTGAGGAGGAGGTCTTTTTGTTTCATCAGGGTCGACGCCGTTGTAGATTAAATGAAGTTTATCTACAGATGGGACCAGACTTCAGTTTAACAGCGTCGGCACACAGTTCCGTGGTCCATTAGGGTTTGTTAACCAGGCTAACCGGGCTAACCAGGCTAAACCAACTAGCGTGCTGCAAAAACAACTAGTGCTGCCAAAATTTACCGGGAAAGACTCCAGTATTTTTGTCACGTGTGTGCAAGTAGTAAACACACAACAGCTGTTCTGGTCACAGGGCGTACCTGAAGGACGTCCCATACCGAACTGAACGTCCTGGACCCCAACGTGATGTCATGACCGAGCCCACTTAGGAGACAGGAAGTGTATATCAAGCCGGATTATTCAACTGTTCATGTTTGACGGGCCTGCCGATCAGTTCTGTGTAGAAATGAATAAAATGTAAATCCTGGAAAGATTGCAAACACGCGTCAGTAATCATACATTTTATATGAATGGGTCCCTGAACCTGAACCTGAACCTGAACCTGAACCTACACAGGTCAACAGATGTTTTTCTACTTCCAGCAAAGGTTTCCTTATTGGTTCTGTGACGCAGGAAAATCAATCAACGGCTTTGTTTAACCTCGAATCAACACGCTGTGTGATTTGAGTATCACTGACTGTAAACAGAAACTGGAGGTGTTTAACTAGAAAACTCAAAGTCAGAATGTGGTTAGCCGAGATTTGCATGAAGCCTGGAAGAAGGGGACGCCTGTCTATAGATTACGTAATGCATAAACAGAAAAAACATCACCTAAAAGGATTTCTACACATTTTTTTAGCAAGAAAATAATGATAACTCAAACACAGTGAGGCTACAGTGTGTAGCCTCACGGTTTAATCTTTCGTCGCTAACGTTCTGACTAAGTTATGATGACCGTTTATCACTGTTGTTGATAAGATAAAACACTTGAAAATGATAAGTCTTTTCACTGTGTCACGGTCCTGATAATCATAGCCGTGAAGCTGTAAACCTGGATTAATGAGGTCCGGGAGTCTGTTCTACAATCGCAGGCACAGACGGCTGCTGTATGAGAACGTTTTTTCAGACGGGGTTCAACAGGGTCTGAACACGGCCTGCCTTACCCACATCCTCAGCTTTCAGTGAACGCTAGTTGCCCACTGGTCCTGACTAACAGATTTGTCCCTGTCCTTCCAACCCCCCTCCCTCCTGTAGCTTTCAGGGTTTTTTTTTTTCCTCCCTGTGAATGAAAGGCCCGTCCCTCAGTGCCTGGCAACCATCTTGATCACACATTCATGCGCTGAAAGAGTTGGCCTGTGCCAGCTGACGCTGCTGAGGCCACACAGCGGGCATCATGGGAGAGTAGGGACGGCAGAATGGGGAAACGGAGCAAGCGACCAGAGGTCGCTAGCCTCGAGGGAGTCCTTGTGTCGTGACGGAACAAAATGAAAAATGTGGACTCATGTACAGCCGATTGGTTTTGTGCAACCAGAGGTCTTTTTGAGTTGCTGTCCCGTTTGGCACAGAAGCAGACGAGAAGCAAGCAGAAAGGTCTCTCGGCTAATGACTCGTTGGAGTGTGAGCGGCTCAGTGATTGCCACGTTCCAAGTGGCTCAAAAACACTTTTGTAAGTTGGAAAATACAGGTTTTGCCAGCCTAAACATAGCAGTTATATAAGAGTGAGCACGACGAGCCTTCACGAATCTGTAAAGATGACACGTACGCTGTAATACCATCCTTATTCCACAGATCTTTAGACATTCTAGAGACATATTTAGGTTATGCTTAAGGGGTATCGATACCGCGGCCAATATAAGCTATAAGATGACTTTAACACTCACTCTAAACCTTGAATTATGAAGCTAACTTATCTTTGTATAAGCCTGAGGACTAAAGATCGGCATCCAACGACTGCTGCTACCATGTCTCGCTGCCTGAACGGCATGCTTATACATGAGACAGTTATACAAGTGCAGGACATTCCTCAGGAGAACCTGTCATTTGTTTCCATCTCATGCTTTTTGCATGACGAGTCTCCATTCTGAAAGTCATTTGTATAGGAGGTCGACGCTGATGGAGTAGATACGTGAGATTTCAGGAACAGACTGAAACAAAAAGCCTCTTCAGCAATCCAGCAGATCGCCCTCCAAACCCAGATAGAGGGTCTCAAATGTCCAACGGTTTCCTCATGAGTCACATAAACTCTCCGTACTTTTCTGAAAATGACTTTTTCTCGTTCTCCAGGTCTGCACGGTCTCCCAAAGAGGAACGGTAAACTGAAAGACATCAGCCACTTCGATGCAGCCTTCTTCGGGGTCCACCCCAAACAGGCCAACACCATGGACCCCCAGCTCCGTCTCATGCTGGAGATCGCCTACGAGTGTATCGTGGATGGAGGTGAGTTGGACCCGAGGGTTGAATTGAGGACGGTTAAATGAGTGGAAGTGGGAGAGAGAGAGACGGTGGGACAGCAAGTCTGTGGTTCATTTTAAAAAAAGGAGCTGGTCTTCCTGTGTCCTGCAGGCCTGAACCCGGCAACGATGCGCGGCAGTAAGACGGGCGTCTACATCGGGGTGAGTGGCTCGGAGGCCGGCGAGGCGTTCAGCAGAGATCCAGAGGAGCTCCTCGGCTACAGCATGACCGGCTGCCAGCGCGCCATGTTGGCCAACAGACTGTCCTACTTCTTTGACTTCAGCGGTACGCAACATGCTCTCTCATTCTGGTAGTTTGAGTAGATCTAAATCACTCAGTCACTACTTCCTGCTCACTATACAGGGAGTTCTATGTAGAGCACGATATCATGAAAAAATGGATTGTGATGGATTGTGGGATGTATGAAAGAATACTTCAATCAGAACACTACTTGTGTCTTTTTCTCTGCACCGTTTTTTTAAAAAATACCACGTGTACATCTGGGGCTTTTATTGTGAAAGGCAAGAAGTAAAGGAGGGGTAAACCTGATATTCTCCCAGTGTCAGGTGTTTTAATTAGCTGTTTTATGGCCGAGAACGGAACGTAACAGGAATCTGTCTGCTCTGTATGTAGCAGTGGTCCTTCTGCTTCAACTCCACATCTGGATCCAATGCTGCCACCATGTGGCCAGATGTCTTAGCAAGCCGCTGTGGTGTTTTTCAGAAGATGATTTGCCTCTCCTCTCCTCTCCTCTCCTCTCCTCTCCTCTCCTCCAGGCCCCAGCACCGCCATCGACACAGCCTGCTCCTCTAGCCTGCTGGCTCTAGAAAACGCCTTCCACAGCATTCGCCAGGGCCACTGCGACGCCGCGTTGGTGGGCGGGGTCAACCTGGTGCTCAAGCCAAACACCTCGGTGCAGTTCATGAAGCTGGGCATGCTCAGTCCTGAGGGCGCCTGCAAGTCCTTTGACTCATCAGGTAGAGTGAAATGTCCACTAGGCCTCCTTCCAAATACTACACAGCATTCCTTGTGGATTGATGAATATTTCTATGCTTTTGTTGGACAGGAAATGGGTACTGCCGGTCTGAGGCAGCAGTGGCGGTGCTGCTGACCAAGCGGTCGGCGGCGAAGAGGGTGTACGCCACAGTGGTCAACGCCGGCAACAACACGGATGGATACAAAGAGCAGGGTGAGAGGCTCGCCGACACACAGAGACGCAGTCGTGGTGAGGTGTAGCATACTCGTCCTGACGCACTGCTGTCGGCCCCGCAGGTGTAACGTTCCCTTCAGGTGACATGCAGCAGAGGCTGGTCCGTTCTCTCTACCAGGAGGCAAAGATCTCCCCCGAGCAGGTGGAGTATGTGGAAGCCCACGGCACGGGAACAAAGGTGAGAGCTCCCAGCAGTCTTTGCATCGGCAGACATTAAAGATAATTGACTTTCTGTCTTACATTTGTGGCTCGTCTGCTATTCTACACGCAGGTCGGCGACCCACAGGAAGTGAATGGCATCGTCAGTGTGTTCTGTCAATCGAAGCGAGAGCCGCTGCTCATCGGCTCCACCAAGTCCAACATGGGCCATCCTGAGCCGGCCTCTGGTCTGGCCGCCGTGGCTAAGGTGAGAGTGACACGTCTCAACAACAGCATCCTTTTTTTCTGATGACTTTTGAGCTATTCTAGTTATTTCAGCCACACTAACATTCTGGTTGATTGGATTTCATGTCACTCTCAGGTGTTGCTCTCCCTGGAGCGAGGAGTCTGGGCTCCCAACCTGCACTTCAACTCTCCCAACCCTGACATCCCGGCCCTCACCGACGGCCGGGTTCAGGTCGTCGACCGGCCCATTCCCGTCCGCGGAGGCATCGTGGGCGTCAACTCCTTCGGGTTCGGAGGGTCGAACGTTCACGTGATCCTCCGTCCGGCCGAGAAACGAGGCGAGGCGGCCGCGCCGCCCAGGACGGTCCCCAGGATGCTTCAGGCCTGCGGCCGCACGGAGGCCGCAGTGAAGACCATGTTCCAAAAGGGGAAGGACCACGCCGCGGATGACAACTTCCTGTCTTTGCTGAACGAAGTGTCGGGAGCTCCCGCGGCCAGCATGCCCTACCGAGGCTACGCTCTGATCGGCTCTGAGAGCGACGTCTCCGAGGTGCAGCAGGTGCAGCAGGTGCAGGGCGCCGCCAGGCCGCTGTGGTACGTCTGTTCAGGTGAGTCACCAAACAAAAGAACACAGAGCCGGATGGAATACAGGTTATGGAGCAGCAGGTGGTGAAACGGTGGTGTGTCGTGTTTTTCCAGGTATGGGAACACAGTGGGCCGGTATGGGCCGCAGTCTCATGCAGCTGCCTGACTTCAGAGAGTCCATCCTGCGGTCGGACGCAGCCCTGAAGGACATCGGCCTGGTGGTGTCTCGCCTGCTCATGGACGCAGACGAAGCCACTTTTGAGGACACCGTGCACGCCTTTGTTGGCCTCGCCGCCATTCAGGTAGAGTGGGAACAGATTGGTGTCATTTAGATTTTTATATTATGCTTTTAATCAATTAATCTTAAGTCTACCTGTGTAAATAAAGGATAAATACACTTTAACAATGTGTTTTTGTATCCTGTATTTTTAAAATCTGGGTCTATTTTTCTCTCGTCGACCATGATGGAGCTCGAGAGCGTTTTCAAGTCAGGCCGTGTGTGTCGTGTGCCTCATTCCAGATCGCTGAGATCGACCTGCTCTCGAAGCTGGGTCTGAAGCCCGACGGCATCATCGGCCACTCGGTGGGCGAGCTGGCCTGCGGCTACGCCGACGGCTCGCTCAGCCACACCGAGGCCATCCTGGCCGCCTACTGGAGAGGCCGCTGCATCAAGGAGGCCAACCTTCCTCCAGGAGGCATGGCTGCAGTCGGTCAGTCATTCATTATTGTTTTTCAACAGCTACTTTCAATGAAAACCTAAATACAAGTGTTTGAGGGCTGTTTTGTAGACATTTTGAGCCCTTTATGTCCACATTTCTGCAGACTTTGCATGAGGGAATTACCCACAAATCACAGGGTTACCAGGATGGTTATATTACATTTACAGAAACATATGGAAAATAAAACAGTTAAAATCATCAGGATTAATCATCAACCAGTTATTAAAATGTTGCTTATTGAAGCTGTTTCAGGTAAATAGATTATATGACAGTTAGGTCTCTTCTGGATGACAACAACCTGGAATATATTCAAATCAGGCAGTATATTTTTAGATAACAAGTGCTGTCCCATTTGTATGTATGCCATCTCAAGCCCTCAACCCTTAAGCAGGTGATGTGTGTTCCTATCTTTTACCTTGGTGCTGCTGTGTGTTCCAGGTTTGACCTGGGAGGAGTGTATAGCTCAGTGTCCGAAGGGAGTGGTGCCAGCCTGCCACAACGCTGAGGACACGGTCACCATCTCCGGTCCTCAGGTCAGGCCTTCTATCACACCTCGTCCTTGTAACTAGGCTTATTCTAGGGACTTATTATATTATTATATTACTATTATATGATAACAACTCTGTTATCTAATGTAAACATGTAGTATTCCCAGCTGCAGGGTGCTGTATCTTCACATGTCTGTGTCTGTTTTTAACAGGACGCAATCAGTAAATATGTGTCTGAGCTAAAAGAGCAGGGAGTATTTGCAAAGGAGGTGCGCAGCGCTGGTGTCGCTTTCCACTCCTACTACATGGCCTCCATCGCTCCCGCCCTGCTGGCCGCCCTGAAGAAGGTACGTAGCTCTGCAGCCATGCGGCTCTGACTCCTTCGAACTTCAGGCGTGCTTTTTCTTTTTTTAATATTGTTAAATAATACATAACGCTGTCTTGTGTGCAGGTGATCAAGGAGCCACGGAAACGCACGGCCCGCTGGGTGAGCACCAGCATCCCCCAGTCCGAGTGGGACTCTCCTCTGGCTCTCTACAGCTCGGCCGACTACCACGTCAACAACCTGGTGAGCCCGGTGCTGTTCCATGAGGGCCTCGGCCTGGTGCCCGACAACGCCGTGGTGATCGAGATAGCACCTCACGCTCTGCTGCAGGTACGTACGGCACGTTTCTGTCACCTCAGTGACATTCAAACTTTTTTTTTTTTTTAACCTGGTTAAATAAATACAACTCATCCTGCATGTTATGAACGTGACATCACGCGTGTTTTCTGTGCAGGCCATCCTGAAGCGTAGCTTGAACCAGACATGCACCATCCTCCCCTTGATGAAGAGAGGCCACGCCAACAACCTCGAGTTCTTCTTCTCAAACATTGGCAAAATCCACATGAGCGGGTCAGTAAACGCCTCACTGCCTTTTGGGGTTGTCACCATACTAGGATTTCAAAGGCGTTGTCAATACCCAGGAAGATGCTCATATTATTTCTCCTCCTAATGCACCTCTTCAGCATCACTGTGGATGCTAACGGCCTCTACCCAGACGTGAAGTACCCTGTGCCGGTTGGTACCCCTCTGATCTCCCCCTTGGTGCAGTGGGACCATGCCCAGACCTGGGATGTGCCAAAGGTCGAGGACTTTTCCTCCGGCTCAGGAGGATCCAATTCTGCCATCGTCTATAATATCGGTGAGAAATGCACATCTGGATTAAAAAGCTTTTTTTTTTTCTCACATTAAGAAAAAGAAAGTCAACAGTGTTGCTCATTTAATTTTCCCAACAACAGACATAAACCCAGAGTCTGCAGACAACTACCTGATCGGCCATTGCATCGATGGGCGTGTCCTGTACCCGGCGACTGGTTACCTGGTGCTGGCATGGCGTACTTTAGTGAGGAGCCTGGGGGTCGTCATGGACACCACCCCTGTTCGTTTTGAGGACGTCACCATCCACAGGGCCACCATCCTGCCAAAGACCGGTGAGAGCCGAGCAGCGGGGCCTCGGATCACCTCTGACCAACTCTCTGACCACCTCTCTGATCTCTGATCTGTGTGTCTTCTCCTCTCAGGCTCTGTCCAGTTGAAGGTGCATATCATGCCTGCCACCAACAGGTTTGAGGTCTCAGAGAATGGAAACCTGGCTGTCAGTGGTAGGTAGTTTTTTTATTTGTTGTTGTTTTTTTAATTTAATTGCAATTATTAGAATTTTATAATATTATATTTAACATTGAAACAGTATATGCAGCAATATTATAAATAAAAATGTCTTCCCACAAATGTTCCTCTTATTCTGGATGTGATTTTCAGGTAAGGTGAGCATCCTGGAGGACGCACCCCTCGATTCGTTCCACAGTCAGATCAGTCAGCAAGTTGCCAACGACGACGAGGACCCCAAAATGAAGCTCACGGCGCATGGTGTCTACAAAGAGCTGCGACTGCGAGGCTACGACTACGGGAAGACCTTCCAAGGCATCTTGGAGTCCAACAATGCAGGTAACCGTTGGTAACTATGACATGAAACAGAAGATGAGAGGTTTAGTGTGTTCTTTCCCCCTGATGGACCGCTCTCCTGTGATTCCAGGAGACTGCGGGAAACTGCAGTGGACAGGAAACTGGGTGACCTTTCTGGACACGATGCTGCAGATGATCGTGGTCGGGCTGTCGGGTCGCAGCCTGCGTCTGCCAACCAGGATCCGCTCCATGTGTGTCGATCCAGCGGTCCATCTGGAGAAGGTCCAAGAGTACGCTGATGGAAAGCAAGGTGAGCGATACCATTATATTCCAAAGTAGATTTCCTGCACGCAAATATTTCTACATCCTTTCGAGGTTTTTTTTTTTTTTACTTAATTTTTATTTCAATTTTTACAGCTTATACAGACATATACATGTAGATTCACATTTAGTCTGCTGTTTTTCATTTATGATCTGCTTAATACAGCATTTAAGAATATGCATCAGGTTAAACGTGTTAGTTACATAATTAGACAAGAGTAACACACAAACATAGCTGTAAGTAATTACATAATAAGTAGTGTAAATGAAAATAAATAAAAGGAGGTGAAATAAAATAAAGCAAAATAATATACAATAAAAATAGCATAACTTTTACTGCATTAGTACGGTCATGGCAGGTCTCCATCTGTTAACAAATACATCTTTTTGAAGCCTCAAGGAATAAGTTATTTGTTCCATATGATAGATTTCCCATACCTTTTCAATCCACATATTGTATGTTGGAGGGTCGGCTTTTAACCATTTAACCGTAATACATTTGAGAGCTGCAATCAGTAATATTTGTAAAAGGTATTTTTTCCCCCTTCCAATTATGTCATTTGGTATTAGTCCAAGCATTACCATCTTGGGATCTTTATTAACATTTTTCTGAAATACTTTTCCAAGTGCCTCAAAGACCTCGTCCCAAAATGTTTCCAGTTTAGGGCATGTCCAAAGTATGTGAGTAAGGTTACCAATGTGTGACCCACAACTTCTCCAGCATCTATCCGAGTGCGTGGGCCCCATTTTGGATATGATTGCTGGTGTCCTAAAAAATCTTATTATTATCTTCCACCTGAATTCCTGCCATGTGTTAGAGTTAGTTACTTGATGTGCTGCTGTACATATTTCCTCCCACCCGTCTTGCTGTATGCCTATATTCATTTCATTTTCCCATTTTTCTTTAATCTGAAGAGTTTCGTTGGAGCACATATCTATAAACAGTTTGTAAAAATGGCCAATAATTTTCTTATTTCCGCTACCAATTTGTAATTTTATCAAAAATTCTTCAATTGTGGTGGGCTCTAGGATTTTAGTCCACTCTCTATGTTTTGTCACAAAGTCCCTTAGTTGTAAATACCTGAAAAAGTCTGTATTGGGGAGTGTAAATTCCAATCTTAACTGTTCAAATGATTTAAAACACCCATCTTTATGAAGTTGGTGCAGGTTTGTGAGGCCGTACTCAGACCACTTTCTAAAACCTGAGTCCATCCGAGAGGGAACAAAACCATCTACGAAACCAATGTTGGTTAATGCTGAGATTGCTTTAGGCAGCCCATAAGATAGTTTTATTTTTCTCCAAATCTTCAATGTGGTCCTAGTCCACTCGCTCATTTGAGTCTCACCAATCGGAACATCTAAGAAAAGCAGAGTCTGTAAGGGCCGTTGGCATGTGCTTTTCTCAATGTCTAGCCACCTTGTACATACAGAGTCTTGCAGCCATGCTATTAGGGGTCTCAACTGCGCAGCCCAGAAATACAACCTGAAGTTTGGGAGTTTGAGGCCCCCCTGTGATTTGGATAGCTGAAGTATTTTTAGTCTGACCCTAGGACGTTTTGATTGCCATATAAATTTTGAAATCAGCTTGTCTAGTTTATCAAATGTAGATTTAGGGACGTCTACAGGCAGCATCTGGAATGGGTAGAGTAGTTTAGGTAGGACATTCATTCGTATACACTCGATGCGACCTGCCATGGATAAGGGGAGCGTCGACCATCTGTCCAACTCCTTGCTAATATTTTGCATTAAGGTTCCGTAATTCACGTGAAATAAGTTTTCTAACAGTGGGGGAATTTTGATGCCAAGATATTTAATTCCATCTTTGGGCCATTTAAACCCACTCTGGGCCTTAACTGTTTGGGAAATTGTATTACCTATATCCATGGCCATCGTTTTGTCTATATTAACTTTATATCCTGAAAAATACCCAAATGTGGAGATAATGTCCTTTAAACGTGGGATTGTTATTGTAGGTTCAGCGAGATACAGGAGCACGTCATCTGCGTATAATGATAATTTATGTTGTTCTCCATTTATTGACAGTCCCTTTATGTTATTATCATCCCTTATAAGCTGTGCTAATGGTTCGATACTTAAATCAAACAATAAAGGCGAAAGAGAACATCCCTGCCTACATCCTCGCTCCAAGGCAAATCGGTCTGATAGAAACCCGTTCACTTTCACAGCAGCTTGTGGATTGGAATACAAGATTCGTATCCACTGAATGAATTTAGGGCCAAATTGGAACCGTTTCAATGTTTGAAAAAGGTATTGCCAGGATACTCTGTCGAACGCTTTCTGGGCATCTAGTGATAGTAGCATTGCTTCCTTCCCTTTAGTCTCTGAATGGGTCATCAAATTTAACAGTCTTCTAATATTGTCGGCGTAATATCTTCCAATGATAAACCCAGTTTGATCTGGATGAATAATGTTTGTTATAATTTTATTAACACGCCTTGCTAATATGGATGTTAATATACGTAGGTCTGTATTCAACAAGGATATTGGCCTATATGATTCACATTTGGTAGGATCCTTTCCTTCTTTATGTATTACAACTATTGTCGCTTCCCTCCAAGAGGGTGCCAGGATTCCAGATTGCAATGCATAATGGTAGGCTTTTAGCAGCAAGGGTGCCACTATCTTTTTAAATGTTTTGTAAAATTCATTGATATAGCCGTCTGGTCCAGGGCTTTTACCATTTTTTAATGTAGAGATGGCCTGTAGTATTTCCGATTCTTTGATAGGTTCATCTAGTTCCTTTGCCTCCGGCTCAGATAACTGTTCTAAATTAATATCTTTCAAAAATTGTGCCAATTCTTTATCATCGGTGCAGGTGTCTGTATTTGTGTATAAGGATTTGTAAAATTCAGCAAAAGACCCTGCAATTTCGTCTGGTTTTGTGAGTGTTGAATTACTAAATTTTAATTTGTGTACTATATTAGAGGATTGTTGTTTTTTAAGTCTTAAGGCCAATAGTCTACTTGCTCTGTTGCCATTTTCATAATATTTCTGCTTAGTGAACCTCAAATTACCCTCAATCTTTTCCGTAATCAGACTGTCTAAATCTCTCCGTGTTTGTTTGAGCTCCTTGAGCAAATTGGGAGTTAGTGTTCTTTTATGCTGTCGTTCCAATCGTACTATTTTGTGTTCCAATTCACGCTGCCTTGCTACCCTATCCTTTTTTCTTGCACTTGCAAATGAAATGATGCGGCCTCTAATGTACGCCTTAGCACAGTCCCATAGGATGAGGGGGGATGTTTCAGGAGAGATGTTCATATCAAGATAGTCCTTTAGTTCATTTATTACAAAAGTAGTGAATTCTTTGTCATTTAAAAGTGATGCATTTAGTCTCCACTGTTTGGTCGTTAATCTATGTCCTATGTCCCATGATATTTCAATAGGTGCATGATCGGATATTGTTATTGGCAGGATCTTGACGTCCTCTATCCTATGTAGCTCTGCTTTGGGGGTGAAAAAGAAATCGATTCTTGAATAAGACAAATGTCTGTGGGAATAAAAAGTAAAATCTCTACCTTTAGGAAATTTAGTTCTCCAAACGTCCACTAACCCCGACTCACTCGACAAGTGTTTGAGTGTTTTACTCATTCGAGAAATGGGTGTTTTTGATGGCGGCTGTCTATCCATATGTTGGGACATGACACAGTTGAAATCCCCTCCCATCAGTAGAATACCGGAGGTGTGCTGTAGTATTGTGGCAAAAATTGTAGTAATGAAGCTTGGCTCATCCTCATTTGGGGCGTATATGTTCATCAATGAGACCTGTATGCCATCAATAGATCCATTTACTAAGACGAATCTCCCTTCAGAGTCCTTACGAACGTTAGTGGGTGTAAAATTAACATGTCTATGCACTAATATGGAGACTCCTCTTTTTCTACCTGATTTATGTGATGAGTAGAATGTTTTGTCTGCCCAAGATTTTTTGAGTTTATCGTGTTCTACATCTGATAAGTGGGTTTCTTGCAAGAAGGCTATCTGACAATGTGCTCTTTTTAATTGATTAAGGATTTTCTTCCTCTTTATGGGACTGTTAAGACCCTTGACATTATAACTAATTACCTTCAGGGATCCCATGACTGAGCATCAGAATATGGAACAACACAACCCTTTAGCTTCAGATAATATACTGACAGATAAGGGAGCAGGTGAGGAGGAGAAGTCACAGAAGGGTCGTACAAAACTATACAGTGCCTGCATATGATAGGGTGGATGTTAGAGAATGGGTTTGGGAAGATGATGTAGGAAAAAAAAAAAAGTAAAAAAATGCAAAACAAAAAACAAGCAGAACAAACACAAAAATATCCATAAGTGAAAACAGCAGTGTGCTTGTACATCGGTTTAAGCATTATCATATACCATCTGTGTTGGAACAGGGGGGAAAAACAATTCCCCAATAGCTCTTATTTTTACATTGGGATCCCTGGGGAACAGAGGGATCTGCATAGAAAGAGCGAACCATGAGGTTGAAAGAAACGTGAACTCAACCAACATTAACTGGTCAGTCTCTTGGGACGGGGTCCCGGGCCGCGGGTCAGAACGTGCAGCTGTGCGAACCGTACTTAAAGACGTTCGCCTTTGCCTAGACACAAAGCCAGACAGGATAACAATCACTTGTTGAACACTCATGCTCCCGCAGAGTAAGGCACTTTATCAAAGACACTATGACGACAAATTCCCCACAATGCATATGTAGTCAGAGTTGTTATGCATTGTTTACAAACCAAATGTAGCAATAATATTATGAATAAATGAAATGAAGACTTAGAAAACAAGTCCACTCCAGTGTACTGATAAGGTCTCCCGCTCACTCACACTATGTGCCGGGCACGCGCATGATAACGTAAAAAACCCCCATCTCAGCGTACAGTCGTGCCGGCATCCCAGTATACGAACACCCAGGAAGGACCTATACTGTACTACTATACGAAGACAAAACATATCGTACACAGTACTGAGGCGTATAGTACTCACATTGATCGTTAACTATCAGAAACATCACAGGATGTGATCACACGTTACCTCCCGTGTTAGATACGGGCACGATCAGTTCTCTGGCTCCGCTGTTGTGATGACTTTTTTCTTCACGTAGTCCATGGCTTCAGTGGCATCCAGAAACTCCTTCTCCTCGTTATTGTGGGAGATGCGAAATCGAGCAGGGAAGAATATTCCAAAGCGGACTCCCGGTCTCCCCCGCAGCATCTTCCTGACATCTGTAAATGCCGCCCTGGCTTTGGCGACGTTGACCGTGTAGTCTGGGAATACAGCGATCGTATTTCCGTCGTATTGGAGTCTGCCGCCTCGGTCCCGGGCCTTCCTCAGTATGGCCAGAGCGTCTCCTTCCTTGTGTAGCTTTGCGATGATTACGCGCGGCCTGTCCCCCGCTCCTCTCTGCACCAGGCTGCGATGTGAGCGCTCGACCATCACTTCTTTATCCATCTGGAAAACTTCTTTGAGGAGTTTCGCAACTGCTGCGGGCGAGCTGGACCCCGGCTGCTCAGCGACTCCCGTGATCCGAATATTTCCTCTCCTCATTCTCCCCTCCAAGTCCTCACACTTTTCTCTTAGATCACCCACCAACTTCTCAAGATCTTTCACTGTGCGCTGTGTTGACACGACCTCGTCCGACCATGTTGACAGTCCCTCCTCAACAGCTCCGACGTTAGCCTTCACATGCTCGAGCTCAGCGTGGATAGCCGTAGCATTGTTAGCTATTTCAGATCTCACTGCCGTCAATTCCCTCTTAATAGATTCAAAGTCGTCTGCTAAGGCACTCTTCAATTCCTCTCTTATTACCGCGGATATATCTTTTCTCAGTGAGGAGAGGATATCCGTCTTGATTGCGGTGATGTCCATGGTCGGTGTGTTCCTGGGCTCAGGCGTGGCCGAGGTGGGGCTACCTGAACTCTTACTCGAGGAGGTGTTGGGCCTTGTGTTGGACGTGCCCTCGAATTTATATTTTCGGAGATTAGACGCCATCGACTTCACTTGGACTCTCTTCGGGTCTTCCTTCAATGTACTAATGAGGTTTTTGTAGGGTATTGAATGTAATTTGAAGATTTGGTGTCATTTAATTATGAAATTATAGCATATTCTGCAGGAGCTCCGAGTTAAGCGTCTTACTCCATCAGTCGCTCACTAGCGCCCCCCCTTTCGAGGTTTTAAGTTCAATTTATTGTCTTTATCTGGGTAGACTGAAACCAACAACACACAGACCCTGTTAAATACAGAACCAGAGACCCAAAAATAATAAAAAATATACATTTCTCTCTTTTATGTACAGGTTTAAAGTCTTGAACTCACATTGAACTCTTGTCTCTCATTCCTGCAGCCATGGACGTCCACGTAAACCGCTGCCTCGACAGCATCGTCGCCGGTGGAGTCCAGATCTCCGGTCTTCACGCCACTGTGGCCCCTCGCCGCCAGCAGCAGGAGAGCCCCCCCACCCTGGAGGAGTTTGTGTTTGTTCCCTACGTGGAGACAGAGTGCCTGACAGCCAATGGGAAACTTGCAGAGCAGCTGAGGCTCTGCAAAGGTGCAGCAGACTCTTCATCACTTCAGTTCGATTTCAACGAAATATCAGCCTCCGCATGTCCTTTCTAAGTCTTTGTCTCTCCGTCCAGGTTTAATCCACAGACTGCAGCGGAAGTTGGCCCCTCACGGTGTCAAGCTCTCCATCCCCGGGCTACAAGGGGAGTCCGACGGCCCTCTTCCCAGCCCCGAGCCCTCCGAGCCCAACCTGGTGCGGCTGCTGGCCCTGCTCTGCAGCCTGGAGCTGAACGGGAACCTGCGATCTGAGCTGGAACAGACGGTGGAGAAGGAGAGAGCGTGTCTGCTGCAGGACGGCCTGCTGCAGGGCCTGCTGGACGACCCGGCCTTCAGACACTGCGTGGACACCACCATAGAAAACAGCACGTCCAACAAGATCAAAGTCCTGGAGGTAAGAAAAATACAACCGAAGAAATTACCCAAATTTCATCGGGACGCAGAATTAAACCCTCTTGACCTCTCTGACCCCTGCCAGGCTCTCTCCAACGATGGTCAGCTCTTCTCTCGCATAGCAGAGATCGTCAACAACCAGCCCATGCTGCGTGTGGACTACACGGCCACGGCGGCCAACCTAGACCTTCTGACCCCCCAGCTGGCCACCATGGAGGAGCTGGCGGTGGCCTCGGCTCAGTGGGACCCCCTGACGGGCCCGGCCCCTGGAGGCATGGCCGGCGCCGCAGACCTCGTGGTGTGTAACCACGCCTGGGGCCCTCTGACGGCAGACCCCGGCCTGCTGGTGGCAAACCTGGCTTCTGGGGCCAAACAGAGGGGGTTCGTCCTCCTCCACACGCTGTTGAAGGGAGAGACTCTGGGGGAAACGGTTGCCTTCCTCTCTAGCAACGCCCAGAGCAGCAACCAGGGAGGACTGCTCACACAGGTATTATCAGTAGTTCATCACATCGTGTGTGTGTGTGTGTGTGTGTGTGTGGGAGAGAGAGGTGACGTTTTGCTGATGTGATCTCGCTCTTCTCGCCAGGCCGAGTGGGAGAAGGTGTTCTCCGAGGCCTCCCTCAACCTGGTGGCTGTCAAGAAGTCGTTTTATGGCTCCGCCCTCTTTCTGTGCCGCGTCGGGTCTCCCGGCAAGCAGCCCGTCTTCCTGCCCGTGGAGAGCACCGACTACAAGTGGGTGGAAACGCTCAAGGTGGGTTTCGTGTCCGTTTTATATCATAATGAATACAATGTGTGTGAGAATGGTTTCCTCGTGGCTTCAGTCATCATTTATTGATGTGATTATTGGTCCTAACTGTGTGGTTGTGTGCTGCAGGCTACGATGGCGGAGTCATCAGACTCTCCAGTGTGGTTGACCGCCTCTAATGCCCACTGTGGCATTGTGGGTATGGTCAACTGTCTACGGCAGGAGCCAGATGGCAACCGAATACGGTAGGAGACAGAAGATACTGCTGCTCCTTTTATTTGAGGGTTGTTTTGGGGCCTTTTTATATATGTATTGTCCAATTTTTTGCATTTCCAGCTGTGCATTCGTGTCCAATCTGAACGAGTCTTCAGCAACGCCGAGTCTCCAGCCGACCCACAAGTCCATGCAGGCGGTGCTGGAGGGGGATCTGGTCATGAACGTGTTCAGAGACGGACAGTGGGGCGTCTTCAGGCACCAGATTGTCACTCGAGGTACCATCATGTCTGGTTTCCCCCCTGAGACTTCCACCATAATTATTTGATTTGACAGAAGGGAGGCTGAGTTGAATGTTGTCCTGTGGTTGTCAGATCTAAATGAGGAATTGACAGAGCAGGCCTACGTCAATGTGTTGACCCGCGGTGACCTCTCGTCCCTGCGCTGGATCGCCTCCCCGCTCCGCCACTTCGTGGACAGCGACCCCAACGTGAAGCTGTGCCGCGTCTACTACAGCTCGCTCAACTTCAGAGACATCATGCTGGCCACCGGCAAACTGCCACCCGACGCTATCCCAGGTCAGAGGGCTTCTTGGTTCTTACGACAATAGTAACCCACAGCATCTAACAGCGGTCACAGTTAGACGACTTACTTCTCCCGTTCCTCGTTCATCACGCAGGTGACCTAGCGCTGCAGCAGTGCCTGCTGGGTATGGAGTTTTCCGGCCGTGACCCCGTGGGTCAGCGTGTGATGGGGCTGCTGCCTGCCAAGGGCTTGGCAACGAGTGTGGACGCCGACAAACGCTTCCTCTGGAATGTTCCCTCCAGTTGGTCAGTGTCACGTGTTGAAATATGCTGTGTGTGTGTGTACTTGTACATCTGTATTTATGGGGACCATACTTTCAAAGTGAAGACATTTCACTTCTTCAAATGTTTGAGGGTTCAAAGTTATATGCTGTGTGTGTGTGTGTGTCTGTGTCTGTGTCTGTGTGTGTGTGTGGTGTACAGGTCACTGGAGCAGGCAGCCTCGGTGCCGGTGGTCTACGCCACAGCCTACTACTCTCTGGTGGTGCGCGGCAGGCTCCGCTCCGGAGAGACTGTCCTCATCCACTCGGGGTCGGGGGGCGTCGGCCAGGCCGCCATCGCCATAGCACTCAGCAAGAACTGTAAAGTCTTCACGACAGTTGGTTAGTATTTAACCCGTTACACACCGTTGTGGTGACGTTTATCCATTAGTGTTTATTTTATATTAATTATTGTGTGTGTGTGTGTGTGTGTGTGTGTGTGTGTGTGTGTGTGTGTGTGTGTGTGATGACTAGGCTCAGCAGAAAAGAGGGCCTACCTGCAGGAGAGGTTCCCTCAGCTCTCGGCGGAGTCCTTCGCTAACTCCAGAGACACCACTTTTGAACAGCACGTCCTGCTCCACACAAAGGGCAAAGGTCAGACACCTCATTCTGTAGTAGTTTCTTTGTAAATTTCTAAAAAAAGAGATAAGAAACCACTTTTCCTGTTGAACAAGCCACCGACTTCGTTACCCTGTGTGCGTTTCAGGTGTGGATCTGGTGCTGAACTCTCTGGCCGAGGAGAAGCTGCAGGCTAGCATTCGCTGCCTCGCCAGACACGGACGCTTCCTGGAGATCGGCAAATACGACCTGTCCAACAACTCCCCGCTGGGTCAGTAGGAAGCCTCGGGCTCACACACACACAGGCCATCAGGAAGTTCCATCGCAAAACAAACGCCAATAAATCCAATTAGAAATCAATGAGTCCCAACAAATGATGACGTCTTTTCATTTGCTATAAATTCCTTGTTATCTTTGCTACTTACGTCTCTTCCCTGCAAAAAGTTGCTGGTGCTCAGAAAAAAAAAATAAATACTGGGTCCAGATGGTCCAGAAGTCTGGTTCATCTTCAGCATCGTGTTGTCGTCGTCGTCTCTGCAGGCATGGCTCTGTTCCTGAAGAACGTGGCGTTCCACGGCATCCTGCTGGACGCTCTCTTCGAGGAGGGCAACCGGGAGTGGGAGGAGGTGTCCGAGCTGCTGAAGGAAGGCATTCTGGGAGGTGTAGTTCAGCCTCTGAAGACCACGGTGTTTGAGAGGACCCAAGTGGAAGAAGCATTCAGATACATGGCTCAGGGCAAGCACATTGGCAAGGTCCTCCTTCAGGTCAGTTTGAGATGCTTATTATGAATGTGCAGTATAGAATGCTCCTAAATCCTGAATAATAACACCTTATGACACATGACTTTCAGAGGTTTACGTGACTCAAATGCATCCTCTCACTGGTTCTTCTCTTCATGCAGGTCTGCTCTGAGGAAAAGGGATCAGCAAAGTCTTCCCCTCTGTCCTTCCCAGCTATCTGTCGCACCTTCTGCCCCCCCTCCCACTCCTACATCATCACTGGTGGACTGGGGGGCTTCGGTCTGGAGCTTGCTCAGTGGCTTGTAGAGAGAGGCGCCCGCAAACTGGTGCTGACCTCCAGATCAGGCATCAGAGACGGTAAGGCTCAGAAAAATCCTCAAAATGTTCTCTTAAAACGATGGGAAAGCTGCAGAATGTTTGTTTTCACATACTTTGTCATCGTTGCTAGGTTACCAGGCGAAGCGAGTGCGTGAATGGCGGAGTCAGGGTGTGGAGGTGGTGGTGTCGACCAATGATGTCAGCACGCTGGAGGGAACGGAGCGCCTCCTCGCTGAGGCCTGCGCACTGGGTCCAGTGGGCGGAGTCTTCCACCTCGCCATGGTAACGAATCATCATCAGTCAGCGCTGTCTGCTCACAATTAATCATATATATAAAATGAATTAATATTCAGGAATATCACCACATGAGTGAATTTAAAAAGCTGTCTAATTATATAATCATAGTAGAGAAGTGACAAATAGTCTGATTTAAAAAAAAAATAGGCCTCCAGGAATAATCAGAACTGTTTTAATCATATTTTGGTATTTGCCTTCTATACTGCTTCTCCATGTAAATCCCGTTCTTCCACTCTGAGCATGTTCGTTATGTCGTTCTCAGGTGTTGAAAGACGGCATGTTGGAGAATCTGACTCCTCAGCTCTTCCTTGATGTCAACAAACCGAAATACGATGGCACCATAAACCTGGACAAGTAAGTCACACGCTCCCATCGCCTTCTGTTCAATCTTTAAATCATCTGGATCTCACTGGTTCACGTTCCCTCCCCAGGGTGACGAGGAGGACGTGTCCGGACCTCAGCCACTTCGTCGCCTTCTCCTCGGTCAGCTGCGGCCGCGGCAACGCCGGCCAAAGCAACTACGGTTACGCCAACTCGGCCATGGAGCGCGTGTGCGAAAAGCGCCGCCACGACGGCTTACCGGGGCTGGCGGTCCAGTGGGGGGCCATCGGCGACGTGGGCGTGGTGCTGGAGACCATGGGCGGCAACGACGCGGTGATCAGCGACACGCGGCCGCAGCGCATCGGGTCCTGCCTGGAGGTGCTCGACCGCTTCCTGTGCCAGCGGCGGCCCGTCATGTCCAGCTTCGTGCTGGCGGAGAGGGTGGCGGTGAAGAGCGAGGCAGGAAGCCAGAGGAACTTGGTGGACGCCGTGGCTCACATTCTCGGTAAGACTTTTATAATATTATACGATTATATAATTTATATATACGTGTGTTTATATTCTAAAACACTGGCGTTTTGAAGAGCTATAAGTGGCTTAAATGTCCGTCTCCCTCGTCAGGCGTGCGAGACGTGAACAGCCTGAACGCCGATGCCTCCTTGGCAGACCTGGGCCTGGACTCCCTGATGGGGGTCGAGGTTCGCCAGACCCTAGAGCGCGACTACGACATCGTCATGGCCATGAGGGAGATCCGCCAGGTCACCATCAACAAGCTGCGAGAGCTGGCCAACAGCAAGCCAGGCGGATCAAAGGGTATTAGTAATATATATATATATATATATTGTGAGAGATTAGTCTAAATCTAATTTTTCGTAGGATCCGGCTTTTAAAGACTACTTTTCTTGTCTCTGCTGCGTCCAGAATCTCAGCATTCCTCAGCGAAGAGGGACGGCGTCCGCTCCCTGCTGGACTCCGATCTGAGCCAGCTGTTAGTCAACCCCGACGGCCCCACGGTGACGCCGCTCAACAAGGTCCAGAGCCAGGAGAGGCCCCTGTTCCTGGTCCATCCCATCGAGGGCTCCATCGGCGCCTTTAAGACGCTCGCTGTCAAGCTCACCATGCCTTGCTACGGCCTGCAGTGCACCAAAGGTAACACACACTTTCCCATCAGAACACAGTCTTTGATAGCTGATGGTTTGGATCATCACGGATCACGGTCTTTCTTCTTTTTTTGTATTGTATAATTTTGACTGACGTTTTTCCCCCTAGCTGCTCCTCTGGACAGCATCCAGTCCCTGGCGGCCTACTACGTGACCTGCATCCGACAGGTCCAGCCAGACGGGCCGTACAGGATCGCCGGCTACTCCTTCGGTGCCTGTGTGGCGTTTGAAATTTGCTCTCAGCTTCAGAGCCAGAACTTGCCTGTGGAGTACCTGTTCCTGTTCGATGGGTCCCACTCATATGTTGCAGCGTACACGCAGGTTAGAGGTCATAGCTCACACACACATAAAATGTGCAGGGTTGCCAACAGTTCTGAGAGGAAATTAAAGGGAAAGAATGGGATTTTTCTTCTTTCTGTGGGGATTTAGTATCTTTATGAGGACATCTTGAGTTGGTTGTTTAGTTAAACTCAGTGTTTGGTTTCCAGAGCTACAGGGCCAAGCTGACACCAGGCAAAGAGTCAGAGGCTGAAACTGAAGCCCTGTGTGCCTTCATCCAGCAGTTCACTGGCATCGCTTACAACAAGGTATACACACACACACACACACACACACACACACACACACACACACACAAGAAGTCACTATTTTTATGATAAAACAGTTGAAAAGCAGCAGATTTACATTTCCACCCACTATCTTTATTTTTGCCCATGACAGCAGTATTTCAGTATTATTTAAATAGATTACAATCAGGATATAATTAGAAGGGTCCTGGTTTCCATCCTGGTCTGGTCTATCGCTCCATGTTGCTTCAACGAGTCACTTCCTGTCGTCTAACCTCTCCGTCTCTTCTGACATCTGCAGCTTCTGGAGACTCTTCTCCCGCTGTCGGACCTGGAGGCCCGCGTCAACACCGCGGTGGACCTCATCACCTCCAGCCACAAGAACATCAGCCGAGACTCGCTGCACTTTGCGGCCACCGCCTTCTACTACAAGCTCAAGGCCGCCGACGGCTACGTGCCCGCGACGAAATACCACGGCAACGTGACGCTGCTGCGCGCCAAAACCAGCAGCGAGTACGAACAAAACCTGGGAGCCGACTACAAGCTCGGAGAGGTAACGTCCAGAAGAGTTCACAGTACAGTCTCTCCAGAGACACTATATAATAAAGTATAGAAATATATCACTTTTTAATTGTTCAAATATCACACATATTTATAATTTTTCGTCGATCCTTATTATTATGGCACATCTTTAATCACGTCCTCTTGATCAGTCATTGCCAAAGTCGGGACTGCAGTAATGGGCTTGCCAATAAAACATTTTTATCTGCAGTACACTTTTGAGCCACATGAGGGAGCCCAAATACTCAAATGTTATTCTGAAAACTAGTCGACTTATATATAGCATTGACTCTAATATGAAAAGCTTGTGTACGTTCTGTTTTAACATGGAGTATATTTACAATATTTCTGCATTAAAACATCAAACGTATATCTCTTTTAAATGGCATTTTTAAAAAGTGCATCCCAGTAAAATTAAAAGCTGGATCCGTCGTGTCTGACTGTCTTCACGTCTCTCTCCAGGTATGCGACGGCAAGGTGTCGGTCCACGTCATCGAGGGAGACCACCGCACCTTCCTGGAGGGCGAGGGGGTGGAGTCCATGAGCAGCATCATCCACAGCTCGTTGGCTGAGCCGCGGGTCACAGCGAGGGAGGGCTAGACGTGCCTGACCCTCTCCATTCCCCCAAACCCACAACCCAAAACCCCCCCACCTTCACACTAAACTCCACCACATTCCCAGAATGGGTCTCTGTCTCCGGTTAGTTCAGTGCTGTGTCACCTTTAGCTTGGTTTTATACGGCGACAACAACACACAGCATGTTTACGCTCTGTGCCATTTCTGTAATCTAATCTCCCAAATGCACCTAAACGCACCTTCTTTCAATCTCAATGTTCCAACTTATGTCTCACTATATTTTTTAACTATTTAAATTGGCTATTTTCAGTAGGAAAAGACAAGAATAAATATAAATATTTTGAATTAAACACAAAATGACTCGCTTCAAATCGCTGCTTGTGCCTGCTCCCGCGTCATCTGTCAGTATCCTTAAAACACCGTTTCAAATCGTTGATGTCAGTGTACGTTACTGTGTATTATACTGGATGTAATCATGTAGTTCAGTGTCGTACGCAGAGCAACAAGTAAGCCGTGAGCACGAGGCAGTACGATTTAAAAATCCCCTCACAGCAAGATGCCAAAATACCACAACATACCCAGTGGCTGTTTAGTGACATTACATCACATCATCACCAGGTGAACAGAACAAACACACAATCCAGGTTATCTATGAGGAATTGATTGTATTGAGTTCCAATGATGAGCCAGATTTAACTTCTGCCCGAAGACCTGGTGTTTTTTTTTTTTTCAATTCCTCCATTTTGGCATTAATTAAAATAAAAAAATTTTTTTATCTCTTCAGTTATGAATATTATTAATTATTAACACGTCTGGATTGTAATAGAAATGTCTTACGCGTCATGTTCCACCTGTATCTCTAACATCAACACGACTAGACGTAGCTTAGCGTAGCCTAGCAACGGCTCAGTAACCGCGAGGAGAAAGAAACAGCGAGTCAGCAGTTTTTCCGGCTTCCATGCTGCTCGTTCTTCGATAACGATGCTGATGTGTCCTCTTCATGCACGGCTTCTCTCTAAACGCACACAAGCCTGGGGACGGTTGACCTGACGTTACTGCTAATATGACCGTTTGGAGTTTGTCTTTTAATTTTTGTATTTATTTGTTTATTCAAAAACAAATGTTTACCAGCGTGTTTGTAAGACGCAGTCACAATGTGATGTTTGTGTTTGTTTGTCGTCGTTTTTCGTCATCTTTTAACTTGAAGCAAAGCGGAAACTGTATCGTTATTCTCGTCTATTGAGCCAAACCAAAACTCAAATCATTGAAATCCCATACAAATAAATGATTATTAATGGAGCAGACAGCTGCAGACACCGTATATCATTGAAAAGGTGTTTTAAAAGCGAAAAATAATTAAGGGTGATGTTACTGAATGGCCTCTACAGACATAGAACAGGTGCTTTGGACAGGACTTACAAAATTCAGTGTATTCACAAGGGATTTTTTTAAGCATAAATAATTATTAATACCCCTAAAATACCCTGACCTGATCTAAATAATAAATCTAATTATGAATGTGTATTGTTTGTATCCTGCAGCACTTGATGATGTTGCATTTGCCAGACAGAAGACAAAGTCTAATTCCTCCCAGCTGACAAACGTGTTGATGTCAACACGTTGCCGAGTTGTTTAGTTGCTCCGCCCCGTAACGAGCAACCAGCTTCTCGTTGTTCTGGCGGTGAAAACTAGTGGCAGTATTTTTGTTTCCGACGCGCTTTGGAACGTAAACGTGTCACTAAATGCTGCATCCTTTCCCAAAAACCAGCATCTTTTTTTTTTTTTAAGTTTCTGTCTCTGACTCCCATGATCCTCACTTGGTTTCAGTCCCACTATAGCAGCATCACGTTAACAGCCCACCCGGTCTCTGAGACCTCGGATCTGGTCTATGAAGAGTCGGGGGACTGGATGCTTGATTGCAGTGAAAAGGAGAAGGAAGTGACAGTATGCTCAACTCTTGTATTGTAATATTTCTAGTTCGTATTGTTTTGACTAATAAAGGCCTCTCACTAATCTATTATTGACTGTTTTGTGTTTTTCCATCAATTCTCGTGGAAAATAGAAATTATGTGTTATGTCTGGGGAATCTATGGGACTTATTCTGTATGTGTGAAGAACACAATGGGCCTTAATGGAGGAACAACCTATGTTTTTTAAATAAAGGTTATGATAGAACGAAGTCATGTTTCGGGAAAACGTTAAAATTAAAGTTAGGGAATGCATGTTAAAGGAAAAAAGGTATTTTATTATATGTAAAGAACTGAGAGAAGTATATGAAGACTGTATGAGAATAAGGTCAGAATTGTTTCTTTAAAAACGACAATAATGGTGAGGTGAGACAATGTTAAATGATTAAATAATTGTCTGCATCACTTACATAATTATGCTTATTAAGTAAGTTATAAATCAGATCCTGAAACATGAGACGGTAAAAAAAAAAGGAGAAATAAATAGAAAACATTAAAATACATCTTAGAAATAAAGACAAAAGTGTATGGAAAATACTCTTGAGTGTTAACTTATTTATTAGTACAGGAGTATGTATGTAAAATATTCATGACGTCACCCCGGGTGGTGTTTGTCCCACGCGTGACTTTCCAGTGTTCGTCCGTCACATAATTTGCCTCAAGTGTCAAGTGACGAGAATAAAGAGGAAGACTTCCGGTTTGACCTTTCAACGTAAATGTCGTTATTTAAGATTCAATCGCGTTAAATAAATCAATCACAGTCAATAGTTTCGGGCGGAGTCTGTTCAGAGTCGATATCCACATTACGGTTCCACATTATTTGTCTTACGCACATTTTCTGATTTAATATATAATTATGTTAATACCGTTTCCGGTGGACTTCCGGTGGCGAGCTTGACAGAAGTCGCCGACGGGGTCGATTCGAAAGCGAGCGAGGGTCTTGTCTGTAAGTGTCATTCATTAATACAAGTGTTTACTGTTCGTTTTTTTAATTACGTTATAGCGTAAAAACGTACAAAGGATGTTGTCGAGGCGTGTGTGCGTGCCATGACGTATGCTTTTCTTTTTTTTTAATGTTTAGACCGGCGTGCGTAGTGTCAACAAGCATCTAGCTAACGCTAGCGTTGCTAGCTTAGAGGTGTGTTTGCGGTCGCTCGGACATCGTCAGACATCCATCATACGTGTGTCCCGGTCGGAGGTTACGTTACACGGGCTCATGTGTCGGTGTTGGATGGATGAGTGGTTCACAGATACATGCCTAACGCTGAAAAAAAGACAAGGTTATCTGTGATGGTTGACGTCGTGTCAAATTCCGTAAAAAAAAATCACAACTTTTAGCGCCGCGCTGATGACGCGTTACTCATGTAATAGCTTGTTTATAACGGACATTTCTTTTGGGGAATCATCGACCTAGCAACGCGTTACCAAGCAGGTGAAGCACTTTACGACATCCGGCGTTATGACGTGATTTTATTGCCTGAAATTGCTGTTTGACTGATGGATTACATGTCATTATGTTAAGAACCATAATAAGTTCAGAAACGTCCTAAAGGTTGAGTAGGTGTATATATATATTTATATATATATATATATATATATATATATATATATATATATATATATATATATATTACTTGAAATCCTCGTTACTTACTGATAGAAATGAATAAATTGAATGGTCTGACATAAAAAAAAATGTCATGTGATCACAGGTTTGAATGAAGGGGGCGGGACTTTGTCGGTTCTGTGATGCCTTCAAAGTCTCTGACGTCTTTCCAAATGACCTACTCCTGTTTCTCTATATTTGTACAGGAAGTTGCTGTTTTTTTTTACAGGAGAATCATTAGAAAATATTTTGCTTTGCACATTTAACCACAGTGAGGACTTGCATTCATGATTTCTGCTCAACGGTGATTTTTCTCCACACAAAATGACACTAAAAGTGCAATGTGACTGAGGTACTGTCGTGTAACGTTGGTGACTTGAAATGCTGAAACTTTCTTCTCCTTCTAGCTGTCTGTCAAGTAGTCTTGAACTCGGATAGAAACAAACAAACAAACAAAAAAAAACCCAGAGCCGGGATTGGAGAAGATTTGTGTCTTATAGTCAGGATTCTGAAGAGATGGACGTTGGAGTGTCTAAGTCCCATGTGTTTCTGAACTACAGCCCCAGAGCCCTCTTCTCCCAGTGAGACACGCGTCTGCATGGTGGCGCTGCGTGCTCCTGGTCCTGCGTGGTCCCACTACTCGTCACTGTTGGCTTACCTCCAGTGTATTCTGTTTTCTGTGGTGTGAGTTGTAGTTTTAGCCGCGTGAAGCTAAAAAGTCAAAGAACGACAAGAATTGGCTGCAAGTGTTGGATGATAATTGGAATGGCTGGAGGTCGCCCAACTACACTGAATGCTATGCAGTGTGTGCAGCAGCAGCAGCAGGAGCAGCAGCAGCAGCAGGTTTCAGTGCATTGCCTCCGTCCGGCAGTCAGGGTCACCGCCGCTGCAGGTTGGCTTGGTGCATTTATTACAAGCGCTGTGATGTTTGCGTATGTATACACTAAATGTCTCATCATTTAGGGGACTATATTGTGTGTTTGACTGCTTGTGCACGCTTATTATTTTTGCCATGTGATGTAGTCTGAGGTAGTCAAAGGCTACATCCTAAGAATCTCTTGCAGTGGTTCTCAAAGTGGGGTCTTGGGCCCTCCAGAGGTCCTTTGAGTATCCTCAGGGAGGTCCCTAACAAAAAAACCATTACGGTGCACTATAATTTCCTTAAGTGGAAATGATCTCACTACTGTATCTTGCATTTCCAAACCGCTGGTCCCAAGTAGCTCTACTGTTCTGAATCCAGGCTGGCTAATGCTTTAAGCTTTGTGCTGCATGACTGTACAGTTGCCCAACAAGCCAAAACCAACACCGAGGCCTGCAGCTAAGACATTCCGATTGCATTGCCCATTCTGCAAAAAGCAATAAAGGAGGCCTGACTTGTTTATTGTGAAGATATTTCATATGCAGGACTTGATGAATAGGGAATGAGCAGAAACTTGCAGCACAGTTGCGAAGGAGCCTGATGTCATGTGTGTGTTTAGGTGGAGCATCCCGCTGGGTGCACGGCGTGTCCTGGACGCAGTGATGGAGGGTCAGAAGAGCACCATGAGCTCAGGGAAGATGGTGGCTCTGGCAGCAGGGCTGTCTGTCGGGGCCACGGTGGGCTACATCGTCTATCGCCATATAAACAGCAGCAGCAGCAGCAACAGTGAGTATCTGTCGTGGAATTATTCATTCACCTTATCTGTGACTGACTGTTGTGTCCAACAGGTCAGGAGCCCAACACCGAGGTGACCAAGATGACACTTCCAGTGGAAGTTTATAGGAACATATCCAGATACCAAGCCAAGTTTTTGGACATTGTGAGTAGTTTAATACCAGATAAGTTACTTTTTATCTGTTCTAGTAATGGGCATTAATCAAAAATGGGTATAAATGGATGTAAATGTTTTAGATAAATGCTGAAATCTGTAAATCTTTTCCTGTCAGATCAGATTTTTGGGGGATTATTAGGAGGATTACAATGTTAAAATAATGTCAAATTAGATTTTTGAGTAATCATATTTTATAAATCAGTGTTTTTATTGCGATAAACGTCATGTACATGCACTTCCATGATTTTACGAGAGCACTGGTGTGCAGTGAAATGTGTTATTTTTATTAAAAAAAATGAATATACATATTTCAGTATGGCATGTTTATTGGAAAAAATTGTGTGGTTAAAAAATGTATTAACTCTGCTCTCTCTTTTCCTCTCTCAGGTGACCCACAAGTCCGGAGCCCACGTTCGGGTTTTGTCAGACTCGGGAGAGCCTGGATCGAAGACCACCGTATGTTTCCTGCTGCAGGGCTCTAAGGAGCAGGTCTTGCTGGCCCGCTGTGTCCTGGAGAACCTCGTCACCGACTGTGAACCCATCACTGAGACTTTGGAAGTTCCGCAGACCGCCTTTGGACGTATAATAGGTAGCTTCCAAATGTGTGGGATGCTGAGACTGATTCCTTTTAACACTGATGCTCACCTGTGGCTGTGTGTGTGTGTGTGTGTGTGTGTTTGTTGCAGGCCGTGGTGGTGAGAGTCTGAAAGTGATCACCAGGACCACGGGGGCCAAAGTAGCTTGTTCCAAAGAGAAAACACACGGTCCCCGGGGCCAAGGGTAACGTGACGATCGCAGGGACCAGACAGGAGGTGGAACGGGCCAAGGCGAGCAGGATTCACTCATTCAGACTCCACTTATGTATTAAACATGCTGAATAAACGTTACTCCTGCTTTCACGATCTGCTTGCAGGAGCTGATTCTAGAAAAAGTTCGAGAGGACACGATGGTGAGGACGAAGATCTCACAGTCGTCCGCCCAGCGACAGAAGCGTGGCCACACTGCTGTGACTCAGAGGCCCGACAGCACGGAGACCGAAGCACCGGTGAGCTTGAACAACAACAAGCCCGACTCCCAGATGGAGAACAATGGGTTAATCCATGCCAACGGGACCGCAGGAGATCCAGAAAATATTTTTGACAAGATTGAGGAGCTGAAAATCACCAACGCCTACAACAGGGAGGAAGACGAGAGTGTCTCAACGGACTCTCTCTCTGAAGTCTCCAAGTTCGAAAGTGAGTTCACGTTTGAAAGAACTGTAATCTGTCCTTAACGGCCGTATAAATAGTTTTTCCCTCTCTGTTGCCCAGTTCCCAGCCCGGACCTGAGCTTCCAGCCTGACGAACATCTCGAGGTTTATGTTTCTGCATCGGAAAACCCAAACCACTTTTGGATCCAGATCCTGGGGGTTCGTTCGCTCCAGCTGGACAAACTGACGGAGGAGATGAACCGCTTCTACAACAGTGGCAACCCCACCGTAAGGACAACGCTTGTTTTGTCACTAAGCAACTAAAAAGAAAACAAAGAGTGTGAGGCACCACACGCTCAATTTGCTTAAAAAAAAATCATACTTTTTTTTATTATTCATAAATGAGTCATATCTGTAGCTGTGGTGCACAGCTCACTTCCTGTTAACTTCCCCCCTCGTTTCAAAACGTCTGAACCTAGAGTTTGAAAATCTCCTCTCTAAAGTAAGAACTGATTGTCCCACGTGTGAGAATAACAAGTCACCTCCTCCTCGTCTAGGAGCAGAGGGTGGAGACCATTGTGGTGGGGGACATTGTGGCTGCTCCATACCACGACCACGGGACGTGGAACAGGGCCAGGGTGCTGGGGATGGTGGGCTCTGGACTGGTGGACCTTTACTATGTTGACTATGGGGATAACGGGGAGCTGCCCCGAGACAAACTCTGCCGTATGAGGTGAGAGAGAACAGTCCACAGATGATGGTCTCCAAACAAATGATTGATTTTGTCTGGGTGCAGTGAATCTGCACTTGTTTGCTCACACTTGAGGAAGCTTTGGCAGCAGCTAGAGTGTGTGTATGTATGTGTTTGTGGCAGCAGGTAAAATAAATGGCACAGTAATGTTTAGGGCTGAAAGAAATATCTATGTATGAAAGAAAGACGTCCCTAGAAACGTGTTTTCTTACTATCCTATTAACAGCTTTTGCTTTTGCTGCATTAATATTTCAGGAGTGACTTCCTCAGCTTACCATTCCAAGCTATTGAGTGCAACTTAGCAGGAGTGAGACCAAAAGGTAAAACTTTAAAATGCACAGGCATGTAAAAAAAGAAAAAAGAAAAGAAGCTCTGAAAACTCTAAATTGTATATTTTGACTCATTGTGAACGGTCTAAAGGAGAGGTGTGGACCGAGGCAGCCCTGGATGAGTTTGAGCAGCTGACGTACTGTGCTTCCTGGAGACCCCTGCAGGCCAAACTCTGCAGCTACTCTCACTCCGAGATCTCCTCCTGGCCCAGCGTCCAGCTCTACGACAACACGTCAGGCAAGGTCAGCTGGCGTGTCATTTCTTCATTATCGGCTTGCCTGCCGCCGTTTCCTCGCCGTTTCCTCGCACACATCTGGTAAAAGAGCAGTCTCTCCCAGACTTTAGATATTGGAGAGGAGCTCATACGGCTGGGCCACGCTGTCAGCTTCCAGGAGGCGGTGAACGGGAGGACTGAGGGTGGAAGTCATGGCTGTCTACAGAGGATGCTGGTGAGTTGGATTTACATTGGCCTCATTAACACAGGTGATGAAAATGTACAACTCTTCTATCTAAAACTAGTATTTCATGCCCCTGTTTAATAACTTACAACCAGATTTTCATTCTTGTCAATACTGTCCTTGCAACAAATAACCTTTTTATAACACACTTACATCCTAATGTCTTGTCCTCCTATAGGATGACGTGATAGGAGCTTCATCGGAGCTCAGTCTCTCTTGTATCAGCTTATCAGGTGAGTAAATGGGCCAGAACTGATTCAACGTATTGCTTTTTTTTGGTGCGGTTAACGAAACTTGGCAACAAAGATTTGTTTGTCTGAAAAAAAATCCAAAGTCATGCTTTGTTAGATCTGTCTGCAAGATGAACCCATTTTAAAATGCTTGGAGAAGGAGGAGAATCTCAACGCTGAAAGGCTTTCACGTCGCAGCGTCACGCACAGTTTTCACAAGCGTTATATTTAAACTCACGTGACCGGTGCAGATGTTGCATATTCGTCTCATTTGCACCAGTTAATTGGCGTTCAAAGAAAAAACTGAAAAAGTGTTTCCTCGAGACTTCAAGGTAACAGACTGAATGATTCCATCATTTCAGCCCTGTTAGTAGCTTCTGACATTATCTGCTGCTAAGATAACAAAGTGTGTTGTAATGTTGGTGTGACTGTTGAATGTCTTTTCTTCTTTGCATACATTAGAAGCTGCTTCAATCTCAGGAAGCGTGGATGATGTTCTAGAAGATGAGCTGCTCTGAGACCAAAGAACCTACATAAATGGTATATCAAGGTATTGTTTCCAGGCTTGGTGACTGATTAGAGTCGTATCATTCTCCTGTGGACTGCACTTCTGAACCATTAGTGACAGTAATGAGCTCTCCTCCTCTTAATCTTCCAGCACTGACCATCCACTCACGCACAGCATCACTTCAAACCGGATGGAGACGTCTCCAAACTGCGTAAATCCTCATTGTGAAGCCTTACTAACGGTCCTTTTAGCCACATCCACGTTATTGTTGTTGCTGTTGCACACTTCTTTTGTTTGGCCTTGATGCGTTTCTGTTGTGCTGCCGTGCTTAAAATGTGTCGCTACTATATTTTGTGTTAAAGAGTAACAAAAACAAATGCCAGTATTATTTTTGAAAAGCACTGTGATGGAACAAGATTGCAGCTTGTTTGCTCTCCTTTTTTTCCTCTACTTCTATATATATATTAAGATTAATTAATGGGTTATATATTTGCTTATTGTGTTCAGACAAGTTATTTTATTTTGGAAATTAAAACACAGTATTATTGAATGTGGTTCCACACATTGTGTTCAGTTTAAAACTCGACTGTATGATTAACAGAGGAAAGTGGTAGCTTGTCTTCGGAGGTGATATAGACTGCACTATATAAAATAAAGGATTTATTTTACATCATAAGAATGTCTGTCTTACTTTGAAATGTTGTTCATGCTTTAAATACATATTTAACAATGAAAGTGAATGGATAAAGAGGAGCAAACCATTTCCCTTTAACGCTATGTTTACTTAAGAAGCCTGCCCACCTTTATCTTCATTGCTTAAAGTTATTCATGCATCTTGAATATTAGAACTTTAATCTGTTTATTTTGATGTCGAGGAGAAGTTTTATTATTTTCGGTTGTAGTCCAATTAAATTGAAGAGGCCATTCATTCATTTCCATCGCAGAGTCCACTGTTTTGTTTCTGTGTGGGTCTGTGACCTCCATTCCGGATTGACCAATCGCGTGAAAGTAGGTTACACTCGCACATGCGCAGAAGCGTCAGAGTAATTTGTTGATATCCTGCTTGGTAGTATTCACTTGGAATTTGGTATTTCAAAGCCAAAATTGATCCCCAGGTTAGGGGTTTTATTTGCATTGGGCACAAGAGTTAGTTAGAACGCTATCTTTATGAAGGGCTGATGGAAGACACAAGGGATTTGGTGAGAGAATTTAAAACATTTTAGGGCCGCGAGCCTCCCCGAGTGCAAGAGGATTTGCTTGGGCTAGCGCTGCTCCTTTGTTGTTATCTGTTTATGGTAGCTAACTTAGCTAGTGGCTCAGGCAGCGATAAATAGTAGCAAGCTCTCCAAAACAACAGGTGGAGAAATAAAACAGCCTCACATTTATTTTAACAACATATGTCTAGAGGCAAGTTTGCTACGCAAATGGAAATGGTGGTGTGCTTTTGTGTAAAAAAACAGGAAAAACAGGTTTCCGCTAGCTAGCTGTGTTAACGCTAGTTAGCATTCGGAGCTATCTCCAATAAGGCCGCCCCCCTATTTTAGCTTATGTATTAACGTTAGCTAGCTTTTCTATTTTGTGCATCTTACCTTCAGTTTAACACGTCTTTTACTGGCTGGTGCATTGTTTTTTTCTATCAGAATGGCTTGCTGGTGTAATGATTTATGTTAGCGCAGCCAGTAAGGATGTGATGCTCAGAGGAGGAAGTAGACAAGGCTGTGTAAAGTAAACATTTTAACACTGTTCCGGATCTTGCACATGTAATGAGCAAGACATGCTGAAGTTTCACATTTTCACGGCTTGTAATATAATTAGATTTTGCTTTTCTGAACATGTTTTTCTTCCCTAATTCGTCACTCATTGGTTTAGAGAGCCAGTTTCACAGCTCACTAAAATAGAATCTTGGAAAAAAATTGTGAATGTAGAATAGTTGCTTAAAAAAATATTTTGACAAAAAACATTTGGGAAACTGTGATTGACATCTTACCTTTTCTGACATTCATATTATATATTTGCATCAGAACTTGAATCACAAGATCATCAATGAGGAAGATAATAATTAGCAGCTGCTTGAAAGTATTGTAGTTGTTTCATTTTCAAATTTTAAACTTTATTTTATTATTGGCTTGTTTTAATGGGTTTTTTTTCTCTCCCCAATGCTTTTAATGTTTTACGTCAAGCACTTTGAATTGCCCTGTTGTTTAAAGGTGCTATACAAATGAAACTGCCTTGCCACATGTCATGTTTTATTGTCCGTTTCCTTGATCGTGAAGGCGGAACGCACCCCACGTTCAGAGCGTAAGCGGAGAGACTCTTTCGGGATGTTTGATGGCTACGACAGCTGCAGCGAGGAGTCTACCAGCAGCTCCAGCTCCGAGGACAGTGAGGATGAGGTGGTGCCCTCCATCCCTGCCAGCCTGCCCATCATCAAGAACAATGGTCAAGTCTACACTTACCCCGATGGCAAGGCTGGAATGGGTCAGTCCTTGGGAATGTGTGGAATTTGTCAGCATGTAGTCGTCTGAGATGATTTTTAACAGATTATATGTATCTGTCTTGTCTTGTGTTTCACAGCCACTTGTGAGATGTGTGGGATGGTTGGAGTACGAGATGCTTTTTACTCAAAAACCAAGCGCTTCTGCAGTGTGTCCTGCTCTAGGAGTTACTCCTCAAATTCCAAAAAAGCTAGCATCTTGGCAAGACTCCAGGTAAGTGCATTTGAAACCTGACTACAACAGATTAAAGATTAAAACTATATTATTGAACAAATAATAACGTCTGTTTTTGATTTTTTTTTCTAGGGCAAACCACCCACGAAAAAGGCGAAAGTCTTACAGAAACAGCCTCTTATGGCAAAGTTGGCTGCTTACGCCCAGTACCAAGCAAGTCAGCAGAACCAGCCCAAATCAAAAGCCGGTGCGTTGTCAAAAATGGTGATTAATGGAGCAGAAGAGTGCTGCTCTGCTTGACATACTCAAACTTTACTCTGTTTCTTGTTTCTCTCAGTGGTCCCTGCGGAGAGCTTTGACTGGGGTCGGTATATCTGTAGCAATAACACGGTCGGAGCTCCAGTCAGCTGTTTCAAGCATGTAAGTACAAACTGAAGTTGAGTCGGAAGCAACCCCTAATTTCTTGCTTTCCTGACTGACTAACTTCCTGGTTTTCTCTGTGTTTCAGGCCCCTATGGGGACATGCTGGGGAGACATAGAAGAAGGAGTGAGGATTGAAGTGCCCAACTCCGATACCAACCTCTCCACTAAGGTGTACTGGATAGCAGAAATCATTAAGCTAGCAGGTAAGACTACTTCTTGAGATGATATGAATTTCATGTCGCAATTAATCCTCAAAATGTGCTTAAAATGCAAAATGGTATCAAGACATACTGGAATCACTTTACCTTACAATTTATGAAGAAAAAAAATAGTTTTATTTACTTTTTCATTGAAAAACTTACAAGCAACAACAATGAGTGAGTTTATTGTTTGCTACCTGATAATTCATGGATTTTTATTTATTTTTTTGTATCGTCCCATCCCCAGACATATGCACTCTAAAAGGGTCAGCTATGACAGAAAATCTAATGTGATGTGAATTAATAATATAATGTGAAAAGGCGTCATTTCGATGCAAATGACATTTAATTTAATCCAGCGGACTCTCATCAATTGCACATACAAACCGCATTAAGACGACACAAAACTGGTCGCTCAAAGTAATCTGAGGAGACTTCATCTGGTGATGAAGAGCATGTGACGGGGTTAAAGGTCTAGAAGAAGTTAGTTTGACGAGAATGAGCTGTGCAATCAACCGTCTTCCATGTGGTTGTGCAGGGTTCAAGGCTCTCCTGCGGTATGAGGGCTTTGACAACGACACCAGTAAGGACTTCTGGTGTGATCTCTGTGTCCCTGAGGTGCACCCGGTGGGATGGTGCGCTTCAAGTGGAAAACCCCTTGTACCTCCAAAAAGTGAGTCCTGTGCCAAAGTGGGTTGTTCTTGAATGCCTGCGTTCTTGGGTGTGGATCGTTTTGTGTTGGTAGCACTGAAGCACTGAGAGAAAGAGCTGTAGAACGTCACTCCAGCCTCAAATTCGCCCAAAATAGAGCTTTAAATCAGCAGCGTGGCGGCATTGACCAGGGAGTTGTTGTACAAGATCAATATCCAATCTGATTAATAATTGTGCAAACCGTGATACTTCCTCTGATCTATAAATCTCATGGTGTGACATACCTATTGGTGGGTAATTGGTGTTACTGTTGTATTCTCCCTTCCAGGCATACAGCATAAGTACTCTAACTGGAAAGCCTTTCTCGTGAAGCGTCTCACTGGAGCTAAAACACTGCCACCTGACTTTAATGCCAAGGTGAGACCACAGATGCCTCATCGTTTAATTATAGATCTTCTTTGTCAATTAAACATCTCTAAATATGAAAACAAATGAACATGCTTGGCCTGAACGCTCATTTGTGTTGGACCCGAAATTCCCCTCAAAAGTGCCCCGTAAACAACAATCCGTGAAAGTTTTCAATCTTGTTTTTTTTTTAAATGTTAAATCCACGTGCGATGTTTCACCACAGGTACACGAGAACATGCAGTTCCCCTTTAAGAAGCTGATGCGGGTTGAGGTGGTGGATAAGAACTACCTGTGCCGGACACGGGTGGCGCTGGTGGAGCAGGTCATCGGAGGTCGCCTCAGGCTGGTCTATGAGGAGAGCCAGGACGGGTCGGATGACTTCTGGTGCCACATGTACAGCCCGCTCATCCATAACATCGGCTGGTCGCGCAGCATCGGACACCGCTTCAAAAGATCTGGTGAGTTTTTAATTCTTAGGATAAATGTAGAAAATGTAGATTTGATTGTTAAATTGTTCGATGACTAAAGCGGAATAATCGATGTAGTGCCTTTTTTTGGCTCATTTTTTAAGAATTCACAAGAGGGGTATTTATTTACTGACATGTTTTACATCGTAGAGTTGATTTTTGTTTAAAGCGGACCAATAACCCATAAAAAAAAAAAAAAATTGACTTTGAGGTGAGAGGACAGGAAATGCAAAACGTGAAAAAATTTCTGAGTTTTATGACTAATTTCTGCAGCTCATTCACAGCTTCTGCTGTCTGTCGTCTCTAAAGCATCCTATTCTCATGACTGAATCTTTAGCTCAGGCAAGTCATTTTAATCTGTCCGTTTGGTTTTCAGATATTTCCAAGAAAACCGAGGGTCAAGCTGATGCTCCTGCACTGTTCTTCCAGAAGGTAAAACAAAACAAAAAGGATGCAATGACATTTAATGTCCATAGAATCATTTGTTCTAGCTTCACCTCTTAAGAACGAGTCCTACAGCTGTTTTTTTAATTAAACAAAGGTATGTCATTATCAGTTATTGTCACAGGTGGCTGTTATAATACATGAGTCCACTGTGTCACGTGGTGTCACTTTGCACTTAGGTGTGTTATGTTGACTATCAGGTTTATGGCTGTCATAAGCTTCATTGCACTCTGCTGGAAAAGATATTACATAATATCTGAATAATTTTCTACATTATATTCTTTTAAAATATGTGATTTTAAACCCGCACAAATCATCCAGTGTATGCAGGCATGCTATTATATCTGCAATAGAACACATAAAAAGGAGACTTGCGTCCCCGAATCTATTGCCCCAGTGCATTTTGGGTAGGTTCCCACTAACCCATTTAAATCTCAACGTGTACCAGGTGAAAGATGTGGACCAGACAGGAGATTGGTTCAAAGATGGAATGAAGTTGGAAGCCATCGACCCCCTCAACCTCTCAGCTATATGTGTAGCCACTGTAAGAAAGGTAAGTGTGTTGACTCCACCTTAATGTTGTGATGAAATGCATTGTGGGATATTGTTGATGTTAAAACGCCTGCTCCAGACTGACTTGAGCTGTTGTGTTATTTTTTCCTGGAGGTGTTGGCAGACGGGTACCTCATGATCGGGATCGATGGTTCGGAAGCAGTGGATGGGTCAGACTGGTTCTGCTACCACGGCACCTCCCCCTCCATCTACCCTGCTGGCTTCTGTGAAATCAACGACATTGAACTCACGCCCCCTAGAGGTACCGTGCATGCATGTTTTTTTTTTTTTTTTGCGTTGTGTCATTAAGCCCTTCGTAAATGTAAATGGTTGAATTGATCCCATTGAGAGGACCACAGCGGTATGGAAGATTTAAAATGCCGAAAAAAAAACAAAGAAATATATACAATACACATGGTTATATTTCCCTTTTATGGGAGCTATTTCTTCCATTTCTTTTTCACAGTATATTTGCACAGCAGTGTTGTTGATATCAATCACAAATATAATTAAATATACAGTTGATAGCAATGCCCCTCCAGCTCGTTAACTGCAGGAAACTGTGAATATCATGATCATCCTAATTTTGGCAATTTTTTTGACTGGCACTTCAAATCTTCCATACAGGGCCTCTATATTCTCTATCTAAAGTAGTTTGACAACATCTTGTTGCATATGGTTTCTTACTGTTGTGGTGTTAACACTGACTCTGTTCCCCAGGGTACACTAAACTGCCATTTAAATGGTTTGACTACCTCAGAGAAACAGGTTCAATAGCTGCTCCTGTCAAGCTCTTTAACAAGGTAGGCTTAATTAATAGTTTCTCCACAGTATTTGTGTTGAGATCTTGTGAGTTTTAATGTCTTCTGGTGTTATTGTGCTGGTTATTAATAACAGGAAACAGGGTTTCTCACCGCTATGTTTAATGACAAAGCAGCAGGTAAACAGTGTTTCACACCATTGTGATCAGCGGATGAAACGATGTGTTCTTGGTTTTTATTTACCATACACACTTTGGTTAGTTATTGGTTAGTGTTATCAGGAAAACAGATGTTAGTGTATGCTAATAATACCACTAGTATGGCCCTTTTTAAAGGTACCATTTGCTCAATTTCTTATGGTTGAAAGGTTTTGTGTTTTCTCCTTTTCTTGTAGCCTCGTATTTTTCTTCGCTTGTTCCGTCTGATTAATGGGATTCAGGATTTATCACTCTATCTGCGCTGTTTGCTGGAACATGTTCGCCAGTTTATGCTTCATCTAAATTGGTAAAATTCATGTTTTTTTTTTTACTGTGCTGCGTGTCGTAGGAGGTTCCCAATCATGGTTTCCGGCAAGGCATGAAGCTGGAGGCCGTTGATCTCATGGAGCCGCGTCTGGTGTGTGTTGCCACGGTGACGAGAATCGTGCACCGGCTACTGAGGATCCACTTTGACGGCTGGGAGGACGAGTATGACCAGTGGGTGGACTGCGAGTCACCTGACCTCTACCCTGTGGGCTGGTGTCAGCTGACGGGCTACCAGCTCCAACCCCCCGCCTCACAGAGTAAGAACCCGATGCGTTTACACTCAACACGCACCACTTGTGACACTATTAGTTTTCTTGGTCCCTACCTCAAATGTCCCATAGTTAGTTGTTTTGTGGTTTTTCTTGCAGGTAACAGAGAAATGCCTCAATCAGTACCCAAGCAGAAGAAGAAGGCCCAGCAGTACAAAGGCCAAAAGAAAAGTGAGTCATCTGCACTGTTGATTTGTTTCACTCCGCTTCTTCCTTCGCCATTTCCTGTTCCTCTTACTGCCACTGGTGGAAGAAACTCTGCTCAGCGTGCCAGGAATATTTCATCGGACACTGCTGGGTGTTGTTCTGTCTTTGATTGGGATAGTTATTAACCGCTGGCCTGGTATGATTCCCTGCCTCTGCACCTGTAGAAACATGATTGGAATCTCATTTCAAATCGCCTCCAAATAGGATTTGGATCAGATTTGCATGAATCTCATTTCATGTGGTTTCTGCTCCCTGGACTTTCTGAAATGAATCTTGGCTGGTAGTATGAACATGTCCTCAGAGGTCAGGTTAGTAATCCAGTGCAACTTATGCAGTGCACGGCTGTTTCTAAACCTGGGAGAAGATGGCATTCTGTTGCTTTTTCTTTTGTTTGCTATCATGAATATGTAATCTTATTCTGTACAACCATATATGGGAGTTTCCGACAGGTCTCCTGTTAAGTGAAGGGTAATAAGTCTGTCTTGGTATTTAGAGAGGAAGATTCCGGTTGGTCGGCGGCCCTTCAGTCAGGCAGGCAGGAGGAGGAGCAGCTTCTCCGGGGATGAAGAGCAGAGTCCGCCTCCTTACCCTGCCCAGGGACCCTCTCGACCCCGGCCCCGAACCCACCTCCACCAAACCCACAAATCAGGTAGCGTCCTACTAACAATATACAAGTCCAGTAATCCTGTAAGTCCAGATCACAGGGCCTCGGTGTGGAGCAGTGAAGGTCTGGTCATTAAATGTTAAAGAGGCCATAAGTCGTTTGTTTTTTTAGTACGTCTCTTGATGCCTGTTAAGGAGCTGGAATAAAGACACAAGTGCTGCTGTTCTGTCTCTCATCTGTCTCCGTCCCCGTCTGTAGAGTCTCTCCTGCGAATGAAGGAGGAGACGGCCGAGGTGGACGAGTTTACCTTCTCCCAGGGCACCTCCGATCAGGAGAGCAACGGCTCGGGCAGCTACTACATCAAACAGGAGCCCTGAGGTCAGGATGAAGCAGGACAACAAAAAAAAACGGGACGGGACTCACTTCTGGAAAAAACCCCAGCAAGGATCATGAAGGCGGAGAGTCAAACTAGCCTCAAATCCCACTCAGACCAACGCCACAGGCCTTCTATGGAGTCAGTGCCGGAGGTGCCGATGACCAGGGGAAGGGGGTCGGTTTCATCCTTCTGATTTAAAAAAAAAAAACCATGAAGGGAACATCTCCGCTGAACAGTAATCACTTACAAAACCTGGGTCACGTATGTTCGGGCATTCTCTTTCCTAACGCCTATTGGATGACGTGACATCGTTCTCTCCTCTCCTGTCTGAGACATCCAATCAGACGAGATGTATTTCGGATGGATACAAATACAGCAACAACCTTTTTTTCCCCACAGAAATGGAGTCCTGCAAGTCGACACCAGCCCATCCTGCCTCTGCCACAATCTGGGCCGCGCACAGAGACCTGTAGAAACTGTGAGAACCAATTATTGAGCCAGGTCTTTAGGTTTTTCTTTTTTGTGTGTGTTGTTGTTTTCAGGTCAGAGAGTCAGCCACTGAACGGCCTGAGGAGAGAAGAGAGGCTGGCAGTTAAGAGGAACAGAGTTGTGTATATTTTGATTATTTTTTCTTCTGAACAATATTGCCAGCTGGACTTATACTTTGTTAATAGTACTTGAAGTTTTTTTTTTTTTTTTTTTTTCTATTATTTTGTAATAATTCTGAGTTGTTTTTGTCTTAATGTACTTATTTTGCATTTACATCCTCGGTGGCTGTGTGTATATATATTCATATAGTATGTGGAGACCTATTCAGATAGAACTACAGAGTATAGCTATAAAGGATTGTGATTTGAAGAGAGATCTAAGTGCAGTGCTGCTCAGCATTACTGATATTGATCTTTTTTTCTTTCTTTTTTTTTTTACTTTTGTTTCTTCCAACATTGGCCAGATTTCCACAGCTGCAGTCATTTCTGATTCAAACAGAACCAAATCAAGTTCGCCATTACGTTCATAGTCGACCTCCATCCAACGCGAGGTGATCGCTCTCCAGTTTGCAGTGATAGTACATGTAAATGGACATGTAGGAGCTTTAATGGTACTGGTTGATTTATTACTGAAATCCTCTTGGAACATTCCACTGGGCGTTCACTAGCACTGTTAATTTGTACATCTTAATATCCTTCAGCTATATTAGTGGGCATTATGGAGATTATTTGATGTGAGGATTATCTGCTTTTTGTTACCTTCGTTTTAAGCTATGTCACTGCCCAAATCTGTGACCTTTACACAATCTTTCCTTTCCTGACACGCTGGTAACCCTGCCTTTAGATTACTATGGATCACTAGCGAGGGTAAGCTCAATCGGAAGAGTGGATATCTAATGAGGTAACAGTATAGACTTTGGTGGCTATAACGAGACGTTTTAATCGGAACTTAAGTCAATGCTGAAGTGTCTTAAACTTGCATTCTCTCTGGCCATCAGGGGGCGACTCTATTTGTATAAAGTCTATGAGAATATTACCCTTCTTACATGATTATTATCTCTGTTCATTTAGTGAATTATGGTCGATTAGAGTCAAATAGCAGGCGGGGCTACCAATGCAGTTAACGTCACCATGACTACGTCCACTACAGTCTATGGTTGGGACCTATCGCAGCAACCAGAACTCCCACAATGCCACTGGCTTAATGTAGCTAGAACTCGGCAGTGCCAATGAGCCCAGGAGAACGTTATCATTGTGAATATTTCCATGTCTTTGTGTTGTTGAACAGAAATGATGAAGCTGTGGAGATAAAAAAAACGTTTTCTTTTTTTTTTTTTCTCTCTCCATTAAAAGAAGAAATCATCTTAGTTTCAAAGAAATACTTAACGAGAGACAGTTGACATAGAGTGAGTGTACGTGAGCTGCAGGGTATGTTGTCTAAAAGAGAAACCTTACTGGTATGAGAGGGTACACTCTGACATGTTCGCGCTGCAATGTGAACTTTGACCTGTTCCAGTTTGGATGTAGCTGCTCATCAGAGAGACAGACGGCCACAGCTGAGCAACGTCGGCCTCGCGCATCGCTTAGATCGTGTCGGAGGTCGCAGCACAGCGCTGATTCACATCGCATGTTTCTGTAGTCTTCTGCACCGTGGCTGCTGTAGTTCGACCCGGAGGAGGAGGACAAAGGTCAAAGTTCCATCTGGGACTCCTCCGTACCAATATGGAGTCTGGAGTATGCCATCACATTTAGAGACTGATTCACTCTCTGATTAAAGTCGATATATTTTAGAAAAGCAAATGCATTAAAAACTACCTAAGCATTACTTTAGCTAATTCATATTTCTACTTATTCTGTCTGTTAATAATTAATTGTTAATTGAATGCGAGGCATTCTATTACAAGACATCCCAACCCACATAGTCCTGTAGTCCCTGAGCTCTAATGGCCAGCTGTGTCTGCAGGACACTAACGATGTAGAAGCGAAAGAAAAAATTTAAAAAATGTGTTTTTTTATGAATCACTAAAATGTCCTTTAAATAAATGAATACTTGCTTTTTAAAAAATTGCAAGCTATTAATTGAAAATAATTAAACACCGAAGATGTGGCACACTCAAGACTCCATACGTAAGCAATTGTAGCATCAAACTTTGGTTTCATAAGGTCGGACTCATCGTCAAACATTTTTGTCACCCAAATGCGAAAAAAGAAGATGTTAAATATTTTATTAGGGTAATATGCAAATCATTCACATGTTTTTTATTGCTTAGATTGTTCTCATGTCAGAGCCATATGTATGCAAGCTAGTTTATGATTCACCTGAGCCACAGAATAACAGGTTTGTTGTTAATAATGAAACATGAACAATGCACTGCTTTTCCAATATTCTCCAAGGGCAGCATTCACATTACATGACCGGATCTAAAGGTGGCATAAATACATAGATTCTATATATATAAATATATATATATATATCTATATATATGTATATTCTTCATGACTATGATGGTATGGAGTTACAAACCCTGATTAGTCAGAAACGGAAAGACGACTCCTTTCATTCTTCTTCAAGCTAGATCTTTGCAGCTGATTATCTACTACCTCCTGATGCTAGCCACGTTTAGCTGAGACGAGAGTGAAATAGACTGGCAGTGTGTTAGCATATGCAAATGTAATGATAACCTAAACGTGATCCACTTGAAGACTAGACACCAAACCTGGAAGAATTTTATCACAGCACATGAGGTAGTCTTCTAATTTGAATGATATGCAATAATGATAGAACCCATATTGTTTTACTATGTTAAATAAAACTTCTAGCACCCTCAAATGTCATGATCACTACATTAATATAATTAACATATGAGATAATTTAACAAAAAATGGTATTGTATAACTGTGATTTTTTTTTTTTGTGAGCGAGGGTTCACATACAGAATACTCACTGTATGGCTAAATGCAGAGCAGATATAAACTTCTCAGTTCCGGTAAAAGATCCATCATTTCTCTTTCTACCAGTAAGGTTCATGATTAGATTCTCAGGAAGTTTTTTTTTTTTTTTTTTTCCTTTTTGGGTTGTAAGGGTCGTAACTACAAGAATTAGCGGAGTTTAAAAAAAAAAGCTCAAGGGCGTCTTCATCATGTGCATCTCTTCTGTGGAAGCAAATAACTAAACCTTTAATTGTAAAGTGTAACAAGTCTGATACATAATGCTGAAATGTAAATACCGCTGATGTTTTCGCAGCTATTTTTACCAGCTGTCTGAATTTAGGTCCTGTCTTTGAAATTTCATGTAGCTAATTTCAAGTGGTGCAATATGAAACACTTGTTTTGTTGTCGTCTTTGAAGCAATTATGTTTTTAAATTGTATGTTTTTCCAGGGCTCAATTTTTGAGAATTTAAAATTTTTATTTTTACAGTTTTCAGAGTAAAAACATCAAACTCAGTGGCATTTTGACGTTACGTATTCAGATGTGGTTACATTTCACCTTCAAATGGCTTTCAAATTCAAATCATTGGGGTCCTTATTTGCTTCCATACTATTCAAACAACAAAGGTCTTATCTCATTAACCATTTTGTGTATTTTTGTCCCGATTGTAGCTGTTCAATGTGTTTTTTCGTGTGAAATTTCGAGTTGTGACACAAACACGCGGATGATTGTTGCTTTTTTGTACTTTGATACGCTTTTGATGGCCTCCTGTTTTTTCTTTTTTTTTTCAGAATGTGAGATTATTCTTTTTTTTTTTCAGTTTCCTTTTCAATTTGTCTCCTGATCAGATTGCGTACAAAGCTCGGCTGCAACGCTAATCTTCTAAGACCAAATGAGCAATAACAGACAGTGTCTCACAATCATTTGAAACAGATCTGATCTGGTTTCAGGTTAGGAATCTCACACGGGAGTTATTTTCCTCTGACGCTGGAGGCAGAAAGACTAAAGTACTTCACGACCAAACTGCATTAATATCTTAGTACAAACAAGAAAAAAGACTGTTCTATGGACTAACTGCTGCTACCCTCCTCTAGATTAACCCGAAATAATCAAATGCACAATCAACACTGTTTGGGATCTTTTGTTTCTCACTTCTCCTTGTAGATATTCAACGTTCTTGTTTCACCTTGATCCCCAGATCTAAAAGTGGAACCAGTTTGACCTCCATCCACGGGTAGCTGTGTATTTAAAGTGTCTGGGCATCAGTAGCTGCAGATGAAAGCAATGTGTTGATTTGGGTTTGGTGTGTGCTGATCAACTGAATGCATGTAGAACAGAACGCGTTGTGCCGATGTCGTGCTGAGCTTGTTTTTTATTTTCGTTGTTGTTGTTGTGACCGTCATTGGTTGTTCTTCAGTTTGTCTTTTTTTTTTCTTCTTCTTCCGCTGAGATCATGAAAATGTATGGAAGCCCATTTCGGCCCTGAAAAGAAAAATATATATAATAAAAGTTGGGCCAAAAAAAAAAAATATATATAATAATCCTGCTAAATCCAGATTTTTTTTAATCAATTTCTTTTCCCTTTGTTTTTAATTTGGCAATCAAAATTTTAACATAATAACTTAGTTTTATTCTCTCATTATTTTGATATAATGTTGAATCATTCTACTGCCTGAATATTGAGGCTATGTTGAAACTTACTACTCATTGTTTTTAATTACCTTTTTTTCTTCCCCTGGCACTAATGGGCTTCCATAGGAGGACTCTCTTGTGGTTGCAGAGTTCTTCCTGCACCTGAACTGGTTCAGCCAATCGTGGGCAGTGGTGTGGAACAGGGTGGAGCCGGAGATTTGTTTTATTTTTTTCTTGGATACTAACACGGGTCTTTTTGTATGTGATACCCCCCCCTCATTATATTAAACCATTATAGTGTGGTGCTATATATATTTGATAAAAATGACTTAATGTATTGGGATTACTATTGTCTGAAAATAATTGTGAGTTGAGAGGGTTATGGTGCAAAATTTATTTTGGATACAAATGAAAAAAAAAAATTCTATGTTAATAATTATAAATCTATTGATATTAACACTGACCCCTGAGGTACATTATTAGATTGCAGTTTAAAGTTTGTACATCTTTTTGATAGTGTATACCGTTTTCCTTTCATATGGTAAATTTGTGCTGTGATCAAGCTTTGATAGACTTTGTAAATAAAGCCAAATGTTTGGATCATAATATTGGTTGTAATGGATGGCTTCTTTGTTTACAAGCATTGCAAACTGTTTCCGCATGGCTGTGAAAGTTTATCTGGTGATTTTTGTAAGATCTGACTTTTACACTGAATAAAAAAAGCTTATGACTTAAAACACTGAGGAAATCTTTTTTCAGAGTTGAAGACTTTGAATCGTTCAAGGTCACTTTGTCCGTTGAACACAAGCAGATTGGCTCGAATCCAGGAAGTAAACGGCTGAAGCGGTTCAAGGACAACCATATGATTAGAGCAGCTCTGACCTGGTGTGACCCTGATTCTCATCTCCTTCTGGCCACTCTTCCTCCTCTGCCAGCCGCTCTGTGTCAGAGGGCTAAGTGAAAAGCAAAATCCCTGAGCACCCTATACTATCACTTTTTTCATCACTTTTTTTGACATACTATACTATGACTTTTTTTTAAAAACTTTCTTTTACTTTTCACTTTTTCCGACATACTATAATCTGATTTATTTTTAAAAACTTTAAATTTTGTGTTTCACTTTTTATGACTTCAACATGCTATATATATATATATATATATATATATATTTTTTTTTTAACATGCTATGAATTGACTTTTTTTTTTTTTTTTTTACTTTTTTATACTACGACATTTTTATACTTTTTTCAACATGCTATAATGACTTTTTAAACCTTTTTTTTTTTACCTTTTTCGACAGGCTATAAATGGACTTTTTAAAACTTTTTTTTTAAACTTTTTTCGACAGTCTATAAATGGACTTTTTAAAACCTTTTTTCACTTTTTTCGACATGCTATAAATGGACTTTTTAAAACTGTTTTCGCCAGGCTATCAATGGACTTTTTTATTACTTTTTTTTAACTTTTTTGGACATGCTTAAATGGACTTCTTAAAACTTTTTTCAACATGCTATAAACTGACTTTTTTCGTCATGCTATACTATGACTTTTTTAAAAAACTTTCTTTTACTCTTCACTTTATTCAACATGCTAAAATCTGACTTATTTTAAAAAACTTTAAATTTTGTGTTTCACTTTTTATGACTTCGACATGCTATATTTTTTACTTTTTTTAACATGCTATGAATTTACTTTTTTTTTTTTTTTTTTTACTTTTTTATGACTTTTTTCACTATTTTACTTTTTTCAACATGCTATACTATGACTTTTTTTTTTTTAACTTTTTTGACTTTTTTCAACATGCTATACTATTACTTTTTTTATTTTTTGACATGCTATAATAGGACCTTTTTTACTTTTTTAAAACTTTTTTATGACTTTTCAACATGCTGTACTGACTTTTTTTCTTACTTTTCACTTTTTTCGACATGCTATAATAGGACTTAAAAAAAAAACTTTAATTTTTTCGACACGTTATAATAGGACTTTTTTTTTTACAAAATGTATCACTTTTTATGACTTTTCGACATGCTATACTACGACATTTTTTTTACTTTTTTCAACATGCTATAATGACTTTTTAAACCTTTTTTTTTACCTTTTTCAACAGGCTATAAATGGACTTTTTAAAACTTTTTTCACTTTTTTCGACATGCTATAAATTGACTTTTTAAAACTTATTTTTACTTTTTTGGATATGCTGTAAATGGACTTCTTAAAACTTTTTTCAACATGCTATACTATGACTTTTTTTTAAAAACTTTCTTTTACTTTTCACTTTTTCCGACATGCTACTAACTTAAAATTTTGTGTTTCACCTTTTATGACTTTGACATGCTGTTTTTTACTTTTTTTAACATGCTATGAATTGACTTTTTTTTTTTTTTTACTTTTGTATGACTTTTTTCCACTATTTTACTTTTTTCAACATGCTATACTCTGACTCTTTTCACTTTTTTCGACATGCTATAATAGGACTTAAAAAAAAAACTTTAATTTTTTCGACACGTTATAATAGGACTTTTTTTTTTACAAAATGTATCACTTTTTATGACTTTTCGACATGCTATACTACGACATTTTTTTTACTTTTTTCAACATGCTATAATGACTTTTTAAACCTTTTTTTACCTTTTTCAACAGGCTATAAATGGACTTTTTAAAACTTTTTTCACTTTTTTCGACATGCTATAAATTGACTTTTTAAAACTTATTTTTACTTTTTTGGATATGCTGTAAATGGACTTCTTAAAACTTTTTTCAACATGCTATACTATGACTTTTTTTTAAAAACTTTCTTTTACTTTTCACTTTTTCCGACATGCTACTAACTTAAAATTTTGTGTTTCACCTTTTATGACTTCGACATGCTGTTTTTTACTTTTTTTAACATGCTATGAATTGACTTTTTTTTTTTTTTTACTTTTGTATGACTTTTTTCCACTATTTTACTTTTTTCAACATGCTATACTCTGACTTTTTTTCTTTTTTGACATGCTATAATCTGACTTATTTTTAAAAACTTTAAATTTTGTGTTTCACTTTTTATGACTTCGACATGCTATATATTTTTTAACATGCTTTGAATTGACTTTTTTTTAACTTTTTTATGACATTTTTCACTATTTTACTTTTTTCAACATGCTATACTATGAATTTTTTAAAACTTTTTTATGACTTTTTTCAACATGCTATACTATGACTTTTTTCCTTTTTTGACATGCTATAATAGGACATTTTTTACTTTTTAAAACTTTTTTATGACTTTTCAACATGCTATACTGACTTTTTTCTTACTTTTCACTTTTTTCGACATGCTATACTGACTTTTTTTTAACTTATTTTTACTTTTTTGGATATGCTGTAAATGGACTTCTTAAAACTTTTTTCAACATGCTATACTATGACTTTTTTAAAAAACTTTCTTTTACTTTTCACTTTTTCCGGCATGCTATAATCTGACTTATTTTTAAAAACTTAAAATTTTGTGTTTCACTTTTTATGACTTCGACATGCTGTTTTTTACTTTTTTTAACATGCTATGAATTGCCTTTTTTTTTTTTTACTTTTTTATGACTTTTTTTTCCACTATTTTACTTTTTTCAACATGCTATACTATGACTTTTTTCTTTTTTGACATGCTATAATCTGACTTATTTTTAAAAACTTTAAATTTTGTGTTTCACTTTTTATGACTTCGACATGCTATATATTTTTTTAACATGCTTTGAATTACTTTTTTATGACTTTTTTCACTATTTTACTTTTTTCAACATGCTATACTATGAATTTTTTAAAACTTTTTTATGACTTTTTTCAACATGCTATAAACTGACTTTTTTCGTCATGCTATACTATGACTTTTTTTAAAAACTTTCTTTTACTCTTCACTTTTTTCGACATGCTATAATCTGACTTATTTTAAAAAACTTTAAATTTTGTGTTTCACTTTTTATGACTTCGACATGCTATATTTTTACTTTTTTTAACATGCTATGAATTTACTTTTTTATGACTTTTTTCACTATTTTACTTTTTTCAACATGCTATACTATGACTTTTTTTCTTTTTTGACATGCTATAATAGGACCTTTTTTACTTTTTTAAAACTTTATGACTTTTCAACATGCTATACTGATTTTTTTCTTACCTTTTACTTTTTCCGACATGCTATAATAGGACTTTCGAAAAAACACGTTATAATAGGACTTTTTTTTACAAAATGTTTCACTTTTTATGACTTTTCGACATGCTATACTACATTTTTTTACTTTTTTCAACATGCTGTAAATTGACTTTTATTACTTTTTTTGACATGTTATAAATGGACTTTTTAAAACATTTTTTTTTACTTTTTTCGACATGCTGTAAATGGACTTCTTAAAACTTTTTACTTTCAACATGCTATAAACTGACTTTTTTTGTCATGCTATACTATGATTTTTTTTTTTTTTTTACTTTAACTTTTTTTTTGACGTGCTACAATAGGACTTTTTTAAAAAACCTTTTATGACTTTTTACGACATGCCATACATAGATTGTGAGCACCCCTCGCTCCCTCTGATTATGCTGGGGGTGCTATTGTAAAGTGCAAGTCATATCATATAGTATTAGTTGCATCTGGTTTGACTTGTTTGCACAAAGGCCAAACGAGGGTGAACAACAGGAACTAAATCCCTTGCTGGGATATAATGAACCTAGTTTTATTTTTCCTGAATCCTTTTCCTTATCTGAAACTTTTGTCCAGCATTTGAAAAAGTAATATCGTATGTTGAAAAAAACTTAACACTAAAAGTGCTGAATGTTCATTCATCTCAGTTTACACTATGCATTGTGACTCATGTTTTAATGTGTATACAAGATAGCTTGAGTCACCTGAGCCACAGGTTCTAACATTAGTATGCTGATTTACTTCTACTGAATTCAGCCGGTGATCATATGTACTTTAAATCAAGAGGCACTTTGTATTGTGTTCATTTTATTGGAAAGCAGATCAAAAATGACAGTCAAAGACAGTTTCAAGTCATTAACTGTACATTCAAGGATTGTATGGAATGTTTCTAAAATGAGTAGGAATGAATTCAGACTAGACCAAGACACCAGATCCAAGTACAGTATCATGATTAGGGCATGTGGGAATGTGCGGACACAGCCGTGAAGAACTGTAGTTCTCTCGGCGATGGGCAAATAAGAGTGAGGAAAACTGAGGCAAAAGTTCACTGGTTTCCAACCAGTGTGAGGACCGCTGCAGGACAGAGTGCTTAGTACAGCCAGCTGAATGCACAGCTAGTGTAGTTGACCAGCTCGTCGTCCTTGAACCACAGGGCGATCTCCTTGTTGGCACTATCCACTGAGTCACTGCCGTGGATGATGTTCCTGGAAAGGAAGAGGAGGGAAAACTTCAATATCCCAGCGTCAGGGTCAGCGTTACTGATTGTTTGCAAACAAAGTACTTGTTACTTATGTTCCGTTTGTTGTATGATTTAGTGTTACGTGTGTGTGTTGGTTATTGTGACTTGTGTTAATTTGTCTTAAAAAATCAAAAACAAAACGAAGTACTCACTTGCCGACGTCGATACAGAAGTCTCCTCTGATGGTTCCAGGCTTGGAGTCAGCGGGGTTGGTCTCACCCAGCATCACCCTGCCAGTCTTCACTGCACCCTTGCCCTCCCACACCTGGAATACACAAAAGGGTACATTCACACCCAACGCCAGGCAAACCTTCCACCTTCATCCAGCATGGCTGAAATAACCACCAGCGCTGCTTTGTACATGTTGATGTCCCCAGATGCACCAGGAAACCTCTGGGTTCAAGTGTTATAAAATCAGTAGCCTCCTCTTACCATAGCAACCACTGGATCAGACCCCATGTACTTGATGAGACTGGGGAAGAATGGCCTATCCTTCAGGTCCAGGTAGTGCTGCATCAGGAGGTCCTCAGAGGCCTGCAACAGGGACACAACTAAATTAATACATAGGCTTTAAAAAAAATGTTTTGTAAAGCGAAGATTTATTCTCCAAGCCTCGGACACCGAGGCAGGACTCTGAAGCAGACCCTCCCTCCAAAGAACCTGCTTATAGCTGGCACGACATCCTCGGTCACATGGTCATTACAGCCTATTTCACTGTTAATGCTCTAGTAACTGAAGAACCGGAAATCCTGAAAGCAGGTAACTGGTCACGAGTGTTGCAGACATTTCAGCAGTAATTTGTCGTTTGTCAGATCACCACGTCAGAACTTTTGTACGGGCTATATAGTTTACATTAATTCTTGCATAATGCAGGATTAGAAAGGACACTTCATGGTATAGCAGCATCCCACTGCCACAGAGCAGATGTTAGAGGATCAGGAAAGTACGACTGCTAATCCACGATGCTCGAGTCAGGAATAGACACGCAGGCTTATCCGCTCACCGGAGCTTCTTAACACACAAGAACATGTGCAAATAGTGTAGATGGTTAGAGAATCAATATTTACTTACATGGACCATCTTCAGGCCCACGAGTTTGAAGCCTTTCTGCTCAAACCTCTTGATGACTTCTCCAATGATGCCCCTCTGCACACCATCGGGCTTGATGGCAATGAATGTACGCTCGTTCAGCTCTGCCATGATTCTGAAACAAACAAAAATAAAAAAGGAATGTTGGTTACAATAAATCTGCTACAGGAACAAACACGGAGAGCCACTCACGCCAGCTGGTTGCATTTGGCACAGTCTGTGTTGGGGCCGGCTGCCGAGGGCCCCGACCCCATTGCACAGCGAAGACCGACGACAAAAGCTTGATGCGTCTCTCACAGCTGATCACCGAACACACCTACAGTGACTTTGATCTCTAGTCCCGCCCACAGAGTAAAGACTTAACCCCACTGTTTCTGTGGTGCACTGGGCAGATTCAACAATCATACAAATTGAAAACAAACATTTGTTTAGTTCTAAATATGAAAAAATCATCAGTTTATCAGTTTGGGGAAGTAAGAGTGAAAAGGCACACTGCATTTCCAGCAGAAACACAGAAGTCTTTGTTTGACCTGCTGTCTGTGTTGGAATAAAACACCATGGATGATCATTACTTGGTGTTTCTGTACTAGAGGTTTTTCCCCCTCAAGAGAAGCAAGCTCAGATTAAAAAGCCACATGTGACGCTGACTGAACAATTTGGGAGAAAAGCACAACGGCACTGGCCACTGTAAGTGCAGACACTGCTGACGGGGCGTTCACATTCATTTTATATGCTGCCTCCTCTCTTTGCACCATGAAACTGCAGATTCTAGCTCATATAGAGTGCTCAATTAAATAAAGAAAATCATGTATAGTTGCACTTCTACTCCCAGTGGAAAGCAAGTAAAAATATGAAACATGCCTCGTTTGTTAGCATGCAATGCAACAGAACTAAACGTCCTATTAGGAATAATGGATAAATATTTACATTGTAATAAGAACCAAATGACATTTGTTCTCTGGAAACTCCCTCAAACACAGAATACACTGTGTGCGTGGAAGTCAGCCCTACATTCATTCCTTCCTGAGCAACGCCTATAATGCACTTTAAACTGATATATGACAAAGCCACAGACAGTTGGTTGTTGAGTATCCAACAATAGCAGATAACTGATGGATGAAATAATGTCAGTGCCAGTCCCCCCCTCCCTCCAGCTATTGCAGGCTGACAGTCACATCTGCAGCAGGTCGATGCACAACAGGACAGCCAAAAAAAAAAACACCTTAATCGACTGCCAATATTGTACTTTAACTAAAAACACATCTGCAGAATAACCATATTCACATCATAAGACATGAATGCTGTAAGCAAAGTCAATATTCCCATTATGTAACCACTCAAGTAAACAGTCTTCCCTTGTGACACTTTAATATAGTTAGCTTGTGTGCTATTAGCTGTATGTAATATTAGCATGTATCACTGCTTTAATATATAACCTGTGAATGATAAGACTAACTACTGTACAACAGTATAACGTGGAGTCGTACGTTTGGCCCAGTTGTCAGTTGACGTTGACGCGGCACGTGTCGTAGCGCACGCGCACCAATATGAGGCATAGCTAGCTAGCATAGGTACATTAGCATAGCATTCAAAAATAAAAATATGCCCCCCAATGTGACGCTATCTGAAAAGCGTTTGACTGCACGTCTTTGACGTTTATCCGCCGGAAGCCCTCGACAAGCCGGTTTAAAACCCACAGCCCCCGTCGACAGAAGCCGGTTTTCAATCCCCCGAGGGTCAAGACATTCCCCGGTTAATTAAAACTGGTGACAGCGAGAGAAAGAACAGATTGTTCCGTGTGGATGACGAGGCAGGCCCGGTCCTGCAGACACCGCCACATGGTCTTTTGTTCGCGCTGCCGCGGAAAATAATCATTTCCAACGTCGGAGGAGAGGCGGCCAAACTTCACCAAGACCCCGACACAAAAATAAACACCTACAGTTACGAGGTAACGAGGTTTACAAAAAGATCCCCCGAAGACAAAATGAGCTACAACCAAGTTAACTCCCGGCCACACCTGCTGGAAACCCCCACTATAAAAAGTGAACGAAAGCTCGCTTCAAACCCGTGTAAACAGAAGACAAAGCGACCGTTTATATTCATATAGACATCACAGATGCAAGTAAAAGATGAATTTATGCTCACATTTCCTTGAGTGAGGATCTGATTGAGTGGTAGCTCAGCAGTTGCTGCGGTTGACGTAGGAGAAGACCGGTAGAAGTGTGCGCAGCCGGTTTTATAGTCGAGGGCGGGGCTACAGTCTGATGCGACGGCAAGTCAGTGGGGCCAAAAATATAGAAAGAGCAGTTCGTAAAGCGTTGGTCTCGTTGGAAATGAGCGATTCTGCGCAGGCCTGGCATTACGCATGACTTGATATTTTTTCACATAACTTTATTGAGGACAGTACACAAATACAGATAATGCAGATACTGATACCGAATCGTGTGGCTCCATATATATACATAATGAATAAATAATATGGTCAGTTCTCCCTGGTCAAAAAAGTCAGGATATATCACTGTGGACTTCCATGCTCTTACATAAAAACTATATCAACTACTCCTATCATAAGATAATGCCTTAGTGGTTTGCACATTCACACTCTGCAGGCTTACAGCCTATAAAAGGCAGCTTTAAGAGGACTTATGGGATAACATCTGCAGCTCCTGGCTTTAATGGTGTGAGTTAGATATCTCTCATAAAGTCACTGGGCATTGCATAATGGAGCAACCCTACCCTGTAAGAGAGAGGCCAAGAAGCGTTTTCTCTTACCTAAAGCTCTAGCATTCCCGCCTCACTCACATAACTCAACTGTAACTATCTGAGCCTGACTTCCCAGCAGTATGAAAATATTAGGCATGTTGGCTCAAACCAAATCTCCCTCTGATATTGAAACATTACGTTTCACCCTTTTCTTCCTTGGCTGGCCGCCACTGGCTTTATTGAATGCTGAGGCAGCAGTGGTGAGTGATAACACTGGCTGCCGTTGTTGGCTTTACTTGGCACTCTGAGATATATAGACTGTCATTTCCTAGGACTCCCTACCCTTTGAAAGGAACATGTTTTTTTGACCTTAAATTGCATTGTCCTGACAACTTAACTGTAACCTTTTAATCTGAACACGTGTCTTTTCCTGTCCTTATAATTTGCATTGCTCCCAATTACTGTCCTCTCTGAAATTGTCTCATTTCTGTTTCTCTCCCTTCTTCTTCTCCTCCCTGTTTCTCTCATCTCTCTCTGTTTCCTTTCCTCTCCTGTTTCCTCTCCTCTTCTGTTTCTTCTCCTCTCCTGTTTCCTCTCATCTCCTCTTCTGTTTCCTCTCATTTCTTGTTTCCTGTTTCCTCTCCTCTCCTGTTTCCTCTCACTTCATGTTTCCTCTCATATCCTCTTCTGTTTCCTCTCATTTCTTGTTTCCTGTTTCCTCCCCTCTCCTGTTTCCTCTCACCTCATGTTTCCTCTCATCTCCTCTTCTGTTTCCTCTCATTTCTTGTTTCCTGTTTCCTCTCCTCTCCTGTTTCCTCTCACCTCATGTTTCCTCTCATCTCCTCTTCTGTTTCCTCTCATTTCTTGTTTCCTGTTTCCTCTCTCTCTGTTTCTACTCTTTTCCTCTCATTCCTCTTTGTTTCCTCTCATTTCTTGTTTCCTCTCATTTCCTGTTTCCTCTCATCTCCTCTCCTGTTTCCTCTCATTTCTTGTTTCCTGTTTCCTCTCCTCTTCTCTTTACTCCCCTCTCCTGTTTCCTCTCATTTCCTGTTTCCTCTCCTCTCCTGTTTCCTCCCCTCTCCTGTTTCCTCTAATTTCCTGTTTCCTTTCTTCTCCTGTTTCCTCTCATTTCTTGTTTCCTGTTTCCTCTCATTTCTTATTTCCTGTTTCCTCTCCCCTCCTGTTTCCTCCCCTCTCCTGTTTCCTCTCATCTCCTCTCCTGTTTCCTCTCATTTCTTGTTTCCTGTTTCCTCTCATTTCTTATTTCCTGTTTCCTCCCCTCTCCTGTTTCCTCTCATTTCTTGTTTCCTGTTTCCTCTCATTTATTATTTCCTGTTTCCTCCCCTCTCCTGTTTCCTCTCATTTCCTGTTTCCTGTTTCCTCTCATTTCCTGTTTCCTCTCCTCTCCTGTTTCCTCCCCTCTCCTGTTTCCTCTAATTTCCTGTTTCCTCTCTTCTCCTGTTTCCTCTCATTTCTTGTTTCCTGTTTCCTCTCCTCTCCTGTTTCCTCTCATTTCCTGTTTCCTCTTGTCTCCCGTTTCCTCTCATTTGCTGTTTCCTTTCATTTCCTCTCCTCTCCTCATCTTCCCTCCTCACCTCTCTCACCTCCAGCAGTGGATGTGCTTAGAAAACAAATGCAGAGTTAATCCTTTGGCCTAATCTCCTGCGTTCAACTGCCAGTCCTATTTTTTACCAGGGTTTAAGGCCAGGATTAAACCCTGTCATTTAACTCTCTGTCTCTCTCTCACGCTGGTTCCAGGAGGATGAAACTATTGATCGTTAAGTGCTGTTCACACCACTCCAGAAAGCTTGTTAGCCGTGTGTGTGTGCGTGCGTTGTCATGGAGTGTTGTGAAGCTGTCATACTACGCAGGCCTCCTGGGGGCGCTCACGGGCACGCCACACTGAGGATGTGGTATAATAGTCCCTGTTCTCCATCTCGTACTTAAAGCAGAGGGCAGGGCACATCGCTGGCAGGAGGTGTGGAGTAGCGATGCCGCTTGTGCTGTAATGGATCGCAATAGAGAGTCATTATTTTGCTTTTAGAGACAGCTCTCCCAGCTTGCGAGGGTGCGGAGCTGTTTTGGAGAATTGCTTTGGATGTGAAATGGTGTTGACGAAAGATGTCTCACCGGGGCGAAAAAGGTTGGTTTATTGCCTCAAATTGCTCCAACACAGAGGCAAATGAGTGATTTCAGGTGTCGTGTTGGAGGTTTCTGGTGGCAGGCAGCCAATGCTGCTCTAAATCCTCCCTGCATCCTGAAGACGGGTGTGTGGATGAGGCTGCACACCAGCACATCTCCACACCTGCCAGCCGTATCTATCACCCCCCGGTCCTCCGGGTGCAGAGCTACAGTTTCCAGAGTTCACCGGCAGAGATGAAAAAGTGTGATTTTTTTTAAGCCACATGCACTTTTTTTATGAAGCCTGTAGATCTCTGCAGCCCAGAGGGGTTTATTACGTGGCTGAGAATCATTACGGTGATATATCATGCATTGTTTTGGGATTGAGGTTATGATGAGCCCATATTGCTACAGTCCATTGCCTCCGACCGTGTTGCTGCATAAGCAATGGTGTCTGGATTGGAAAATAGGCAAAAGCCCCCTCATGAAACACAGAGTTTTATGGATTCATAATTTCAAAGGAATGTCATGTCAAGTAATTCTATTTATACAGCCGAAAATATCACAAATCATGAATTTGCCTCAAGGGGCATTACAGTCAGTTCTCGACACCCTCTCTGCTTAGACACTGAATGCTGGAAAGCTTGTCCCTTGATGTTTCCTTGTCAGGTAAAATGGATTTTCTCAAGCTTAATAATCAAGCAGCCACTCTAATCACCAATATAATTAATATTTATATTAATATATATTATTATTTTAATACTCAGAATCATCCAGCCCTGTTTCACAATGGAAAGAAAAGCTTTCCTTTTCAATTACACTTCAATTAAATTTTCTCTTTTCATTTCCAATTTCACAACGTCATTTCAACATCCAATTTCCTTTTCAGTTTTCTTTTTTAATGTTTTATTGGGGCCTGATAATCACAAGTATTAAATTAACAAGTGTATTTATTTCACTTAAAATGTTCCCTTTTAATTATAATCCTACCTAAAATAATCCTCCATAATCTCCCAACCCCTGGGATTATAAAACCCCTTTACAAGTGTGAAGCAAAAAGTCACACACTCGCAGCCACAAAGCAAAAAAAAACAAAAAAAACAATGACCCATTAAGGATCATACGAAACTCTATCTACTCCAGAAAAGGTGACTGCTGTGCATTCTGATAGTTAAAAGATATAATTTAGATTTACAGGATAATGTGAGAACAAAGCTGATGAAGAAAGGCAAGGGTAGTTCCCATCTTCCACCACAAGGGGGCAGTCTGGCAGCAGGCCAGGGAGCTCCTGTGCCTCCCTCCCTCCCTCCCTCCCTCCCTCCCTCCCCTCCTGTCAGGGAGGAAAGCATGAGCAACGAGGAGCTCCCAGCACATTCACCGTCTTGTGTTCTGCTAACGAATTGTTACAGCAACAGATCCACCCTGAAATGAATTTTTGTCACACTTCCTTTGAAAGTGAATCTATATCCACAGAGGTTGCACCTCCAGCCTCATGAGACCTGCTTGATAGCTTCCCTCTGCCTGCCTCTGATGTGCTGTTGCAGGTGTATTTCTGGCAAATACCCCCTTTTCCTCCTCCCGCTCACATGATCCTCACGCTGAATAATTTCCAATGATTTACACGTGCATGTGAAAGGTAGGAGAGACGGATAGGTGCACCTCTCTCTGAAAGGATTTAGTGCAATATGTAGACACCGGGAGCCGGGGCCTCGTTGTTACAGAATTACAGGCGTATTTATCGCTGCAATTTTTCCCTCGGCTCCACCACTCTCCTCAGGTGGAGGAGGTAACAAATGTGTTTTACTTACAGAAGGAATACTGAAATTACTAGAAAGAGAAGCAGGGCGACCAAAAAGAGACGATACGTAACAACAACAAGGCCTTAAAGAGACAAACTGACAACACAGAGACACAAAACAGCCACAAAAAGGCAGAAAACCACCACAAAGAGACAGAAAACCACCACAAAGAGACACAAACCACCACAAAGAGACAGAAAACCACCGCAAAGAGACACAAAACAGTCACAAAGAGACACAAACCACCACAAAAAGGCAGAAAACCACCACAAAGAGACACAAACCACCACAAAAAGGCAGAAAACCACCACAAAGAGACACAAACCACCACAAAGAGACAGAAAACCACCACAAACAGACAGAAAACCACCACAAAGAGACACAAACCACCACAAACAGACAGAAAACCACCACAAAGAGACACAAACCACCACAAAGAGACAGAAAACCACCGCAAAGAGACAAAAACAGTCACAAAGAGACACAAAACTACCACAAAGAGACACAAAACCACAAAAAGACACAAAACCACCACAAAGAGACAGAAAACCACAGAAAAGAGACACAAAACCACCACAAAGAGACACAAAACAGTCATAAAGAGACACAAAACTACCACAAAGAGACACAAAACCACAAAAAGACACAAAACCACCACAAAGAGACAGAAAACCACAGAAAAGAGACACAAAACCACCACAAAGAGACACAAAACAGTCATAAAGAGACACAAAACTACCACAAAGAGACACAAAACCACAAAAAGACACAAAACCACCACAAAGAGACAGAAAACCACAGAAAAGAGACACAAAACCACCACAAAGAGACACAAAACAGTCATAAAGAGACACAAAACTACCACAAAGAGACACAAAACAGTCACAAAAAGACACAAAACCACCACAAAGAGACAGAAAACCACAGAAAAGAGACACAAAACCACCACAAAGAGACACAAAACAGTCATAAAGAGACACAAAACTACCACAAAGAGACACAAAACCACAAAAAGACACAAAACCACCACAAAGAGACAGAAAACCACAGAAAGGAGACACAAAACCACCACAAAGAGACACAAAACAGTCATAAAGAGACACAAAACAGTCATAAAGAGACACAAAACTACCACAAAGAGACACAAAACCACAAAAAGACACAAAACCACCACAAAGAGACAGAAAACCACCGCAAAGAGACAATACAATAATATGATAATTGAATAGTCACTTTAAAGACACTTTACTTCAGTAAAATCATTTTATAGATCAGCTTGTAAAAGTCACAGCTGGAGGATCCACCATGAGCATTTTAACTAGACCCACAATGCACCTGTTCTCCAGGCAACAATGCGTTTGATTTGGGTCACTTAGCGTGCTCAAAATCAGTGACTGATGAAGGTAGATGCAACCTGTTTTTTTAACCTTTGCCAAGGTACAATAATGTACAACAATAACCCATAATGATGATGACGATGCCTTTAGACCGAGCCTCATCCCTGACTCTCATAATTAGAGCATGTATCTTTCACAGCTGAGTATCAGCCGAGGACAGAATCCCCCCCCCCTGCAGCCGCAGACACACCAGCAGCCTCCTCGATTAAATCTTTTGTTGCATTCACACAGTTTAGCAGCAGTTTCATGTCTTCTTTCTTACTCAACCTCAAGCGTAGCGACGTACAATCCTTCAGAATGTGACACAGTGCAGCTGGACGTGGGGGGGATGCCTGTCAACTCACAGCGCCTCATGTTTCCTGGCAACAACATCTTTATAATGTTGTTGTGACACTCGGCTTGTACCCCCCCCATTCGACCCCTTTGGCAGGTATCAATGAAGCTAATGGACTGTCTGTTACAGCTAGCCCTCCATCACTGTGTGTGTGTGTGTGTGTGAGAGATATCTATCTGAACGTCCCATCTGAATGATGTGTGACTTGGCAGTCAGAAATCAATGCTCTGCTGTTAGTAATAATGCTTCTTCCCATTCCAGAGTTACTATCACTAGTTTTCTATGACAAAAGACCCCCAGCTCACTTTCCCCCATCGTGTCAGTTCAACCAAATTATAAAGATATCAAGCCTTAAAACCTTGGCTTACTTCCAACGCTATTGTTATTATAATTATCCATTTCTGCGTATCATCTGTGCACGGCAGCTATGGTGTTATTAAGATAATTATTTGCTGTAATAGAAAATAAATCCGCCATCCATGCAGCGATCTCTTGGGCTGGCTGGATACGAGCTGGTTAATCCATCCTTGTTGTAGGAATATTGATTAGTTCAGGATCTTCCACATATTTTTTACTCACATGTGTAGCAACATTTTGCATTTTCTCCTCTGAGAAACCGTCCTGGTGAGACAGGACACGTTTTCCCCCAGTAATATAACCTGCCATCTCTAGCTGCAAGTATTGATCAACATCTCAGAGGTCTTTAGGAGCACTTTGCTGATGCCTGGAGATTACAGCCCACTTAACGGGACTAGAGGGTAACTGCTACATCAGTGCCGCATTACAATAGGCTGCGTGAGAAGGGCAAGAGGCAGAGCCACTGATCTTCCTTTGTGCTTGTCCCTTGATATCAATTTTCCTGTTGTATCCTCTCCAGGACTCATAAACGTAGGTGTGTCACCGAGAAATCTATCCGCCAGCCTTTAATTGACCTCACAGACAGCTGCGAGTTTTTAAACGTCCTTGTGCTACTTGTTAACTTTCTATCTCGTCTAGTGATTTATCCAATTATAGGACTGAACACTGGAATAGTGCAAACCAGGAATGTGTACAAACCTACAATCATAAAAGTGAAAAGCATGCCCGTGACACACATTCCACCCTGCAGCGTGATCCACTGCGATTGCGTAGGCTACATATGCATCCACGCACCAACACGCCCACAGAGCGGGCGCCGTCTCCGAACCCTACGATTTGTCAAGGACGGCGGAGGGCTTCCCATTAACCAAGCGCTCGCCCCCTCGTCACACATGCCTCGCCGCTCCGCAAACCCTTCCTTTGTCTTCATTAGGCCCCCCCTGACAAGCTCCCACCATGCCTCAAAGTGGGCCATTACCGGCCCCCACCGCAACACCACAGGGCTCCACACTGGGCACTAATAGCCGTCTCCAGTCTAGCCCGGCTCCCCGTGTACTCCACTGCAGGCCAGGAGGTGGATGCAGGGTTTAGTACAGTGGAGAGTAGGACATAGGTTTTTAGATATGTATATATATTTTATATATGTAGACATCCACACGTCCGGCTACTCCCCGTCCCGCTGTAACCACTTAAGATGTTATTTGGCACCAGCAGCGTGGGGAGGCGGGTCAATTTACTCGCTGTCCTGTCAGAGAGTAAAAAGGGGGGAAGGAAGAAGAGGGAAGCTGAATAAAGAGGTTCCACTGTAGCGTTCAGAAGGACAAAAGCTGCAGGAAGTCATTTTGAATTGGAGAGCAGCGTCGCAGCATGCAGGACTACAAAACAGCTTCTTAAGAAACATTTTTCATGCTGCATGCATCTAATCACAATAGTATGACCTGTTTTCACTCTTGTTTATCTCAATGTGGCCTTTTTCTTGCACTGCAGGATCCCATTCTACAAACAAGCAATGCATGGGCGTTACCACCATATATTGAGCGGGGGTCGGGACGTTCCTTATTTTATTTCGTCTATATATTGTTAGGGTTAGGCTCAGGGTTGTTGTTGGGGTTACGGTTGGCTTGAGGGTTGTGGTCAGTGTTAAGGCGAGTCCACACCGGACCGAAAATCGGCGTCTTTGAGAGAGTCGGCGTCCGTGACATGAGTCTGCTTTGTGTGGTCGCTCGAATCGGCCCACGTCGGCGTTCATTTCAGCCGATTCAAATGTGTAATCCACCATTCGAGTCGGTGACTCTTTTACCATTCTGATTGGTGGAGGCTAGCAGCTTGACTAGCGAATCAGTGAAGCCCGGAAGTGACGATGGTAAACATACCAGATAACCAGTGGAATCGAAGAAGGTGGTCTAGAGAGGACCGCCTACTTCCGGTTTTCTGTGTTTTTTTGGCCCACAATACAGATTAGCGCCACCTGTTGTTTTGGAGACATTACATCTCGCCCAAGCGCGGAACGTATGGCGTCGGCTGTAGTTCCGTAGGTGTGAACCGCCCATGTCGTTCAAGTCGGCCATGTTCAGTAGCCCGACTTCATTTACCAACGCGAGTCGGGCAGTCGGTCCGGTGTGGACCCGCCTTTAGGGTTCCATCCCTTTTATACATTTCAGAGGGACGTACTGCATCCTATTATTCTTTACTTTACCTGTCTGATAATTAATAATAAAACATACCATTAGCTCTACAAATATGAAATGCATTACTCAATAAGCAACAGTGCTCATACTGAATTGCTTGAAATGGTGTTTTTTAGCTGCATTGCAATCAAATACATCTGCAATGCAAATATAATTCTTCCAAAAATAACAATAAAGCTCATGACATATGTGGTAATGTTTTTTTGAGGCCTGCAGCTCAGCTGTTGGCGTACACGTCTCCATACTCTAACTTGACTTCACTGTCAAGGTGCTTCGCTGCACTGACGTCCTCCCTCCTCGTGTCAGACCTCGTGTTTCTTCTCTCCTCTCCAAAACCTTCTCCTTTGTCTCAGCAGCTTTATCTCAAAGCTGTCAACCTCTCCACTTCCAGCCCGGATAGATAGCAACGTCACATTCTGCCCCCATCTTTGACAGATATCAATGATAGGGGGATGTGATATATATCTCACAACGTGCTGTCAGGATACAGGATCTGACTGAGATAAACCCAGGTTGTGCAGGAACATGAGAGGTAGTTTATGTGTTTTGTGAGAGCAGGTACGACGGTTAGGAGATAATCGAGGGGAGCCGGAGATATGTGAGGAGAAGAGAGATGGGTAAGTAGGAGATAGCGAGAGCTGTCGTGCCCTCAGCTGAAGGAGGGCCGGGTAATAACTGATACAGCAAACTTGGGAATGTCTCCAAAACAACTGATTGGATAATCGGTTTTGGCTCTGCATGCCCTGGCACCTGCTTTTCTTTGTATAAATCAGTGAGACGGAGAGCACACTCTGCCGGTGTGACGCCGTCACTTCTGGGTATTACGTCGTTAGAAAAATAAAGAATGGATTTTGCAGAAAAATAGAAACGTCTGCTGGATACGGCCTGTTTATTGTGAGGTTTTGATGAGTCTCTTTATCATAAATATCATTTTACAATGATTTAATTATAAAAACACATGTTCCAGGTAAGGCTGGGTCGTGAGACAGGCAGGATCAGTCTTTATTCTGGCTTGATTAGAGATTCAGAGCAGCTGTATGCAACTCACGGAGAAGATATAACCCTTCAACTCATTTAAAAACAAATTTGATAGATGCAAAGTTTTCACTTTACAATATGTGAAAATGAGGCTTCCAAGGGTGAAAGTTTGCTCTGCTCGTGGAGGCTGACGTGTGACTTTGTATTCAAATTTAATGCAGGTTTTACATCTTGAATTTTTGTGGAGTCACTCTGACATTTATTGGCAAATAATTTAACTTCTGGGATTTCTTTATGGAAATGAGTCCCGGACGTCCTTCATCACAGGCCGTCGTAAAATGAGCACATTATTGCTGTCGTGTCTTTTTGTTTTGGTATAGCAGATCTTCTTTGTGTTTATGGTGGACCGCCTCTCACATCCCTGCTGGGTGCCTGCAGGTGACGGTGTTTATGTGGTATTCAGCAGTACGTTTATTGGGACAGTATAATATTTCACAGCATTTTTTAATCCTATCGTCCTCTATGATTTTCAATCATTTAGGTAAATCAAGACTTGTAATTGCTTCATAAAATCCCAGCCTGGCTGCAACTTTATGTTCCTCTAATAATCCAGTAATGGCTGCGACTTTTAGTGATATTCTTAAATATGCTATTTTCTCTCCCGTCATTTCAGAAACGTCTCTCTCTGAATGTTTTTTTGGTGAATCAGTGTCAAAAATTGTGTTTGTTCAACCGTGTTACTGTAGCTTGTCTCGGCCTCGTTGCTGATCTGCAGGGCTCATTTGCATAATATTGCATAATAATAATATTTGCAACACCTGATTCTGGCCCAGTCCCAGGGCATCGAATCCCAGCGTTTATTTTCACAGCCCTCGGCGACATATAGGAGAAAAAGGAACAATGTCTTTGTGACATGGAGGTTGGGATGGATGGGTGAAACAACACAGGACTTTCACCCAGGAGACTGCTGTTAATGTCCCATGTGCAAGCAAAATCAATATTGGCTTATTTTACATTATGTAAGTATGTATAGAACTTAACATATGTCATATCCAGCTACATAACCTATAATAAATACTTATTTTGATGTTTAAATAACCAACCTAAGTGATGCCCAAGTGTCCGTATGTGACGAGGTTGCTGAATTTGATCGGTGATTGCATAAGCACCGTGGAGCTGGTGTGTGTGTGTGTGTGTTCGTGTGTGTGTGTGTGGTAACAGTGATGGCGGTGGCGGAGGTCCTGCAGTAGTGACATCATTATTATTGGCTGTGATGTCCCCGTTCAGCAGGATGACAGGTTGAGTGATGCTGCCCCGTCAACACAACTGTCCTGTAAAGAGAGATGAGGAGGATAAACCAGAGTCCCTCCACTCGCATTGATTGTTATGACTGCGTGAGGAGGTCGTCCACATCGTACATCTACAAACAGTCAGCAGGAATTAAGCTTGTGATGTCAGGGATACACATGGACTTAAACCCTGAGAGGAGGTGGGGAGTAATAGTGGCTAGACCTGTATTTCTATGTATATGAGAAGTAATCGGTGGGTCAATTTTTATAAAATGTCCTTCTCACTTTAATTTAAAATTACTGTCTGTGAATCCTGTTCTAGCTGCCAAGAAATACATATAAATGAAATGATATTGTGTCATTGGTTAGTTCAGTGCGTCTGACTTCCTTGCTGTGCTCTTTTCTATGCCCGTGTAATTGCGTGTGGATCTGATGTCAGATCAGTGAGACCGGTCTGAAAAGAGTAAAGAGCGTCTCCTGCCAGTGACTTGGCTCCAGCAGCCTCTCATCATTTCTGTGATGCATTACTGAGTATCCTCCTGTCCGTCAGCATGAAGACTCTACTGGCATGTCCTTCCCAATCACACACTTATATGTCAGCCACAAAAACAAGATTTCAAAATAGAAATTATTTAGGAGGCAAAAAGGCAAAAATACTTTTTTTTTTATGACTGATGGATCAGTCACCAAAGCACTGATCTAACCGTGAAATTTACCAAAGATACCATCTTTGATTAAGGAGGAATAGTTTGCTTTTCCCCTTTACTTTAGTGCAGAGATCTTCAATGTTAAGGTGTTTTTTTGGTCATATTTACATTTTTGGAAGAAAAAAAAAGTTTCATTTCTGGGACCACCTGCAGTAACTCTGCATAACCCCTAGGGGTCCCGGATGTTGAAGATATCTTCATATAAAAGGTCTCCAGAAAATAACTTGCAGTTATGAGATTTCTACATTAATGTGAGCAAAAACAAAAGGAAAAACATGCAAATAGTGAAACGTAATCATTTCCGCTAATGTCAGTCATTGACATTCGGATAGCGAGCTAACGTTAGCAAACTCATAAGGTTACGTTATTTGCTGATTCAAATGATGTCACCTGACTTTATAAGATCGTCACTTCCTTCTCCAAGCTAGGAGGTGTGGACCTCTGAAGCTCTTGCAATATAATGCATTGCAATGCAATCCCACTTGTTTAGACCTACGTAAATCTGACAATCTGCCACGTCTTCGTCCGCCCATGAGCAACAACGTCACTGTGCAAAATCTATACCCGGCACATCAGCATGCATTCCGTATACTTGCTACATAAATAAGTAAACAGGAGGTCGGTCATCAATGAGAGAATATGAGAACGGCACGGTGGCGTATGAGAACCGAGAGAAGTATGAAGAATGAATGCACCTTTCTTATGCGACAGCAGGAGCAGCGAGCCAGCTCATTAGAGTGCAGGAGATCTCTCGTAGCAGGCAGGTGATGATATAAACACAACTCCGTGAGTGTTTGGCACTCAGATGGCGAGGAAGGCCCTCGCATCATCACACAGGAGAAACCAAATGAAAGCACACAGGGGTAGTTAGTATTCACAGCAGTCCATGTCCTTGTAACGCCATGGAATTTTGGTTTTCATCTCATTGGAGGATCTCATCCATTATTTAGGATGCGGGCGCAAACCGAGAGGCGCTACGCTACAATCCCTGCTAGAGCTCCAGCTACTTTCTCACTCTTTCACACTTTGTCTCCTCATTCCCTTTGACTGCTTTCTGTTTCACCAACTAGTGTCCCTCAACAAGTATGCGTTGGTTGATCCGGACAGGCGTTTGGTAGACACAGTACACACATACATGCTTAAAGAAGGAATCGAGTGATGGAATCCGACAGATGAAGTTGCCTCCGATGAATACGTTGCGTTATGTTTGTTAATTCCTTGTCAGGCTGCCCCATTATTCATGCACATACTTGCGAATGTGTGATATTTGCATGCAGCCGAAGAGCGCGGAGGGATTTTGGCGCTACACTCCGATTGACCTCCCGCTGACTCGCACGCGTGCAAGTCCTCCAAATCTCCCATGTGGCCGCCGTGCGTCGAGATTTCGTGACGACGCCACCCGATAAAGACGATCCGTGATGCAAATGTTAATGAGGGATTCACGAGGGATAAGATTGTCATTATAAAATGTGCAACAAGGCCATCCTTTTACACCGTGGGACGAAAGGAATTACAGTGATGTGTTATTTACTTTTTAATGCATGCACACTCCGGACTCTGAGCACTTGCGGGAGATGAACAACAGAGGGCAGTGTTGGTTTGGATAGAAATCCTTGGCGCTGATGGGATGGCTGCAGGAAATAAACATATGATTAACAATGACAGTGTTTTTTTTAATGTCATTCAGGTCTGGATGTCCTGAAAGACTCTCTCTGGGGCCAAACCCCCAAAAATACAGCTCCTTGGAGTCTGATGAGGCACGGTTCGAGGTGAGGATGTACAGAAGTGGAGAAGGGAAATGATCCAGGGTGTTCTCATCTGACACGCTCTGTTTATTAGTCCTTTAGCTCATTGATTGGAGCCTCTTAACACTTGGAACAATTAGCCAGCCAGCATTAGAGCACGATGTTACTTGCCCTTTTTATCCTTTTCTAAAAGGGAGCATTGGTTTTCAAAGCGTCTGACTTAAAGAAACAGGCGGGAGAGGCGGTTTAGAGAGGTATTTTTTTGCCCTTGAATGAGCGAGAGTACGCTTTGACATTTTATTATGATGTGGAGAAGAGGAAGGTCGTATCAAAACCGAAGTCTCTTTCTTTAAAACTGATTGACAGCCTTCGTTTCCTTCCATCTTAATGCGTTCCAGGCTCAGGTTCGGCTTTCATTTCCATGCCGGCAGCGTCTTCCGTGTGCAGGCTGATGCGGTGTGACATTTCCAAGGCAATCAATAATTTAGAGTGCAGTAGGTTTTTGTGTCTCTGACTTAAAGACGTGTCGAACCAGAACATTATCCGCTGAATGTAAATATAGTGAGTGTTATTTATTGTTTTAGTTGAAATGTGCTGGTGTACAAGTTTACCTTTGGAAACAGCGATGACGCAGTTTGTGGGCGGAGCCAAACTGGGGTCAGAAAGTGACAGTTGTACTAATATCACAAAGATTATGAATCATCTGGAGCCTTCTCTGATTATTTTATTGGTTTGGCTCACGTCTGCTAACAAGCTAACATTGCTAAGGTTGATGATTAAAGTAGTGTTTTACCATACTTTGCTTTGTGATCGCTGCAGTTACTAATTTATGGTTATTAACTTTATAACTGATTTATGTTTTGCTTCAAAAGGGGATTAAACTCTGGTGCATACACGCCTTCTGTCATTTATCGTTCTGTTCCCGGAACAATAGGCTATACAGAGAAAATGGGTATTTTTTCTGGAATATTTACAAATGGTAATTAATCGTGATTAATCCACATCTGACCTAAGATTAATATAATTACCATTTTTAATTCTTTGACAACACACTACACTTCTCCAACATTATGGAGCCTGACATCTTTATGAATTAAATGTTTTCTCATGGAAAGTCCTTACATGAACAATTGTTCAAATTAGCAATATGAGTTTTTGCAGTAAAAAGGGCCAAAAGTGAGCCCTTCTGAGACCAGAACCAAGGAAAGCCATAATCTGTGATGAGGTCAGGGGTCTCTTTGGTTGACCAAGGGGGACCCTGGGCAAAGACTACAACCAGACTGGAGCAGGTTCACAGAATGTAGGTAATCTACAGGTTGCAGCAATGGGTCCACATCGTCTTCATCACACAATACTCTCATTTAAATTTCAAAAGGATGCAAAAATAACCCCACGATGAGGAAATCCAGTCATCTATAAACTATAACTTTACCGTGAGACCCATGAAAATGGTCCTCGCTCCAATGCCCGCTCTCAAACAACAGAGCTAATGGACACCGACACACGTGGAAATAGATTTCACAACAATCCCTGTTGGTTGTTGACTGGCTTCCAGGCACCGCTGTGGTTGTGAAATAATCATAAATTGTTTAGAAGGGGGAAGAGAGGTTAAACTATTATTAGTATTATCAGTGAGGGGGAGGTGTGGGATTTAAAGAGTTTCCCTTGGGAAAGCAAACAAGCAGCATGTGCAGAGTTTATGACTCCGAGTATAAAAGGAGATACAAGCTGTCTTTTTTATTGTCTATACAATGAAGACATTAATTCATTTTTTTTTACCACAACACATGTTTGGACTCCTAAAAAACAAAGTACAGACTGATAGAATGCCTCCATCGTCACCTCTGCCTGTATTTTCCCCCGTATTATTATTATTTTGCTGTTTGAGATGTCTCTGGGTGTCAGTGGGTGTAACCCTCAGGCAGTAACAGCGTGCAGGTGAGGTCGTGACCCGATTACATGATATGTCTCTGTTCATGCACTCAATCATTTATGACATCATTTTTTTTTAGTGGGGGAAATAAATAAATGTTTGATTTTTTTTATTTGATCATTGCAGTTTTAAGTTTATTTTGTGTGTGTGTGTGTTGATCTCCCTCTTTCTCTTTTTTATTTGACTTCTAAGAGCATTTCTTCAATCAGCTGTCTCCAGTCAAACAACTCCGAAAACCCCAAAACCCCAGCACGCTTCGCCCTCTTCCACCATCTGTATGTGAGTATGTAATAATAAGCAGAGGCCTGCCTGTTGTGCCGTGAACCCCCGGACTACCAGTGTATGTTGTGTATGTTGTGTATGTTTTTCTGTGTGTGTGTGTGTGTGTGTGTGTGTGTGTGAATAAGGCTGCGAGGCTGGTGTGGGCTGTAGATCCGAGCGCTGGTGTTTGGAGACCGCCATGAATAAGTGATGACATGGTAATACAAGAGACTGCTCTCTGGGACTTGGCATTACGTTGCAATAAAAGAAAATCAGGTCAGGCCCCTGTTGCCTGTGTTATGTTACACTCCAGGTCAGGAGCAAGGGAGAGGGCGGGGATGATGATGATGATGGTGGTGATGATGGGAGGAAGGAAGAGTGGAGGAGAAAGGTTGAGGTGGAACACAAACACACACACACAAAAACATCCCCAGCCAGACAAAAAGCTCTCTCTGCTTGGAGGAGAATTTTTTATTTTAGAGCCATGAAACAAAAATGTCAGAAAACACGGAGCATCATCGCACCAGTTTCAAGGTTTGGAGAAATGATTCTGCTGTATAATCTAGCAAATAAACTCCCGGGGACGGATGTATTAATGTGTCTGCTTTTGGAGAGGGAGAGTGAGCACAACCATTGTGAGCGATGTGAAGTGTGCGACTGCACAAGGCGCTTGGCCTGCAATCAAGCAGTTTTTCTTTTTTGGAATATATCATCGTTTTTTAATGAGCGACCCAGCGTGCTTCTAAAATCCTGTGCTTATACTGTATGAATCTTCTCCTTCAGAAGTCCCGGCAGCATCCGAAGGCAGCAAGAAGTGATATGTGGATAAATCTGCAGCCTCTCAGGCGTGCCGTGCCGGAGCGCCGTGCTGTTGAACATGGCAGTTTAGTGTGTTCACCCTTAAATAGCCTGAAAACAACACCTGTATAATCATACAGACCTCCACACAGAGCATGCTGCTGGGTTGGAACTCAAGATTTAGCTTTTTTAAATGAAGGATACATCAGTCTTTTTTCCCGATTTTTATTTTTTGTAAATGCAAAACCTCCAATCTGAAAAATTCACTTTTTTTTTTGGAGAAAACTAAAGAAAACATGTTTTTTTGTTAAGGATACCAAATGCATGATACACTGTTTTTGGACTATTTTACTATATTATGTGTTAATAATACAGACTAGGTGTAAACATTCCTTGTTGTCATCATCCAAAGTGAAATCCGAGGTTTTCCTTTTCGGCCATCGATAAGTAGCCTCTCGAGTTTTATGCATCTTGGCCCTCGATCATTCTTTTTGAGCTGTAGAATGGCCTTTGGGTTGGGGAGGTTAGCTTGAGTCCATAAAACCATCAATCCAGTGCCTTGTCGTATCTTCCAGAGTGCCCTCGAGCAAGATGATCATCCTCTATCTGTTCTAGGAATGAGCTCAAACCAGAGGGGAAACGGAGAATACAGCCCAAAGGAATGTTTTCTGTGATTCTAAATCCACATTAATTTCCCCATGGCCATGTCTATCACAAATTACATCATTTCTGGTGTCCAAGAGAGAAAAGAATATTCAGAAGGAGGAAAACAAACACAGCTTAGCCCAATGAGATGAGGGAGAGAATGTGGGAGGATGCATGGATTCATGGATGGACGAGCTTCTTGGAGCTCCAGAGATGACCAGCAGAATGAATGAACGGCTCCTGGGAAGGAAGAAAAATGGGACAAAGACAGAAGGTAAAGAGAAAAGAGAGAGCGGGAGGAGAGCGTTCGAGATAGGAAGAGCTGGCGAGCTCCACAGACTGCTAATGTAACAGGAAGAGAGTCAACGAGGACACAATAACCCAAAGCGAACCGAAGATCTTTGATAACTCCCCCCCCCCACCCCGAAAACCAACTTACTCGTGAAATTGATGCGAGCAGGCTCGTGTTTGAACCAACACATGCTGTGCTTAGCATACCTAAGGAAACGTCTGCGCTTATAATTAATGATACTTCAGAGGATGGGAGACGGGGGCACTGGGACTTTGAATCAAACCCTGGCGCCGCTGCTGTACTTCTAAGTGTTCACACTGCACACTCTGAATAATGGAGGGCGGCTCGGTGTCTCCGCGGGCAACCGGCTCACTCCCAACTCATCAGAGGCCAGGACGAGAGCTCGGATTGGTCCAACAAACACAGGACTTTCACCTCGGGGACCGCCGTTCCTGTCCTGTGTGAACCCAAGTCAATGTTGCCTTTTCTTTACTGCAGCTTTGTTGCTTAACATTAAATATATATTAAATATTATATAAAAAGTTTTTCAGGCCAGGGACCCTGTGGCTGATAGTGAGACAGTGAAGTATTACAACAATAACAACAACAACAACAACAACAACAATATTAATAATAATAATAATAATATGTAGTGCAGGTAAACTGCCATGTATAAAAGTACTTTGTAATGATGTATGTACAATGCTAAGCCATTTAAATAACAATGGTTGACAGATTAATATATTTACAGAACATATTTAATTCTATATTACACACATTTATATGTAATTATTATAGGTTGTATGCAGTTTAATTTGTATTTTTGGACATATTTGAATTTTTGGGAGAAAAAAGTTGGGATCTAATCATTTTGGGGACCCCCTGCAGTAACTCTGCAGACCCTCTAGGGGTGCCAGACCCCTGTTGAATGTTCTAAATGAACTTCAGGCCACGATGCCTGAAATCCAGCCTTTAGAATCGAGCTGAAACGACATTTCCAGAGTATCTAACTTCCGTATTTTCCAGTGAACCAGGACTTTGATTTGATAATCGATAAGATTAGCTCACACGCTTTTCCAGCTCTGTGCAGAGCCGTCGCTCAGACTGATGGATGGCTGTCTCGATATTATTGGTTGCCACTAGCTGATGTAAGCATTTCATCAACTTTAAAGACGGCAACGTCGGCTGCGGATCACCGGCGATCCCTTAGGTCTCACGAGAAACTGTTTCCTCTTCACTGCGAAGTGCAATAAAGATCAGAGGGAGAAGAAAAGTGAGAGCCCACCAGTGTCTTTTGAAGAAGCTAGTATTTTCTTTTAGATGCGTTAATGCTATACAGAGAGAGAGGACTGTAATTGCTTTTCAATTACCCACCATGTAGCTTCACAGTGTGTCTTCATTTAGCGATCTTTTATTAGACAGCCTATCAGAAGACACGTCTGTGTGTCTGTGGTCCTAAAACGCAACCAAGATGGGACAATTACAGCTCATCCCCAGCCTTCCCTCCTTCTCCTTCTCCCTCTCTCTCTTTCAACCATTTATCCCTCCTTTTCTTCTCACCCTTCGTTCTGACATGCATCCAGCTCCATGCTAGGACAGCATGCCAGGCAATTACTTGAGGATTTGACCAATTAAGAGGATAAACACGGGGTTAATCTCCTCCTCCTCCTCCTGTGTCAGACAGGATGCTCCTCCCGATGTTTGCTAAAGCAAATGCGATGAATGCGATCATCAGACGGCGTGACTTCACCCCGGAGGAGATGGGATGTGATCAGCTCCCACCACCGTCCCTCTTTCTTGATTGATGTGTATCTGGGGAATGGAAATGTTTGCACTGGCATGCCACATTCTTGTGGTGACCCTCTAACATAGTGCATAGCAACACATGGTTGCAATGGTGACCCTGCATGAAAAACTATCATTCTTGGTAATATCCACATGTTGTTTCTACCCCTCTTAAATTTGTGCTAAATCACAGACACTTCAAGTACAGAAATGCGAACGTGGGATTAAGTCAGGTTTAAAATGATTGTTTCGTTTTATGATACATAAGAGTCAGAGGTTTTTGCTGAGGGGATTTTGGATATCTCTTTTTTATCACTCAGAAAATACAGACAGCCATAAAGAAAACAATGTTCACCATTTTGTTAGGAATAAAATGTTGTATAAATCAGGCTATGAATGATATATGAACAATCCCCTTCGGAATCATCTTCAGAATATCCAATAAGTTTACTGAAGTGCGTCAGAATGGAGATTTCTGGAGTCTTTGTTTTGTAAATTCCATACATTTTGACATTAAAATAAGATCAAAATAAATAAATAAATAATATTGCTCACTTACATTAATCTTTTTGCATTGGAAGTTTCCTGAAATGTTATGTTAAAATATGCAAATGAGGCATAACTGCACTCAGGTGCAATTATATACATAAACAATATCACTGCAGCCCACACGGCACATTCATTAACATGACTGAGAGTGAACTGTAGCCCATATAAACTATTCATGCAGTTGTTGCACACACCTTGGTCTACAGTATGTTTTATGTATGAGGACATCACTGTTGCTCTGAGTGTTGCAACGCTGTGTCAGAAAAGTAATCACATATACATTAATAGACACACACACATTGCCCAAATGTTTATTTTGGACGTTTTCTTTCCATTCTGGAAGAAGTAAATAGCCCAAAATCTCTAAATTGACCAGTGGATTAAAAACAAAACAGTGTTTTCTACCCAGATAAACCTGTGTGTTGGCTATTGTTTTAACCGGATTAGTCCTTCCCTAATCTTCGCCTAATGCTGATGCTTAAGTAGCCTAAACATAATATAACCTTAATTAACAACATGAAGCAAACAAATGACAGGTGGTTTTCAGCATATTTTTAAATTGTGCATTAAATTGAGTGGAAATGCTAACAATAACTAGTTTTGCTAAATCATCAAAAATGTGTGGATTGGATGAGACAAATTCAATCAGTATGCTAATGCATGTTATGTGGGAGGCAGCAGTGTAGCAGGGAGGTTTGAGTGTTCAATAAATCATGTTATATCATCGGGTTGTCCTGAATGAATAGTTTATGAAACACGATCCACAAGATGCTCTAACGATCATTTTATTTTGCAGTTTTCCAGAAAATCCTGTACACCAGAAACATAACTGCTAAATACTAAGCCAATAATGTAATATGAGCATTTTGTGTTGGCAGTTCAAGCTGTGCAGATCAGTTTAATAAACCAGCATTCACTGCAAATGAAAATATTTTCAAAGTTGTTGAGGAGATTTTCCTTATGTAAGACAAGATTTTTATGGATGATAGCCCCTACCGCTTTGGTCCAGAGTGAAGTATCTCTGGTTTATGACTAAATACCTGCAAAACTAATGACATTCCCATCAGCTTGCATTGTATTTATTAGTGTATAGCATGCTAATACATTTGAACAGAATCAGAATCAGCTTTATTTGCCATACACACAGTGTCATCTGCATCCAAAAGTAAAATTATATTATGTCTAGGTATAAGGTGGCCTAGAGGGAGCATATGAAGTCAAAAGAGAATTGGACCCAGCACGGAGCCTTGAGGCGCCCCCAAATTGGACACTGGTTAAAGCTGACCTAACATCAGAAATCCCCAAACAAACACCTGTCTGGGAAGAACCCAAACCACTGCAGACCAGTGCTATCAATACCCACCAAGGTTTCAAGACCGCAAGGATATCATGGTCGAAGGAATCGGATGCTGCGCTTAAATCAAAGGGAACAAGGATGGATTTTTGGCCAGCATCGGCTGACAGCAGTAAATCATTAAACCCCTAAGAAGAGCAGTTTCACTACTATGACTCTTTCGGAAGCTAGACTGGCATTTTTCAAAGACATTGTTCATGTGTATACAAGTCAGCAGTTGATCTGCTACATTTTCCAAAACCTTAGCTAAAAACGGGAGCTTTGAAATGGGTTTAAAATAGTTAAGATCAGAGGAATCAAGAGACAGCCTTTAAAAAGAGATTGAATAGAACCTGTCAACAGAGAGCAGTTATAAATTTGCAAAATAGAGGGTGTCCCCGTGCTAAAAACACATTTTAAAGGAATACTATCTAAAAGACAGGTTGAGGGTTTCATTTTTATTACCATATCAGTTAATGCAGAGGGTGAAATTGGATTAAATGTGCAAGGGTTTTCAACTAATAGGAGAATCTGGGGGAGGAATTAATTTCCGTATATTCGCAATCTTCTGAGTAAAATGTATTTGCATTTCTCAGGGGAGGCACCTTAAGTCTGACCGGAGGGAGGATCAACGACACGGCTGGCAATGTTGAACAATTTCTGGGATTGGACTGTTTGTTGTCAACTCAAGTTGCAAAAATCAGCAGTTCTAGACTTTTTGACCTCTGTGTTCAAAGTCTTGAGTAGAGTTCTAGGTGATTTTTCCCTGAAGGCTGTGCCATCGGCGTGTGAACGTGTTAGATCCTGATGTCTTGATGTGAATGTGTGTGAACGGGTAAATGTAGACTGAATGTAATGTAAAGAGCCTTGAGTAGTCAAAAGCGCTATAGAAATGCAGGTCCAAGTGTTTTCTTGCACATATAGTTTTATTGAAACGACAGCCCTGAATGGCTCGTTATTCTGCGCTTGAATCATTCCTGGTGTGAAGGGCTTCACGGTGCATCATCCTGCTTTTAAATCTTCCTTCTAAACGCTGACACCTACTGCACTTTACCTCCCTTTCAAGCCGTTTTGTCTCTGCGTTTCCTGTGCAATTCAGTACTTCAGTAGCAACTCTGAGTCACTCCTCTTCAGCCATATCAGTGTTTCCCAGTCATAGTTGGGACACAAAGGCGTATTAATAACCAGCCGAGCAAATTTGAGCCATTTAAGAATGTTTTATCCCTTTTGAATTTGTCTCTTCATGCTAATCTGCAACAGTTGTGTTTGAGCGCGAAGGCACTTATTCCTCCTGAACACACACACACACACACACACACACACACACTCACTCCGACTGACGGAGGCATTTGTTAGACTGACAATGGCATTAAGCCGTCTGTGTCCTTGTGGGATTCATGGTGCACACACACACACACACACACACACACACACACACACACACACACACACACACTCATCACCAGAGGAGTGACTGGCCGACCCGCCCGGATGCTGATGTTGTCGGCGGCTCTGGGAAAGGAAATGATGCAAATCCGAGCGGGTTCACAGGCTTCGTCGTCCCGCCTGCACTTTCAGGGCGAGGGTGAGGCGGGTTTGATTGCGTGCACGTGTATATAAATGTCCACGCCATTCTTTTTCTTAACACGGCGTAGCAACAGCCAGAGCAACAGTGCTGTCCTCATACATAATGAATGCTGTAGACCAAGGTGTGTGCAACAACTGCATGAATATATGCATGTTTATATGCACACTTGAGGTTTTACAGACCACAGTTCGCTCTGAGCCATGTTAATGAACGTGCTAATGCGGTGATATTGTTTATTTATATAATCTGGTGTGTGAGTGCAGTGAAACAGAGGACTTTTTAGGGGCGTAGAAGTGTAGAATATACTCTCATCACCTTTTAGAGACGCACATAGCCCACGCTTGCAAAATGCTTTCCTTGATTGAACAAAGACAGCTTCAGGTAAGCTGAAGAATATTCGGGTTAACATCAAATTACTTACTTGGCACTGCAACCACTAGATTAGAATTGCATATTGCATGGGGCGTAATCCGGGAGACACATCAACACTTTCTTTTAGTGTCCTTTGGGCTCTGTGCAGGCACCCCTTGTCACCAATATCACCGATGTTTGGTAGATGGGTACCTCGGTGGAATTCTCCTGACCTCGGCTGGTCACATGTGCCAGTATATGATGCTTCTTAGCTTCTTAGAACTTAGCACGTTCCTGCCAGAACGTGTTTACATGCTTTAATTCATCCCCCCCGCCATCCTGGCTGTGCTGCAGCAGCTCTTCTCAGCCTCGCTTTGACCCTCCCGCAAAGGAGGAATAGTCAGACAATGGATTTCAGCCACTTGTTCTTCAGCTCCTCTTCCTCAAGAAGTCCATGGTCCAACATGGTGACGGGGTGACAAACTAGCAGCTTATGCTCATTAACATCACTACTTCACAGAGGAAGAGGCAAGGTTTCTACGGAGGTTTTTGAAGTAGTTCAGAAGCAGAGTTTCTTCGAGGGAGGGCAACTCCCTTCGGAAACTCTGGGGAACTTTTACACGAACAGAAAACTATAAACACACTAAATGAAATGGAAAAAGCAGAAAAATCATAGTTCTTCTGTAAGAAAAACAGCTGTTCTAACCAGGATATAGATGTGCAATGACCATACAAGGTGGTTTGTGATGGTTAAAACTGCTCACTTGCTCCCCCTCGATGACGTAGACGGTGGTGCATGTCTCGCGAGGAGTCCGAATTTTAAAAATTGTCGAAACGCCTTCAAAGATGAATTGTCATAATTTCCCACGAGTTAATGAATCCCTCTTCCAGATCGTTTCAGAGGCTTCCACTTCAGACTGATGGTGGGAGCCTAATTGAGCATTTAAGAAATAAAAAGATTGCCTACTGATAGCAGACACTTAATTGGAGATTTAAATAGAAACAGAGAGTAAAAAGGGAAGGAAGGGATTCAAGGCATAAGGGTTTTTTTCTTGATGCATTATTGAAAAGGCCGTGGCTACTTGGCATGGCAGGGTGAGATCTTCTAGTTCATGATTTCATTCCTGCAGCAGCAGCAGCAGCAGCAGCCGCTGCATCACACATCACACTCTAATGGGAAACTCTAATGAGGTTCAGGTATTTAGAATACATCAACCCCAGAATGCACTGCAATTACTCATTTGGCATGGTAATGGAAAATATATTTTTTTTACACTGCTAACATTGAATCATGGGAATCAGCCACCAAATAACTTTTTAATAGCTGCCCCCCCCCCCTTCCTACCATGAATATTAATTATTCACAGCTAAATGTGTGAATAGTTCTTTTTCAGCACATCTTGTACTTTTTTAAAGCATTTTGTTTTTCCTGCAATGATTTGTTATACTTTTACATTTTGGTGTTTCTCAGTAAAAAGCTCTGAAGCTCCGTCTTGCCTCTTCTCTGTTGGAGCGTTCGAGCAGTGAGTGCCTCGTTTTTGCAGCACATTTGCATATTTATAATGATATATACTTGTAGTTTACTTTTCTCAGGATTTCAACCGCTGACCCTCATTCACCACCTCAACCTTCCGTCAACAACTTTCTTATTATTTCATAATCGACATATTTCAAATGAAGTCCAACTGGATGCTTGAAAAACTGCTATCAAATCTTGTTTTTTTTTATCATTTCTATTCAATATCTGACTGTGAAAAAAAATCTAATTCAGCTTCCTCTTCGCTGCTCATAGACTCCCCGTTCAGTCACCAGCTCCATCAAAATTCCATCAAATATCCCGCTGACAGATGTTCCTGTCAATGTGAAGCCATAATCCATCACTGCACAGTCTGGGGTGATATTTTTCTTAAAGACAAATTGCTTCCTTGTTTTCTCTCCGAGAAATCTCAGCATTGGCACTCAGAGAAAAAAACAAAACATAATTGGCATATGAACTTATAAGTGTTAACTTTATATTCTTTTTTTAAAGAAAAATAAAAGGAAACACTTAGCTTCATTTCTCTCGTGAAGGTTTTGAGGCCCCTCTTATCGCAGACACACACACACAGGGTAAGTATTTGATCATATTTCAACTTTGAATAAATTATGGAATCGGCTCACTTTCAAAGCCGTTATTTCATCTATTTTTGGGCTGAGCTTTTGTCAAATATTCTGTCTGAGAAGGCTCAACCGGTGACAACCTGAAAATGAGACAAGCAGCATAAAAAGAGCCACTCAGATTCTATTAGGTCGAAGACGAAGGTAATTATCAAATATTTTGATTGTAAAAAAAATCCAGATGATCATTTTTTAATTCATGTGTGTTAATGTAGCTTAGCAACTATGTTTTATGTCCTTGTAATTATCGTCCACAGAGAAAATTCAAAACATGACAACATGTATGAACTAAAACTCCTAATTCACAAGACGTCAGAAGGAATCTGTTTGTATGAGTTTTTCTTGCATGTATTCATAGCAGTAAGAGCAGCACTTATATATCACTTTAAGGTAAATTGCTGGAATGGTTTAGGTGAAGCAGTAAAGCAGAGAGGACAGGCTGAACAGAGAGTTTGACTGTTGTTTTTATTCTTGTTTAGTTTTATATGTATCTGTTATTTAATTTATAGAAATCTTATAAGTGCTTCACCTCTCTGTTCATTTGCAACAGCGGCGCAGAGAACTCCGTCTCAGACGCTACAGACGCAAAATCATAATGACTGATGCTTGGAGACGGGCTTGGAAATTGGCGAAGTGTTCCTTTAATTAAAACAAAGACCTCTGTCTCATTGTGTCTGCTGAAATAGATGCTCCTATTTGTGTTCAAGTGTGAACGCGCAAAAAGCAAACGGCAATAGGAGGCAGAGAAATAAATTGTATTTTCTAATTAAAGCTTTGTGTTGACTTTCAGGGAGTCTCTGCTTTCACGGATGATTACAGACCTAAACGCCTCCGTCTGATTTATAAAGTCATTAGAACAGATGTAGATTTGACTTTTCCCACATTTTATATACAGTTTGTAGATAAATAGTGGTGCGACTGTCAAAGCTTAATAATTGTACAAACATGTATTAGTGCTGCGTTTTCCTTTTAGCAGTGATGAGACAATTCACTTCAACATGGCTTCTTTATTGTTTTTTTTTTGGCTGACAAATCTGAGTAATCGAGATATTTTATAGGTATTTATTCATTATGCAAACTCTTTAAAAACTCCTGTAAAATCAACAATACAGACTTCTAATTCAATATGTGATAAGTCCAAATGGTGACCCCTGAAGTGGGGGTCGTTAATGGCCAAAGAAATCAAGTTGAGTCATCATTGGTGTTGACTTTTTTATTCTATAGATAGATGGATTCTATAGATTTGCATGCAGACACACACATGTTACATTCTCAAGCTTCTTCTAGCTCTTTCCTGCTCTCCTCGCCGTCTTAAAGCTTCACGTATCGTCAAAAGTGAGATTTCCATGTATTCCTTAGCATAAAGCAGGTCTAGGTGTTTTCAGACAGGCATCATGAGAAACATAAAGTGTTTTTTGGACGATAAACATTTTCTAGTCGACACCCAGAAGCAGCTCTCCGTCTTCCAAATGTTTGCACTAATCTGGTTTTAACTGCCACTGTATCTTCATAGACCAGGATTACAGCTCGTCGCCGTGTGACTGGGACGCTTGCATAACATTGACCCTTGTTATTAAAAACCTGCTCCCCCATTTCTCCGTCTATATTTGTTTTAGTTTAACCAGGATGCGCTCCGTGAGCTCCCGGCGCTCCGTGAGTCAACATGGGTGATTGTTGAGGGGTTTAAACAACCCCCAAAGCAATTTGTTGCCTGGGATGAATTAATCTAATGAAATGGCTTGAGTCAATTAGATTGAAAGGCTGCAATTCTATGTTTGTCTTGTTTGTAAGTGCACACCTTGTCGGCCAACACTATTAACTATTAAACCCTCCCGTCGTCACGGGGAGGAGCAGGAATAAATACAAACTTTGAGGCGCTACTTCACCTCTACCTGCTGTTTTTTCCCCGTCTCAAGCATCCCCGGATGCTGTTTATTGTCGTGCTGTTGTGTTCGGTGTGCGTTTGAGCGAGGGGGCCGCTGATTGATGCTAATGTGTGGAGCGCCGGGGTGAGGGCCGAGGGATGGCGCCTGTTAGCGGCTGCGTAGCCGCTGTCGCACAGGCAGAGCGATGGTCATTAGCAGACAGTCGGAAAACATGCACACATGCCTTTTAAGCTGTTAAACATCAAATCACTTGTATATGAGGCTTATCCTTCTATCCGACAGGTCTGACTCTCATTTCCAGTCATGACCTTTAAGGCTCCTCTCAGACAGGGATCACACGGGTGAAGGAGATGGGGCAATTAGCATGCAGCTAACCTGCTGAATGGGCTGATTAGCGGGAGATTAGTGGGGCAACCAAGCCCATTTAAGGAAGGTTGGTCTAGGAAATGACTCATCCAGTGTTCCTGGATTTCATGGAAATCTATACTCTCACTCGTTACATGAGTAAGTGTGTGTGTGTGTGTTTGTGCGTGTGTGTGACATATGGAGGGCGGTTAGAAAAGAGATCAGAGTGGAGGAGGATCTGTGAAATGTTTCTTGTTACAGCGGTGAACTGAAACCCTGACAAGGCTGTGAGCTCAGCCAAGCGTTCCTGCAGCACCATGTCTGTAGAGTGTGTGTAACATCAGTGTGGGGGGGGGGTATAAGTGCATTCTTATCAGGGGGAGAAGGGGGATTCATAAAGATGGAAAGAGGAAGACAATTGACCCTTTGCCGACTGCAGACTGGCCAATCGTAGCAGCGTCGGACACCTGTTAGCTCTCCTCCACAGACTCTCATGCAAGCGTTTCAGATTTTCTTCATTTCCAGACTGGTTTTGTGGGTTTAGACAATAGTCAAGGAGAGTTTGTGTTTCTTGTGTCTTTCTCTCCCCTTCCACCATCTTGGAAGGTCTTCTAATCCCCAAATGCACTTTAAGGAGGCGAGGAACGAGGAGAAATAAATCTTCCGGAGAAGCTGAGAACGAGAAAACACTGGTGCATCCTTATAGAGATGTTGTAAATGTTCATTTCATATAGGTTGTATTACAATCCTTTGTTTATTCCTCTTTAAATGCATGAGGAATCACTTTTGACCAGGTTCAATGATCCCAAGGTGAAATTAATTCATGCATAACTTGTTTGGCGCTATAAAACAGATAAGATAAGACATTTGCAAAAGATTCCATCTCCCTGTACGTCTATCAGATAGCAGGGTGGAGATACTCAGATAGGTATGTGACAGTAGTTTTTGGCTTGGTAGGACACTCCTGGATAAATGCACGTGGACAAGCATTGAATAAAATAGTTCTTCTGATATGTGCCCTTTAAAGTTTTCTATCCAGTGTGTATTTTTTCTGGTGAAAGGCCTTGAGGAGTACAAGAAAATCACATGATGTGTGTGCTGACATGCGTGCTGGGATCAGTGTCAGCCTCGGTGTGAAATTGCCAGCATCCACCCCCCCCCCCCCCCCCTGCCACCGCATCTTGGCGTGTCTATTGCAAGCGGGGCTTTAGCGACGGCAGCTGTTGGTGCGGCGGTGCATCTCGCCGGTCTGCTGCTGTGAGGCTTCTTTCACTGTGATGAACAGCTGATGACACAGCGCCTGAGAGGCCGGGAAGGGGGGAGACGGAAGAGCTACGTGGGGGGATTTATGAGGGTCGTGTGATGAATAGGCCGGGGTGACAAAGATCAAACGAGGAAGGAGGGTATGAATACATATTTGCGGTGCGTGGGAGGTGTTTGGCACAGATGGAGGCAAATAGTGAGTCAGGGACTGTGGCTTAGAAGAGCAGAAGCAAAGAATTGTTGATCAGAATGATTTTTTCATGAAGTCAAGAATAAAGTTTGTACACTTAAATAAATTGTCTTCCCCTGGAGATGATTGGAATCCTTTGAATAGATGATGAAATACTTCCACAACCAGGGTCAGTACATACAAATTCTAGTGGTCAAATTTGTCTGAATAACAAAAATTAAATCCTGCTCTGCATGACTGCAAAGAGAATATAAAAATGCAACCTTGTCTTCTTTTTTTTTAAAGTGAAACATGACCCAATAATGTTTATACCATCCATAAGAAATGTAAAACGTCTCCTCCTGGCTATCATTCTGTATAAACTATGGGTGACTGACATAAGTATCTCATCTCGCTGAGAGCCATAAAGAGTGGTAATAATGTAGAGCTTTGAAATTTGATTCAGAAATACAGGGCTGAAAAACAAATAACTTGAATGTGCACTGTGAGAAATGTGGGTGTACGAGTGGATAGAGAGGAGGATTTCTCCTCCGCCCATCTCCCTTGTGGCGATGTGTGTATTCTCCCTGAAGTGAGTAATAATGATGGTGATTACCATTAAAGAGACTAAATCTGCCTCTGACTGATACGGCAATACCACCATGAGAAGGCCGGCCGCCGTGCTCCTCATTCACCACAATGATAATGTCTACAAATATGAATGTTTTTTCAATATTATTTTCCTCACTATTACATTCAGGCCCAGATTGCCTGAAGGCACTTTTATATTTTGATATGGCTGGTGGGAAATTCAGTTTGGAGCATATATGTGTGCATGTGTGTGTCTGTATGGTGGGAGCAGAGAGACGTTATTGTCACCGATGTGTGGCATGTGATCAATATTCAGTACAGAGAGTTCAAGCTGCAGAATATAACTTTGATATGGACCTTTGGAGCTCAGCACAACAACTGGGCGACAATCGATGCAGCTCGGGTATTTTCTTAATGTCACATATAGTGCATTGTATAAGAAAACAATCACATTATATTTGTTGTTGCTGTTTTTGCAAGAATAAAACCATTTTTTAGGGGTTATATTTAGAGAGACCTTCTCCGGTTTGTAAAGCAGAGCGACCACCTGCTGTGTCCACGTAGTGTTTTGTTTTATTAAAAAAAAATTCTTTGTTATCTCATGAAAATAATAATTGAACAACATTATAAATGATTTTTAATTTAAATCCGTCCCAGGAAGAGTGGAAGAACAGCCGAGATGGAGGCTAAGCTAACACAGCTAGGACCTAAGACTACTCCACTACCCAGCATCCTCCTGGCTGTCCGATGATCAGTAACACTATCTTTCTTTTTGTCGTGTTTTTCTTGTAATGGACTTCAACTGCCTTTAATCGTGCATTCTCGTGTTGCACCATGACAGCAAATTATCCTTAAAGCTTCTCATAATCACATCGGCGGTGTCTTATGGGGTTTAAAGCTTTACATTTCCCCCCATAAAGCTGTGAATCCTGAACAGCCTCTGGCCGGGCTGCGTCCTCGTTTTCTCAATAAGCAGCTCCCCATCGAGTCCTGTGTCAACAGAGGAGGGGAGATTAAGCGCTGCTTTCAAGTGGTTGTGGCACGTAACCTTTAATGTCCGACCGGCACGCTCGCTGTCATCCATAAACTCCAGGGAACACATCTCTTTAGTGGGGACACCATGCCAGACTTCATTAACCTCCAGTGTAGGTTGCTGTTGCACAATACCATGTATGTTACATAATCTATGTAATCCGAGTGTGAGAAGAAGTAAAGAACTGCAACGCACAGGTACCACACGTTAGAATAAAAATATATAACAGACCACACTCCTGACCCACTCCTGGGACTGGAATACAGACTTGCAGTCCAACTCCGACCACCACTTATTTGGTTGTTTGTATATCGAGGCTTTAACGATGTGATTAATTATAGTTTACAATTAATCTCAAGAAAGAAACACATCACTTCAACATCGTTTTGTATTGTAACTATTAATTTCTTTAAGTGTCTCAGAGTTTTTAACCAACAACTCCACTTCCAGAGGTCGGCATCTTTTTTCTCCGTTTTTTTTTTACGTCAAACTATTTTTTATTTTCCTTCACCGGTCGTGGCCCTTCTCCTGATACAGCATCCACTGAAGAAGTAACAGCATCCCATGCATCTTGTTGGAGTGTTTTATATCCACTACTGACTCTACAGAATATAACGGCTCGTTTGCAGTTTTCCTCCTGCAGCAGTCGGCTTCCTCCTCTTCAGAACTACTGAAGTTTTTCTCGCGTTAGGAGTTGGTTGTCCACCGTTTTCAGATTCCACGTTCTTTACTTCCTTCTCATCTTTTCTTCTCAAGTTCTGTGTGTGCACACGGCCGGATGGGGAAGCGAAGAGTAAATACGTTACGGAGCAAAGGATGACGAAGGATGAAGGGAAGACGTTCACACGAGGCAGGAAGTAAAAATCAGATACGAGAGCAGAGGTCAGTAACACAAAATAAAACAATGAAATAATGACATATACTAACTAGCTCTGCTAGTTTTTGATTCCACTGATGTACTAGAAAGCTGTTGGGTGGAGCGGATCACCTTGGAGTGTTCAGCCTGGCCCCATCCGATCTCTTAACCCCAGTTCATGTCGAGCCAACAGGCTTTATCAGCAGTGATAACATGCTTGGCTCTAGGTGGTTCTTTGTTAAGATTTTAGTCTCTCTCCTCCTTGCTCTCTCTTCCACTTTATGATCTAAAATTGATGCCAACGCCCCAGTGGCCTCCCTCTGGATACCAGGAGACTTTGAAGCGGGAGAAGTTTGACAAAACGGCCTGAGGCGAGTGTTTCATGGGGCTGTGGGGAGGCAGCTTCTCCCCGAGTTGCACCAACACGGAGGGGGTAACGCAGCTTTCACACGGGAAGGGCATCGGAAAAACTTTCTGGAGGACAAGAATGCCGGCGCTGCTAGTGTAACCCAGAGGTAACTACAGTTACTTGCTGCATGTAATCGCTTCAGGTCTGTTTTTGGGTGCGTTGCCCTTTAAGCACCGCATTACGGCAGTTTTTACGACAGCCGCCTGGTTTCCGCCCCTAGTGGGAATCGCGGGCTCAGAGGGATGTAGTGAAGCTGCAGCCGAACACGTTGCTTCTCCGATATAGACTCTTATTACTGTGGTGTTTCCATTAGTGACGGTCGTCACCCCGTTGACCGTTCTTCAGGCAAACACATATTACACATACATACATCAACATTAATAAAAAGAGAGCTCTCTATTTTTTTTTTGCTGGCCAGCCATTTATTTTTATTTTCAAAGGACAATTGAAAGACTCTTTTATAAAACACCTGATCGGTGATTCTTTTTATTTTATTTGATATGTTTATGGGGTAAATTCTCCCTGAACCGAAGGACTATTAACTCAGACAGAGCATTCAAGTGTTTTTTCCTTTTCTATCAAAGGGAATATTTTATTTATTTATTTTTATATAAAAAGTGAATGTTTTCAAAACTGCCGCGTCGCTGCTTCTTCTTCTTCTTCTTCTTCTTCTTCTTCTTCTTCTTCTTCTGCTGCTGCGCCCGGCCTCGCTCCGTGGCAAGATGGCCACCAGACACTCACTGACGGGCCCTCCCTCTGGGCCTGGCTCCAGACGGGAGGCCCGGGCTTCCTCCAGGCCGGGTCACTCCTCTTCTTCCTATATTCATGGGGGTCTTTTGAACCATTCTTAGTCTGGCCCCTCACCTGAGACCAAATTGCCATGGGAAACCCCACCAGGAGCACAAAGCTCCAGACAACACAGGCCTCAGGGTCATAGGGACACGCAAACCTCTCCACCGCGTTAAGGTGATGGTTCCCGGAAAGGTTTTTTTTTTTGGTTGTGGGAAACCGGAGCGCCCGGAGTAAAACCCACAGGGGAGGGGATAATATGGGAGAGGGTGAGGAGGTATTTCATTTGGCCACCCTTTTTTTTATAATTATATATAGCTGTATTTTTTTTACAGCATATATTATTTTATAAATTTAGGGCCAAATCAGGACACAGCACCAGTTCAACGTCTTTTACGCAGACCGATGCTGTGTTTGAACCTCTTGAAGAGTGATTTCTTCTTCTTGGGGGGCTGCACCTCCTCTGACAGCTCCACACAAGGAAGACTCTTCTCGAGGCTTTCGACCTGGAGCTCAGTCACCAGCTGGTCGGGTGATATCTGGTGCAGCTCCTCAGCTCCCTGAAGATCACCACCATTCACAACCTCGATGTCTTCTGGTTCCTTCGCCAGCTCCTGGTCCAGGGTCCTCTGCTGGAGTTCTGCCTTTAGCTGAGATAATTCAGCTCGGAGGTCCTTGTTGTCCTCCTCGGCAGTCTGGAGGTCATCTGAGAGCTGCTGGCTGGTTGAGACCTGTTTTATCAGGGCCTCCTTCGCCTGCTCCACGTTTGAGCTCCTCAGTGTCAAACATTCATGTCGATGGTCGGTACGGTTTTCCCGATATCGCAGTTTGAGTTTGGTGAAGTTTCAGATGTTATAATGGGTGGAATGGAGCGCAATCTTCAGCTCGTGTCGATATAATATAATATTTCTAACTATTTAGTAAGTCTACCAGAATTGTATTTGTTTTATGTTAACATTTCACACATTTTTTCAATATTTACTGCATATATACAGTATATGCAGTATATACAGTATATATATATACACATTCCACTTTTTTCTTGGGTACAACCACAACCACGAATCATCATTCACCTCCTTGTTCATTCAGATTGACAGGCATACAGACAATCTTATTTCCCAGTGAAACAGGAAACAAGGAAACACAGGCAGGACATAAGGTCGGGAGGAATTTGATGATTCAAAAGATCTCTCTCTCGTTGGTACTCGCTGATTTAAGTACGCGCGGTTAAAATCACGTTTTTCATTTCAGCTTGACTTTAAAGGGCTGGTCCACCATTATGATTATCATGTTTTTAAATCATTCTGTAGCCTCCCACTGCTGTTCCCACATACACATATACCTCATGTAACCTGGTTGGCAAACTTCTGACCCCACTCCGGTGTGTAATCCTACACAAGTTCCTGAAAATGGTGCAGTTTCCTGAGAATGAACCTGAATCTTCAGAATTTCTTATATATATCGGAGGAGGGCGTGTCCCTGGGTCCCTCATGGCGATTACGCACATGGTGTATGATGGTCAATAAGCAAGCATATTTTAATATTTAGGGCGCTTTTTGGCATGAGAGTGTGACATTGCAGAAGTGTAGCACCGCCCCTCCAGTCCCCCCGTAAACTCTGCTGGCTCTGTCATCACTTTTCTCATATTAAGCACATTTATAATGTAACTGTACGCTGCTCAAACATCCCATTTCACTGGGGCAACATGTCATTCATCCCTAGGCATTCTACTTGGGTGTGAAAATACAGAGGAGCCACATGAGCAATACCTGATTAATACTTGCAACCCACAGATTAGTAAGGCCGTTGTGTTTCATTTGACGTTCCATCTGTGGAGGTCGGCTAGTGAGGAATAATTGCTTGTTTGTACATTAAGTCTCTTTAGAAGCGTGGGCGCCTGGAGGCAACGACCCGCTGCCATCATGTCTTCAGCAAATAGTATTCTTCGACATATAGGGTAAGCAGCAGCCAAAGAGCCACAACTTACTGTGCAGGCTCGAGTGGGAAAACCGTGTTGAATAGAAGCAGAATATTGTTCTATTAATTACGTATTGCAGACCTCGTTGCTCAGAATGAAATTCCCGCCTGCGGCTTTGCACCAAAATATCCTCCCACTCTGTTTAGCAGGTTCCCGGCCGCTCATATATGATATGTTATTAGTCGTATTCTTCTTCCTCTCTTTGCAGCCTTATGGAACCTGCGCCGCAAAGAAAATTATTTCCGGCTGCGATGGTAAAAAACTGCTGTGAAACGGGAGTGATATTTAATTTGCAATCACAGGCCGAGACGAACAATCAGCCTGGCGGACGACAAAAGAAGAAGTCGTTAATGATATGACACACTTTAAAAGAAACTTTCTGATTTACTCAACATGAAATACAAGGCCATTAAAAAGCATTGCCTATGCATTGTAGACATAGCACTGTGGTGTCCATGGGACCACTTTAATGACACATAGGCAACCTATTTACCTGAAGTAATGTTCCTCTGGTAAAGCGTTGGACTTTGGAACATGCATACACACTTAGGAGTCCCCAGATCCTCAGAGATTCTCCTTGTTGGTCAAAGTTTCCTGGAGATGTGATGTGAAAGCACAGCTGCCATTTTCTTATGGTTCACTGAGAGGTGATCAAAGCACTGTGCTAATGTAACAAAAAGTGATCGGGCTTTAAATAATTCATCACATCATTACACTGAGAGACATTAATAGATTAAACATCACTTTATACAAATATGTACTGTTCTCACGGGGCCTTCTCTGCTCTGTTAATGAAAGACGGTGGACGAGTGTTGGAAGCACAGTGGGTCATTAACCTTGCATCATCTTGCTTTGCATGGCGACGTTTTGAATGTGTTAGTATCTAAAGTGAATCGTTTTCAGAAATGTTTCTAGCCCTACTGGTACGGGACCAGCATCACCTGGGGACCTCTAGTAATTTGTAATAATTGCAGATGACATCTATGTTAATCCTGTGTGAAGCCATATTTGGGCAGACACTGTGGTCATCGCAAAAAAATAAGATGGCAACAACCAATAATCAAGATGATGACCTCACAGTCTTCAACTCTTATATATTGGCAACATGTGGTTGTTATTGGATGAATCACAATAATTCTCCACATAAATATATGAATCTCTGACTGAATCTTGGTGGCTTGACTCTTAAAAGTTTCCTGGAGATCCACCGGGTCAAGATGAATCTATTTTACACCATTTGTTGCTTGATGGATGTGGCGGGCTTTGGGTCAGTATGCAAAAAGAGTCGACATGCAGTATGTTGGAGGTTACGGAGCAGGGAGGATGGGGAGGAGGAGACGTCAGTTCTGCACGGCCGGGTCCGGTGGCAGCTCCCCCTCCTTTGGGTGCAGACACCTCTTCACCCCGCTCTCGGCCCGCTTCCTCTGCATCGCCACGGTCGCAGCTGCCTCCGCTCTGCAGAGCGCTGCTGGACATCACAGAAGGAACTGTGATGTCACCGCCACACTTAAATGCTCTGTTCGTGCAAAACAACCGGAGGACTAATGCTGCCTTCACGTGCCATCAGATTTATGGTAAATACGAGTTGCACACTCAGGAATTGCACCTGTATTAACTTTAAAAACATGTAGTTCATATTTAAAACATATGATGGTGTATTAGGGCAACTGTAGGAAAAAAAAAACAAAGAAACGGGGGAGGTGGGCAATATTCAGAGACTTTATAAATGTATAATCAATATGAACAAGTTGCTTGGTTCCGCTAACAGCGGATGTTTGCCGTTGCTATGACAACAAGTGAAAGCTACCGCTAGCATCTTAGCCCAACCGCCCGATCATTCAACACCCGCAAGATGACAATTTGGCCTCATATAAATAAAACCAACAATAGCCATCACCCTAAGGACCTTAACGAGGCGTTGTCACACGTTGCGATGTATTCATTAGAAACATAAATGCGTGCATTCATGGGAAGTTAGCGAACAAAAATGACAGTTGTCAGCATTGTAATAAAGTCACAAATTTGCAACTTTTCTTCTTGGATTATTGGCCCACCTCTCTCAGCTCCATTTATTTTTTTGCTACAGTGGCCCTAATACGCCATCGTACTAATACGCCGTCGTCCATCGTACTAATACACCATCGTACTAATACACCATCGTACTACGCCACTTCATTCTCTTTTTTTTCCCCCGCTACTTGTGGTCATGGTGACCCTTGGTTACTAATACAAGTATGACAGAGGTTTCTGTTAAAATGTCAGTCTGAGTTAACAGTGCACTGAATTCCAAACAAGTTCACTGGTCCAATGAAAATAGACACAAAATGCATGATAATGTGTAAGAAACAAAGCGGCTCCTTCACTTTAGTACACAATTGTGATGCCGGAGGGTAATTGATAGGAAGAAGGCTTGGAGGACACAAACCCATTTAACATCTCTGCTCTGCGGTTCCCTCTCTTCTCTCCCCCTGGTGTTTCATTTATGCTGAATGTCTATGCATGCCAACTCCTACATATTTCATGCGTGCACGTACAATGTGTTCTTTCATTGTACATTCTCTGTGTCAGAGTGTATCCGGATGACTTTTTCATCCCCGCACCTCTTCCCTTTCCTCTTGTCTCTTGCATCTCTTATTTATACGTTACTGTATGTTCTTCTGTTTTTCAAGCCAGGGGTCATTTTTATGCATGTTGCAAGAGTGACTACAGCAAACCTGTAGGCTACACTTCAGACCTCTGCTCGTGGGTGTTTGCTTTGCTTCGTGTCCTCAGGCTGTCAGTGGCGTGGCGGCGGCACATAGACATCATCGGAGCGTCGGAGCTGCATTCTAAGCAGCCTAAACGGCTGTTTTACCTACAGACAAAGTGTTATTGTGATACATCCCTCCGGCCTGGCTCTGGCATGTCTACAGTAGACAAATGCACAGATTAGTCAAACATTACCATTTCACTCTCCTTACATATTTCCTGCTTACCATTGCATCAGCCTGAAAAAGAAAATAACATGCTGGCTTTTTTCTTCCCTCCTGTGAATTTTTCATTTCTCCCATCAATATTGCAAACCAAAAACTATGTACGTGTTTGGTGAAATTAAGTTTTATCAGTAACAAAGTGATATAATGCACTCGTAGGATTTCAGGAATATTTCTACATTTACTATGTTAAAAGTTCACCAGAAATAAACATACTTGATTTTAATCTAAAGTTTAAACCACTGCATGTGAATCACACCATCTCATGCTGAGGCAGTGATATTCACCATATTGTTTACAAAGTATGATTTTTATCTATTTTAATTCATCCATGCCCCTTGGTCCCTACAGACGCCCTTTGACTGGATATCGAACCCTGGCCTCCGGGGTCAAGGAGCAGACAAAAAAAAATCAAAACCTGAACCCCCTAACCCCAAACCTTAACCTAACCCTTATTGCCTGGTGTTACCTTGTAAAAAAAATCTGCAATCGTTACAATATTGGATTCACAGGATGTTTGTATAAGAATGGGGATTTTCTTCAGATATTTAAATATAAAAACAGACAAAAAATATATGTTTATTTTTGTATTTTTTTAAAATTTTATTTATGTATTTTTTTTCTTAAAATATTTAAATATATTCATTATTTTTATCAACAGCCAGTGCACCCTTTCCTTTGCCCCTTGGTCCCGACAGACGCCCTTTGCCTGGATATCCTGGCCTCCAGGGTCAAAGAGCAGAGCTTAATATATGGCTTCCAATGGGACTAAGGCATGAACACACCTAAAGCAGAAAACAGTTGGTTTCTCTGTTCTGAACGCAGCAGTGGGATGTATGCAATTGATACTCGACTAAAGCCGGAGACTCCCAGCTGAATCCCTTCAACCTCCCATCATTCATGTCGTACTGGGTGACATTCAATGTCATACTTATTACCATTTAATGTCTAAAAGACATTTTCCATTTGGTTTGCTTTCGTTGCTTAAAGGCCCTTTTCTTCTTGGGCCGGAGGGAATTTTTAATATCAAACATGCCATCCATATCTCCTGTAATGTGTTTCAGATTGTGTCAAGGATTTTTCTACCTGAGGGTTTTACAAGAACGGCGGAGCGCAACTTTACTGATGATGTCAAACACATCATCATTCCTCGTATTTTCAAACGGAGTCTATTCAATCTTTATTGCACTTCGTATGGAATGCATGACTTTCATGTGGGACTTTCCCCCCCAAAAGCAACAATTTGCTGCCATTTAATTGGCTCTGCATTATCAACCGGAGCTAGATGAAGGCAAATTGCAATAACAAGTGCGACTCATTTCCAATACAAAATGTGAATCTACTACAAGTGAGCTGATAACCCAAGTCTATTTATTCATTAGGCAAAGAAAGGGAACATTGGGGGAAGATAGGGAGGAACCTGTGTCTGGACTGATAATAATAATAATTCAGTACAACGCAGAGGTTTAAAGATGATATAAAAATGGCAGAAATTACATTGTTCCTAAAGAGCAGTTTATTGGAAGGCAATTATAATGCAATGAAAGAGCGGCTGCCATGATGAATATTTGGGTTTCGTCTGAGCTTCGACATTGAGAGAACTTTTTGTTATTGTTGGAAAAGTAAGTAGTGTGTTTGTAGTGTGGCAATACACTGTAGGAGGCAGACGGTGGACTTTAAATAAAAAATGAAAATATTCCGGTCATGTAATACCCCTCGATATGAGGTGTCATTGTTTTAAGGTGATGTATGCTTTTGATAAAACCTGTTTAAGAGCTAACGGCTTCTATGAACATCATTTTATTGCTAACATTGCTTTGAATGTGTGTAGAATTCTATAGAAGTCTTCAAACAGCTCCCATAGGGACAATAATACAATTCTTCAGCTATTTTAACATGGTAAATTAATTATTGATGCAAAATGTAAACCAGGTAATGCTGTGAGGGTTTTAAAGTCTTAGGTTACATTCTGTTTACAGCTACTCCACAGAGAAAACACAAAAATTAGCCAAAAGAGTTAATATTCACACAATTGGAATAATACTTTTGTCTGAATTACAGTTTACGGGGGTAATTATTAATGCTTTCACCCATTAAATGTTGTACATGTATAATTTCCTATTCATTTATATTGTTCCATTGTATGTATTTGTCTATTTATTGTTTATTCATGAATTAGTAAAGGTAGGTAACTAGCTATTTAGGACGATTAAACTTTTCTACAAACTAAATAGCTGTCATTGAGAATATTGAAAGTATCTGAGATGCAAGCATTTCACAGATCTGGAGAAAGGCTGCTTCCTCTGTTCCCTTTATTATTATTATTATTATTATTATTATTATTATTATTATTATTATTATTATAATTCCCTCTTTGTTAGAATAAGTGGAGATAATCTTTAAATCCCGACATGCATTCTGAGTTACAGCCACTAGGGGTTTCCGTCACCCTCCCAAACCAACGCAAACTGTGCCTCCGTTCAGCTCTAAATACAGAACGTAATCTCTCATGTCATAGAAAGACGGGTGGAACTGCAGACATCATGCGTTCGCTCAGGCAATCAATAGTGTGTAAAGAGCAAGCCAAAATACATTTTAACACCCTTTTAGATGAATCACGCACACTCCATTCTCGGTGTCGCCTGCAGCCAACAGATCAAGCGTGGCAGCGTTTCATTGATCTTTGTGTCTTTTATATATTTGTCACCATTGGAAGATTGGGTATGATGGTAGTCGGTGCTTCACCTGCAGCAAACTGCCTCAGCAAGTTAACCTATAGGAGGAGTGTATGTGCCGTTTCAACACAGTCAGCTGGTATTAATACGTGCTGAGGACCTGCTGCAGGGTGTCATTTGGAGATGTTCACTGCCGCTCGCCCCCCCACACCCCATATTCACTTTCAACTCGGCAGGTTTTATGTTCTTGCTGAATTCAGCACGGTCTCTGAAGAGATCCCCTTGCCCTGCCTCACCCCTTTGTTTTCAGTGTTAATAAAATATTGATGAGAAGCCATGGCCCCTTTTTTTCCCCATTTGTTCTTTCACCCATTTCCACTCGGCTTGGCTCCGTGTCTCTCCCATCCCTTGCTGTTTTACCTTTATTTTCTAGGACCCTCTATCTTGTTTATCATCACTTCAGCAGATGGTGGAGAAGAGGGCAGTGCAGTAAGTGTGTTTGTTTGCGTGTGTGTGTGTTTGTAGACCAGCCAAGAGTCTGAACACAGCATCTTAAAATGGCATATTTCAGGATTCTCATTTGAATGTCATTACAATCAATATTCCTCACAAACATCAGTTGGATTAAACAACATATTTTACTTGAGATAAATAAACTTCTATGCTCAGATTATCCCTAATACATTTAACGTGTTCAACTCATTTCATTGGTGTTGTTTTGTTCTCGCTCCTAAATTTGGCTGAATATTTGGCTGATTAGCTCCGGATAATTACCTCAAACAGGCAGGGGGGAAGTGTTTTCTTTTTTATTTACATAGAAGCACGGTAGGATGAATACTGTTTGGTGGAGTAATACTCGGATTAGGAAACCTGGAAGTTAATCCAGGCAGTGGATGATGTTAATAGAGTAAATGCAAAGGAGGGTAAATTGTTAGTTTGTAATCATATTTATGAGCCGTGGAGGTTTAATAGCCTGCGCTGGGAGATCAACATGTAGATTTAAGCCGAACGGAGCAACATTTATATGTAAAAATAGACGGCCGCGGGGCTGCAACAAAGAAAATAATCCATTAAAGATTCCCTTTACTTCCCCCAAGAAAACCCAGTGTTGTCAACATAAACATTTTTTTATGGTATCTCGTTAATTAAAAATCTATTTTAAATAAAAAAAAAAACGTTTCTCATTAATTCAGAAAAAAACGTGAATGCAATATGCTTCCATAGTAATTAGGAATGCGTTGTTATTTTCTGTTTTTACTGCAAGAACCAACAGAAGAGACTTCATGTACTCCTGTTTTACATGAAGATGTTAAGTAGATGGGATAAGATCACGATTAGGGTTAAAATAACGTGTTATCTATGTTTTAACACAACATATGTTACATAACTGGTGTTAGAAGTTATGGAACAAAACTATGGTAAAATAAAGTTGGGTTTTAGTAAGTTTGACCCATCAAGGATCGATTAATATCAATGTTCTAATGTATATTGTATTTTTTATTTGTATTTTATGTTTTGAGTTGGTTGGATGTCGTCTGTTGTTTGTTGTAAAGTAATTGATGCAGCAATTTCCCTTTTATCCAAGACATATTTCTCCTTGGTGAGACAATAAAGCAAATATCTTTGACTTTGTATATTTATGTAAGAAAACAACCAAAGGAGCACAAGTATGCCTTTAAAGCACTACTTCAATTGGCTATAATTCGATAAAACAATTAAAACAGCTATTTGGATGATCATTCTAATCTGTTACCAATGTAACATAACCATCAGCATATTGTGCAACTTTTTTTTATGAGTCATACATTTCCTTCCTCTCCTTTAAAAGTGCATTTGTAAACTTCTCCATTAGGAAGACAGGCGAAACAGCAGCATTATCAGTGTTTGCTGCTTGTTTATAATCTAGCAGGTGTCTCGGTTGGTAATGAATTCTTCTCCACCAGCGCCCCATGTACACCATTACTCTTATCCCCTAGACCATGGCATGCTAATTAACATTTATAGAATACAATTTGTTTTTCAGAGAGAGAGAGTGAGGGAAGGCAGAGTGAGAGCAAGGAGGATGAGAGAAGGGAGGGAGGGAGGGAGGGATGCGTTTTGATTTGATGGGACACGTTGACAGGAACAAAGAGGCAGGAAGAGCAAAGGAGCGTGGGCCAAATTAAAAAAAGGCAACGCATTGCTGAATACAAACCGAGGCAATTAAGCAGAATACACAAATAAGATGAAGGGAGAGGCAAATGATGCCGACGGCCATGAAAACGAGCCGGCAGCCACTTCACAGAGGGGAGGGGCCGGAGCCCTGCAAAGACACTGGAATACTATAATATTGGTTTATAAGGGAATGCTTGAAAATATGCAGTTCAAGTGATACGTGTATGTAAATATATATATATACATATACACACATACGTATATATATATATATATTCACTGATTGGGATTCATTTTATTTCCTACGTTTTTAAATTATTTTCAATTATTCCGTTTTCCTGTCCACGCTGCTTCTTCTTTGTTCTAAACCTGACTGACAGACCTCAGTGGCGGCCATCTTTGTTTGCTGTTCAAAGAGGTTCTTTGAGCTGGCAAAGAATCAGTTAGATAGTTTATTTAGACTAAAGGTATGTTTTATAGTTCTCCTCTGTGCTTTCACAGAGTAAGCTAATGGTCGTCAGAGTTTGAGTTGATTGTGATGCATTTTAAGATATAAGCAAAGATGACAGGGACCAGGTGAGGATCCAAACTAGGTCAGAGGAGGACGGGGAGCACTGGCGAGTCTTGCATCAGAGAACAAGATCTGGCTACAAGTGAGAAGTCTTATGTAGTGGCTTGATTGCTGATGTGGCGCACCTGTTGGCCAGGTGAACAGACTTGGCTGATGAAGGGGGAGGGGCTAACTGGCGGAGTTGAAAAAACACCAGACTGTGACAAAAGAAAGTTAAAATGTTCTTGCAATGATAGGATAATAAATGTTTGAAGCACTCAGATATTAACGCCTCCAAATGTGTCATTATTGTACACAATTAATACTCTCTATAAGTAAGTTAATCTGATTAATTCGATCCTATGAAATAATATCACCTAGAGAAGATCTTCCTCTAAACTACTAAAATGGGAAGAAAACAACAAATCAGTTATATTGACTTGTAGCTACAAATAAAACTGTTTTTTTTTTTGTGAAAAAACTTTATCTCCAAAAACTTTCCTCCACAGAGGCCAGTTATCAGAAAAAATAAAACTACATGAAATGTAATAAAACAAATCTACAGAAACCACAACAGTTCTATAGACTTTGAAGAACTATTGGCCTGCTCAGCAGTTAATAAAATCCTTATCCCGAAGCCAAGAGGACGACTAAAGTGTATATGGTAGATTACTCTGGAGTCTTGCAGAAAGTGTTTGCCATCCTTCACTGTGTTGTAACCCAGCAGTTAAAGTTAAGCTCAGCAGTTTGAACAAATTCTTTGTCCACACTAAAGCAGAATCGGAGCTTATCCTATACATTCTCCAGAGTGGATTCATCTCTAATAATAGCAATTATTTATGCAGAACTTCTAAAAAAAAGACTTTTAAAGTGCTTTACAAAGACACAAGAAATGCCCTTTAAAGGTGGAATGAAATCATTCAATTTAATCTAAAAAAGAAATACAGTTACAAAATGCATTTAAAAAGGAAAATAAAGCCATTGTTGAATTATTTATTTTTTTGGGACTGATTATAGCAAATGGCAGTAATGTAACCGAGATGTGATAAAAACACAAATGTCAGTTTCAGTGTGTTGTAGAAGTGATGTTCCTGTCACCTTTAAACCTCTCTGTGCTCACACAATGTGATTATGCTGTATTTATGTTCATTTGTGAACATGAAAACGAGATGTAAACAGCGTCTCAGCTCAAAATGTTAGCATTTATGAGCCGCAATCCAATGACTATTTGACTCATTCGGTTTTCTGAAAAACAAAAACAGGTAAAATCCATAATAAGTAAACCAAACTCTCAGTGCAATATAATAATCACAACAATGGAATTCATGGAAATGAAATGCTTTTTCCTTCCCCCTAATTGTATAGTGTTTCATAAAGTTAAGCCATTCTTTTATTTCCTGCTACATAACTGGTGTGAGCAGCTCAGGCTTCCACATAAATCATCCTGATAACTCGGTGACCTTGCTGAAGTTTGACTTGAAACTGAAGTGGCCTTTTTTTCCAGTGAACGAATGGGGTGTATTCCAGAAAGCAGGTTCGACAAACTCTGAACCCTGAACTCTGAACTCTGGGTCGTCTAAACATCCGTATCGATGGATTGACGAGGAAAGGACTGTCCACAGCTGGTTCTGGATCAGCAAAAAGGCAGGAGACAGGATGGGAGAAACTCAGGGTTTATTAAAGAAAACCTGCCAGCGAGGTTCACACAGTCAGTTACCATGGTAACTAACCTAAAGACGGACAGGGATAAAGACGAACTGAGGACCAACAACGGACACAATGATAGAAACATAGAAGAAACACTGGGATCAGGAGATCTGATAGCTTCGACTTTGGTCGAAGCTGCACTGAAATGTTGTTAAAGCTAATACCAGACGACAGACACTTGTCACAGCTTAACATAATTTCACTCCGGCTTTTTATGTCCAAGTCCGCTGTCAGGTTTTATAGCCGGACACACTCGTGCCCTCTTCCCTCCACCGCCTGCCCACTGAGTTATGAGTCGGCCATCAGAGAATACTCTCTGCTTGGAGATTTATACAAGCCTACAGGCCATCAGGTCTGCATTATTACTGGATAATCAATGGACTCTGTGGGTACGGAGCTGCTGTTACGGCTCCGAGCGAGGCCTGTAGCTAACGTTTATGAGGCAATGCTTGCAGATGACGGATGGCTGTTAGATAGTGCTTCCATCATGTTGGAGCCAGCTGTTAGATTCTTGAGGTGCTCACTCAGTTTAAAAACACCTTAAAGGTACGGTTAACCACCAAATGATTTCTGTACTAATAATTGTACTAAGTTTACCAATAACACACCAAAATGTCCAAAGATGATGTAGTCATTGGGATGTTTATCAGTAAACCTCATAAACATGAAGAATTGCTCAAATTCTACCTAGCATTTTTCAGAGTTATAATCATATTTGTCTTGTGTGTTTTAAATAGTGTTTTTAAATGAAACCCTGACACTTTTAGGACCTTGTTGGCATTTTGATTGAATCTAAATCCAACTCTGTTGCTATGGAATTCTCAATAACTTGTAATCTGCAGTAATCATTGTCAGGTTCACACCACTTCCTGTTATACACTTTGCAATTTCCTTGAGATTGAATGCTGCCTTCTACTCTTTCTCCTTGCTGTTCCTCTTTCCGATGCTTTACATACATACTTTTTTCCCACTAACTGCTGAGTATTACATTGTAAAAACCTTAAATCTTACCATCTAGTATATTTGTCTCATTAGTAGTCAAAACATCTCATTTTACTCTCACAAAATTTGTTTTCCCAGCTAATTTCAATATATCTTCTTATTTCAAGAAATCTCACCAAAAGAATTTAATTTGTTCTATTGGAAGATTTTAGTCACATTGCAAGCAGTTGTAATTGTATTATTTTAATGATGAAAAACATGAGAGTTCCAATTTATGCTTTTGTGGCATTGAAAAAGTCAGTCCACCACCTAGAGGAGGCAACCATGATGTGTGTTCAGGAAACGTGACGGCTTTTAGATCTTCACTCAATAGAACTCCTCCCAAAGGTTTAAATAATGAGCTACTTCTTAAGGTCGTATTATGAGACGTTCTCTGGGATGTTTCAGATGTAACGTCTTCTATGAGTCCTTTCTTTTCCCCTGATCCCTTCTCTTCTCTTCTCTTGTCCATAGACAGATGGTAAATGCTCCTGCATTTATATTACATGTCAATATTAATCCATTCACACCCACTTTGATAGGCTGCCATGCAAGGTGCCATCTGCCCGTAACACACATTCCCACACTGATGGTACAGCCTCCGGGAGCAATTTGGTGTTCAGTATCTTGTCCAAGGACACTTTGAGATGGGAGCTTGAGGAGCCGGGGATCAGGCACATGATCTTCAGATCTACTCGCCGAGCAACCTTAATCACACATTTTAAAAATGCATCTTGGCAATTGTATTCATCGTTTCTACTTGTAGATAGTAGAAACTGGGGATTGATCCACCAACCATGTGATTAAGGGACAACCCACTCTACCCAATGAGCCCGAGTCCGCCTGGTGGGACGCCATTGGAATCCACTCTGACTGCTGTGAATCCAACTTACAGTACATCACTAGCTCAGAGCGATAGTCACATAATTGCATTTAACTCCTGCGTCCAAACCAAGAATATTAATTGACGTTCCACTGGCATTGTTTCCATGGTGCCGACATGCATTTTAAAACACATTGCATTTCCCCGTATCGCTGTTGTGAAGGGATGTGCCCTTGTTCTTATTTCCTTTCTTCTTCCTCCCTCACTACATTCTTCACTTTCTTTATCTGGGTGTCACTGTGTCAGAATGTATTTGAAGCTAAATTATTCATTAGAGAACTGGAGGGCAATCAAAGACACTGGTACCCTGGCAGGGCCAGTGTGTCTATATGTGCACATGCTTGGCGGAATTTGTAGATACATGCATATGTGGTTGTGTGTGTGTGTGTGTGTGTGTGTGTGTGTGTGTGAGTGTGTGTGTGTGAGAGAGAGATCTAGTACCAGGAGGGAGCATAGCAGGCTGGAAGAAAGAGATTACATGGAAACCCGGGGGAGCTGAACACAGAGCCCTGTAGCTCTCCTTACAGCCCAGAGAATGCTAATTTAAGAGTAGTGTGTGTGTGTGTGTGTGTGTGTGTGTGTGTGTGTGTGTGGATGTATACTTGTTAGATAATGATTTCCTCTGATTTAATCATTAATGCCGGTGTAGAAATAATAATTGTCTGTTGTTATGTTCATCACCTTTCTGCGAAAAGCAAATCCAGTTAATTTGTTCCAGAAAACCGCTTCAGCACTAAGTGATGTCATTCATGTGTGTGTGTGTGTGTGTGTGTGTGTGTGTGTGTGTTTGCGTGTTACACCACCTCCCCCTTGTCCAATTAACAGTTCTACTCTGCAGAGCTGACAGGACACAGTGACTTCCAACAGCCATGACGAGTTCAAAACGGTGGCGATCGCAGACACACAAACACACGCTGACCTTTATTGAATCAGCGAGGAGCCGGATCAAGTGTCCTTTATTAAACACCAATTAATGCTGAGTTTCCATTTCACTTACGCACACAGAGACGCACTTTTGTCTCTCTATACATGTGAGGACATGTGAGGGCTCAGTGCATCCCCCTAACCTAATTGTTAACCTTCAAATAGTCCGTCGCTGCTTTGCGAGGACATTTCTTCCCTACAGTGTCCTCACAATGCTTTCAAATGTAGTCCTCACAAAGATATCAATACAAGCACACACACACACACACACACACACACGCACACACTCAAAAAGCTCACTATTTAAAATTATTGGAAGTTAAAGACTATATTAAGAACATATTTATAGCATTAATATAGTATTTCGTCTGGTGTCTTTGTCTCAGTTGTGCTCATTAACAAGGAAGGACACACACACACACACACACACATTATTAATAGAAGTGCTGGCTTTATATCCCTAGCAGAGCCGGTATCCCTGACACAAAAGCTCCCTAAATTTCATGTTCTTTCCCACTGGTCCAATGGAGCTTTCCCTCCCATTGAGATTTCTCCTCTTATGGGGGTTTGAGTTCAGTAGAAGAAGATCAAGCTACTCTGTGGATGAGACAGGAAAGGTGTTCACACTCTCCATGGGAGCGCTCAAATACAGGCTACACAGAGAGGGAATGGCAGCCAACACACATGTGGTGAATACTGATTTCAATGATGCTCCGGTTCACATGTCCGAAAACCCGAACCAGACACCCCCACATGGTATCAGCCTGGGTCCCAGTGCTGGATTTCCTGTTGCCTTCCCTTCCATATAACAAAAAAATGATGTATGACATAGTATGTCATCCTTAATGAAACAATAACATAATTAGAAATATGGATTAAGAGATTGGTGATACTGGCAGATACACAAACCAAGTACTTATTTTTTTCACTTCCAGCACTACATACAGTATAAACCTGTAGATTAAATGACTTTTTATCTGTTTCTTCTGCTTGAGCCCCAATGCAAACTATGTAAGCCGACCCAGCGGTTCAAAAACACAACAGTATATAAGAAGACATGGCTCTGACACCATAATTTGTAAAAGCGTCCAATGCTTTTTAGCAGCATTCCTGTGGGTCCCAGCTGATTGACAGGAAGCCAAGTGTAACATAATGTGCAAGTGATATGGAAACACTCCCCCAGACATGCGACGAGTGATCAAACCGGAGCCGAGAGTGTGTGTGACAAATCGTCCTGATACAATTTCAGATACGCTGATGGTGCAGTCAGTAGGAGAGCATTTGTGCTCTTCATCTTTATATTTGACAATGACTGGATGTGGCGTGCATTTATCTGTACGTTGTAGGAAGTTTTATTTATTTCGCCAGTTTGGGGTGTCGGGGATGTTATCTCTGAGAGGCTCAGTGTCTGAGGAGTTTCCTGGTGCTTTGTAGCGGCTTGTTATTTCAAGTGAGTAAAAAGAGGGGATAGCATCTTTAGCTTTTAAAAGGTCAAGAGAAGCTATATGTCAACAATGGATCGAGTGATGGTGTAATATGAAAGTGGTCACTCAAAGGCGCCAACACAGAACGGTCACTAACTCTGGACTTTCTCTCGGATCAGATCGCTTTGATCAGAGATTTCAAGTGAAAAGAGTGAAAAAGCTCTGATGAACCCCCTTTATGTAGCACAGCACCACGGAGCAGACAGGCAGTGTTACTGTGGCAACAAACATAGTGGAGCATTTAGTCAAACACAGTTTTATTTCTCTGGCAGGCGTTGGTTGAGACCAAAACAGAGTGCATACAACTGGATGCTAATGTTGCTTTATGTCTGTTGGATATGCAATAGGCAACTGTTGGCTATAATTTGTATACAAGCGTTAAGACAAACAAATTTGTCAAATAAGCCTGGATTGTGGCCCAACGCTACAAATGATGATCAGTTTTGGACGAGTCAGGGATGGTGCATCCGTTTACAGTCATCGCATGTATAGTGTATTTTCAAAATAAATGTTTTTAAAGTGCTTAGGCTGAGGAAAAGGTAATGTTTTTTGTTGAGTTTTTTTATGTAACAAAATAATTTGGTTAGTAAAGTTATATTTATTCTGTAAAATCAAGTTCAGCCTTCACTCCAATGTAAAACCATCTGTGTCATTATTCAACAGTCAGAGCAACTGAGGAAGTATAATCTTCAAAAATATTATTTGACCTTACTTTGTTACATAAAGTACACTTGTTAGATTGGAAGTTTATTTTAAAAAAGTGTGCAAAATAGAACTGAATCAAAAAAAAGTGTTGTAAAAAATGTCCGCCACCGTGTTTGACAGACACAATGACAGGTCCAGGCGGTCAGCCTGTCTGTCAGCAGGCTGGATGTGAGTACCTAATACAATAAACTCCCGCTCTGGCAAAAACACAAAAAGAGAGAGAGAGAGAGAGAGAGAGACTGAAACACACACGGACACAGCATTCCATTTCACAGTCTGCTGGAGGCTGACAATCTCACCAATCTGCGAAAGCTCATACCCTGACACTCAGTGACCCCCCCAAACAATTTTAGAGTGATATCTCTGAATGCATTACACAGCAGTCAAACACCCTGGGACCAAGAGAGAGGCTCGGGATCATCATTCAGGCTCGCTGCTTGCTGCTGTGCTCCCGATCGTGGCCTGAGACCGACTGCAACAAAAAGAGAAAAGTATTCATACTAATGCATCCTTTTTAAAGAGAAATTCCAGCTTCATACACCCATGCAGGTCTTGGTTTCTCTTATTAGTTTTCATCATCAATCTCGTCAGTAATAGCTGAACTAGAAATGACAAAAAAGTCCAATTGGGCAAGAAACACAAACAATAGGACAATCAGAGAGGCTGTAAACAAACCCTCGGGTTAGACAGACTTAATTGAAAGAGGAAGGGAAGGCAGTCAGTGTGTGAGTGTGTGAATAGCATACTTAAAGTCAGTAAAACTTTTTTGCAATGCAGATATAAAAGAGGGATTTGATTGGATCACTAAAAGTTTGGTACGATACCGACGCACCGAGGACGGTTGGCTCGCACCCCCAATGCCTTATTCCTAATTGCATAGGGCTCCCCAAATAATTTAATTTAAATAAAGTTGCTGAGAGACATTTTAAGCGTAACAATTACAGTGGAAGTTAATATTGGAAATGATTTAAAGGACAGAAAACTGAAATCTAAAGCTAAAGCTAAATATACTCTCACAGGCACTGCCTGGTGGTGAAAAGCATGCAGCGCATTCCCAATACTGATTAAAATAACACTTCACTCTACAAAAATAGATAATAACGACAGTAAGTAGTAGAAGTTGTTGTAGTAGTAGTAGCAGTAGTAGTAGTTCGTCAAGGCTGATGCACAAACAGGAGGCAAACTTTCTCTCTGATAAGAACGATACAATATTAAGATTGCATAAGAGTCTCGAAGGGCTTATGAAGAAGTATGTTGTTTTTTTCCCCACGATGCCTTTTCAGCAAGTTAACACCATTTCTCCCCCTCCTGTTGAGCTTTAGACTGTTTTTAGCTGAAAAAGTGATATTTTCTACAAGGACAGTCCATAAGCTTCACTGTTAGGGAGATAATCCAAGTTATGAAATGGAATAAACCTCCAAAATGTTTTGGGTAGAAATGATTGATTGCCCTTTTCTGCCCGATTTTCATTTTAAGCTTCAGTATTCCCCCTCTGGTGAACACCGAGAAAGAGACGCATACACTACCCATACACACACACACATGAACAATTAAACACTTATGTAATAATGTGAGGTTTGAGCATCGTTTTGAATAATTTACTCACTCTGCAACTCTCTTCAATTGCCTTAAAGCACTCACTCCTGTGAATTAATTACCTCTAAGTGCAACGAGTTAGCATTTAATTATGTGGCTGTTTTCCTGCTGTCCGTTTGTGAATACGCGTACGAGAACAAAGTTCAGACACATGCAGTCCTTTTTTTTGGACAATTAACGGTTGTTTTCCTTTATTATCATATTATGCAAATGAGGTTTGTTAATAGAACAGCAGGTATGCACTCCTTTCTGCTCAGCTGCACCCCACACATCCCCATCATGGTGTTATTTCACAGCGTTCACAAAGGTCCCGGCAGCACTTCCCTCTCTGCAGGTGGCAAGTTTGTTTGGATTATAGCTGCCTGATTGAGCAGAGAAAAAAACCAATAGATTAGCCTGCGTGCATCCACAGATAGAGACATAGTTGCGCTACGAAGTTGTAAAATGAATCCTGAACGTCACTTTATGCGAAGGCAATGGTCCTTTCGCTAAGTGCAGACGTTTCTTTGTTTGGTTGCTGATGAAAGGATCCGACGTTTGTGTCACTATGGAGATGGTGTTTCAGCAGTTTAATTGCACTTTAACGATTGGCTACGAATTCCACCAATTTCTAGTGGAAAACAAAAAAATCACCCCATACCAAAAGTCGAGCTGAGTCGCACCATGCAGTGGAATATTTCGTTTTCAGACACAACCCTCTGTTTCATCCTATTTAAATGCATCAGTAATCACTTTTGACCAGGTGCAATGATTACATTATGCATTCCATTAACCCAAGTGGATTGAATTAATTCATAACATTTGTTTGGCGCTATAAAAGACTCTACCCGATATAATACCCAAGGTGCATTTTCAGTTATTGACATATTTTGGGGAAATGTGCTCATTCACATTCTGAATGAGGAAATGTATATTATTATTACTGCCCTATCTATGTCTTTAGAGTTAGCACAAACACAAAGTGCTGTAATCAATTTCTTTTGTGACTTCCCAGAGCCTTATCTTCAGAGGAAAGTTGCCAAGCAACAAACAGACATTTTATGGTAGGAGTGGACCCAAGTGTTGTCAGTAGTTCCAGCACGTACTTGCCCCCTAAAATCCTGAACTGTTCTCCCCTCTCATCAGGACCAAGCACTGAACCTGCCCACCCTCCCACTCTCCAAAACACATCAGAGACTCACCGATCCGTCCTCATTTATCTCAAAACTCACCTTTTTAGATCTGCTTGCGATGTGTGACCGATGCTGTGTTATTGTCTGTTTATTTTATGGTTTAACTGACATGTTATACAGTTTATACGGATTTAGTTTAGTTCTATCTCACCTGCTTATTAATTTGCTGGATTACCTAAAAGCAAGGTTTTATAACTGTTATTTTAGCTACATACATATGATTCTGCCGGCCAGTTGTGATGAGAATTCTATGGCTACATATAGAGTTTTCCTATCAGTACCCTTGGACTACATTTTCACATTGATATCATAGGCGAGCTGAGACTGAATAGCGCTGGCACAGTTTCATATTGCCTATACTAATGAATAGAATGTTTCTATGGGTGTGGGAGGGAGGAAGAACGGCAGAGGAGAAAAGAGGGAGAGATCCACAGAGCCGCTAGCACACAGTTGTTCTCTCATTCTGGCCTTGAACCTCGACACGCTGCCGGAGAGAGCAAATGAAAAGGAGGGAAATCTATGACAATCAATGGCTCTTTAAAATCTAATTCCTTACTTCTACTGCAGGGAATTAGCCCGTAATGTTCTTCTCTTTCTTGAGGACAATTTTCTAACAAGGACATCCTCAGACAGCTATTGGGTGACATTGTCTTTTCTTGGCTTTTAATGCGCTTTAATGATTTTATCTTCGAAAAAGAAGGAAAAAAAAACTGTCGGCTCCTGTTTGGTGCCTCAGACGGAGATTCACATCTTTTTCTATGTCTGTTATTCTCAGTTCTCTTTTTACGTAACTTGTAGTCTAACGATTACTTAAGGTGAAATCCATCAGTTTCCTTACGGTTACCACAGAAGGTCCTTTTATATTGGAGAGGTGTTTAAAATACCTGAGTTTTCATTTCCAATCAAATTTTGCATTAATTCCTAATGCATAGGTTTTCGAGCATCCTCTCAGTGGATAAAGAGGAACCAGGGGCCCGGACATCTCCAGAGGCTCCTGACTGACCGTTCGATCAATGACCAGAAGATGCATCCTGAACTCTTATTAGGTACGCTGATGTACCCATTTACAACTTTGCTGACACACGTAACTTAGTGAAGAAATGACTTTATTGGACCTACTATTTCTGTAGATCCAGAGAGGCAAAATCGTCTTTCATTCTCCTTGAATTCAAGCTGCAATAAACCTTTAGCCTAAAGCATTGACAGTCTCCCGTTGCTTCATCAAACTCCAATATGCTCTTGAGATTTCCACTACATACATCTTTTACATAAATTGATGTAGCATCAGGCAACATGATGTTGTCAGTAATAAAAACCCTCAACGTTTGGTGTCCCAAACGATGTTCTCCTGGGTGAATGTCCTTTGTGTTTGACTCATCCAACACCCCACCCAACCACCCTTTACGGACTCTCTTGCTCAAGATACCTCATCAGGTGATCTGGCCATCTAATAATGATGCGGACGAGTTAACATTGGAGTTAGATAAAAGCCTGAGGCTTCTCATACAGACACTTTAAAGGGTGCTAATGCATCGCATCAATATTATATCACTATTTGACGTCCTAGGTGACACCAGGCTGCTAATGCAAATGTGTACCGAGTAGTTTACAGTCAGCAAAGAGAAAATGATTAACAACTACAGTTTGTCTCAAATCTGTTGCGTATTTAAGCATATTTGATCTCTTAGCTTGTTTGTTTCTGTGGTAGAGACCAAAACAGAGCTACAAATTACAAGCAAAAAATATGTGTCAGTGAGGAAGCATTAGAATGTTTGATGGTACTTTTGGGAGCTAGTTATAAGTAATGAATTACACTGTTGAGCAATGAATTTATGTCATGGATTATGTTTTTCCAAGTATCCTTTCAAACCCATATTACAGCTGTGCTCATAGCACCACTTGTCTCACTGAGTGTTATTACACGTATTAGTTTAAAAGGACATTGTCTCAGCGACGTGAGATGTACTGCCAGGCCATGCTGTGCCCATCTCCCCATACACCAGTCATTACCTTTTTAAACAACATCTGAACAACCTGAACTCCCAGGTCTTCCATCAGGCCACTTCTACCAGGTGCACTTCTGAAATGCTGCCAGGGTGCAATTATTCTTGCATCCCTAGCACCTGCTATGACGTCTGAAATTAGCTCCGCACAGCATGTTACTTGGCACTTTTTCCTCCATCGAGCAAATATTCAGAAAGTCGGGAAGCGTCAACATGGTTGCAGTCGCACCTTTTTTCCAGCATTTCCTGCAGTGGTCCAGATATGGAAGTCGGCAGATCGCTGTGTGGGCAAAGCACACACCTGGACATCAACTTGTTTCAGCGCTCAGGCTGTTAGTCACACTCTAGATATATAAAGGAGCTGTGAGCGTGTTATATTATCTGTTGATGTACTGAATATATTGTGTGTCGTGGTTGTTGTGACATCCTGAACATAACTTTATAGCTGTTTAGAAAGAGAAGACACGATGAAAAACATGCTGTTAGTGCGAAGAGTGTTGGTTAATGCAGAATAAATCATGCTCAGACAGTTTAAATTAAATAGATTTGACGTAAAAAGCAGAGAATTGGAAGATTTTGACTAGATGAACTATAACTGTGTGTATTTCTAACATTATGCAAAGCACTGGGCTGAGCATCATTCAGCACTGTAGCTCAGGCTTTGAAACAAATGAGATGCCAGGTAGCAGTGAATAGGAAATAATAATCCATGTGATGGAGGAGGCATGTTTGCAAGCAGCTAGCCCAGAGAGCGGCCAGAGTGCTGATGAATGAACGGCTGCCACTTGTGCTGCGATCAACATGGGGCTCGGTTTTATGCCTTGTCAGGGATGAGAAATGCATACAAGGAGTATGTGACTATCCTCCCACATTAATCTAGACACACACCAAACACACAGAGCTGGACATGAATCCACGGGCCAGAAATCACTGTCAACCTTTCTTGTTAGAAAGTACGGATGTCTAGATTGTTTTTGGGGTTTTTTTTGACAGTGGAAAAGTTCTACTTTAGGAAAATATTACATTTATATCATGATTCCAAATGAATACTATAGCAAACACACAAAATGCTTACTACAAACAGCTGCTAACCAACTATAAACAGATTTAAACTGACATATAGAGATGCGAAACAACTACAAAGAAGCACAGGGACTACGAAGACATGGAAAATGACTAAAAGTAGATGCCAACAGACACGAAACACAAAATGACAACAAAGCGGTGCAAAACCTCAAGAATGAGACAAAAACATGACAAGACAGATGCAAACTGATGCAAACTAACTACAAACATGACAACAAAGAGACACAAAACAACAGATAATTGATGCAAAACCACTACAAATAGACACAAATACAAAATTACAATAAAGAGATGCAAAACAACTAAAAAGGGCCACACGACAAGAAAATGGAAATGGACTACAAAGATAATGTAAAAGGACTACAAAGATAAGGTAAAATGACTACAAAGAAAATGTAAAAGGACTACAAATATAAGATAAAAGGACTACAAAGATAATGTTAAAGGACTACAAAGATAAGATAAAAGGACTACAAAGATAAGATAAAAGGACTACAAAGAAAAGGACTACAAAGATAAGATAAAAGGACTACAAAGACAATGTAAATGACTACAAAGAAAATGTAAAAGGACTACAAAGATAAGATGAAAGGACTACAAAGATAAGATAAAAGGACTACAAAGAAAAGGACTACAAAGATAAGATAAAAGGACTACAAAGACAATGTAAATGACTACAAAGAAAATGTAAAAGGACTACAAAGATAAGGTAAAAGGACTACAAAGATGTGCAAAGCACAAAATTAATACACAATAAATACAAAGCAGCTACCAAATGATTACAACATGACGCAAAACAACTGCACAGATGTGCAATAAAAATACTCCAAAGAGACACAAAAAACTACTAAACTACAACAAAGATAAAAACCAGTGCAATGTGTTGTGGGACTATTACATGTGCGTGCCCAAAGGCTCATTGTCTCATACTTCATGGATCTGAACATGCCTGAAGCAGGTCTTAAACAGATCTGGGATGTATTATCTAATCAGCTTGTTTTCTTAGGCTCAAGTGGAGAAGCGGAGGGACAAAAAAAAAAAAAGCTTCTTAAGGCTCTGATAAATTCTCTTCCGCCGACTGTGATCTCCTGTGACATGAAGCTTTCAAAGACACACTATCAGTGTGGGGAGATGCATCAGGAACATGGAGATGGGTTTTTTTTTTTTTACATGAAGGCGAGGGAGAGGAGAGATGTGAGGGAAACGTAATAGAGGAGGTGAATTGAGTGCCAGTAGGTGTCCTCATTCAACAGTGAGAGGATTCAGCCTGCAACAGCCATTACAGGGAGAGATCAGTGTTACAACACCCTGGAGCCTTGGATTCTAATCTTCTACCGAACCCATTCACTATTCAGGGTGCAGTTAGGGCGATATGTGATGTGCACATAAATAACACAGATCTTGTTCCATAAATGTGGCCCAGCTCTAATCTGTGAATATAATGGATTTACCTGATTACGCACAGTATTTGTTCATACATATATGATGGTTGAAATGAAATGAAATTGTATGTGTTCAACTATACATTGCATAATCAAGATCTTTAAATCACACGTCCCTCAAACAATATAAGAAGGGGATACATACGCATTATGGTTTCTTGATAGAAAGAGGAATTGTTGGAGGAGGAGTCAAATCTGTACTAGTTATCGAAGTCAAATAAATAAATTGGGTGCTTGGGGTGTCGCTCTGCTGCTTGTGTTCATCAGATCCACCCGTCGCTCATCCACAGTCCAAATATGGTCACTTCCTTCACTGGCTGTTTTTCGATAGCGATGGCCAAAATAGGTGACTCCCTATGAGTCTACTTCTTATATACAGTATATGAGTGGAACATTTTCCTTTTTTTCTCATCATATTTAAGATTTATTATGATGATCCTGAGAATTTGGGGATGGGGGCAGAAATACTCATTGGGATAGGTTTGGATCGGACCATTCTAAAACCCCTACGATTCATGGAGTGACAGTGTTCATAAGCGCACACTTACCGAAACAATTGCTTTCATAGGTGTGATTCAGTGCAGCTGTCACAACAAGGTGCATTACAGAAAACACCATCCGTACATCTTGTACCGTAATGCATGCTCCCGCGCTGCCCTCCACCCGTCCTGTGGCGAGGGCTGCTGCTCTGGAGGCTTGTGGGACGAACCTGGGTTAACTGTCCACCTGGGAGACGAGAACTAGGAGTTGTATAGAAATCACTCCGCGAGTAGAAGCGGAGTATATATCTTTCGATGCCATACACATAATTGCACGCACACAGTATATACAGGGAGACAGAGAGCGCTGGCAATGAAATTCTGACACCACATAGTGGTGTGGGAGAGCAGCAGCGGGCCGATCGATACCGACAGTGGGTAATGACTCCTGTGATCCTGGTGGACCCTTGGGGGCTGCCCCGGCGCCTCCCCTCAAAATCACCTCGGCCTTCACGGCGAGCATCCATTACCTCGTGAGAAATGGAGGGTGATATGAGTGTGTGTGTGTGTGTGTGTGTGTTGGGGGTGAAAGTGTAGGGAAGAAAAGGTTTCAGAGTCACTATTGATCAGATATACGGACACATACTGGCACTCCACCAGGCCCGGTGCCTTTGGGGATACGGATGAACACAGGCCATTTTTAAAAGGCTGCACGACGCCTGTTGGAGGTTTTACACAAACAGAGAGATGATTTCATTGGATTCATTTTTTTACAACATTGGTTAGAAAGACAGGAATTGTCCTCCACCTTCAATGGTCACAACTGTAGAGCAGAAGATGATGGATGGATGGATGGATGGATAGAAAATTCTTGGGTTCCAGTTCGATATGTATTGATACTTTTAGTTTTTTGTATTGTGACACAATATTATAATTCATTTTCCTTTTTATTTACTTAATACTAGACGATGGGAACAAGTTAACACACACTCAGGGATGTCCTCAAGTCTAATATTTCCTTCTTTGTCAGGATTTATTAACAACCCAAACATTTTCCTCACAATGAAGTGGTATTTCTTTTCAATTTAAAAATGACACAAGGCTACAAGTTTTTTTATTTGGTGAACACAATTCCATTCACATATTTGTATATACCCTTTGTTAACAGCCTATTTGGATTACTGGAAGGAGTCTCTAGCACAGAGAAACTGCACTACCATGCTGCAGAGCTCACGGGTCATGCAAGTGGGTTTTGCAAAGTTTGAACATCTCATGGAACTCCTCAAGAAAGTCCGTGTTTCTAGACCACCAGTTTGTTTCTTATCAAGAATTCACTTAAGCTGAGTGATGTCATATTCTACCTCGTCAGTGCTGCAGTTGTCTTGTGAGGCAAATTGAAATCATTTCACAAAATGCGACCCTCCCCGGATTCAGTGCTTGAATGCCTGGCATTACACCTGGACCTTTTCTTGTACTTTTGGCTTTAATACAAGCTATACAATGCCTTTTCTTTGCCGATTTCTGTTCGGATTCCATTTTATTCATCTAAAATCCATCAGACATCATTATCGTCTCTTGTTCTCCCAACAATATTCTATTAAATGTTTAAAGGGCAGAAGAGTACAAGTGCGGGAAAAAAAAGGCGAGTAAAAAATGCCCGGCAGAGATCATATGCCTTTGCACTTTCTGTAAGAAAAACAATGACAGCCCCTGAGCCCACTGAAGCATGTTCACCCTCTGACAGGATGTGAGTTCTCTGAGTAAAGATGTGATGTGTGATTTACCCCAGCTGGAGCCCGGGAGACGAGGCCCTAGCAAAGATGATCCCAATCATCCCAAGGTCAGGGCGCTTTTTCACATCATTATCACTCCTCTGTCATCCCTTTCTTTCTCCGCCTCCCAGAGGAGGTTCCGGCTCCTGCCGGTAGGTGATGGAGTAGGAGGCGCAGGGCTTGTGTCATTATGCCGCTACAGTAAACTTAAGCGACGGTCTGACGGGGCTCAAACACACACGGGTTACCTCGGTGATCTGTCATGCCCGAGTCGAGGAAAAACCGACCTCCTCGGGGAGAGGCGGCGAAGCTGAAAGGGAAAGTTCTCTGGTTTGTAGTGAAACAAGCGTCTGGAGCAAAGAGATGGTGAAAATGAACTCGGACTGCAAAGTTAAAAGTTTTATATCAGGCGTAGAGAAAGTTTGATTCATGTGAAACCTGCAAAAAAAGTGTTGTTTGAACAGTTTCTGTTTAATAACCGTGAACTTCTGGAAGATGATAGATTGAGTTACATAACAGTCGGCTGTACTTATGAACAGTGGTGCTTTATGCAAAATATTAGCCGTAACATGATTACAACCACTGTGCTGATATAAAGGAGGTTTGCCTGCTGACACCAGAAAGTAGCACAGCTAAATTAAAATCAGCACACCTCCAGCAGGATGCAAAGCCATTGTACGGATGATCCATTATTCTAAATCCTAAAAACATCCCCTTGGACCAAAAGATTTGTCCCCACAGATACAAACAAACATACAAAAAATACATTATATATAAATATTATACAGAATGATGTCATCACACCTTCCCAGTGTTCCTACAATAGCAAAGACATGACCAACCCTTATCAATCTCACGAGATTTTCTATCATACATATTGTTGTTAAATGAAAGGAGAGAGACTTTACTGTTACGTCGGAGTCTAGCAACAAATTAAAAAGTCAAAGCACTTCTGAGCAATTTTTATTAGATGTATGGCTGTTGTTTTTTTATTAGAACCGTCCCTCCCAGTTGGTGCGTTCCCTGTCTCGGAAACACTGTGCGGTGGCATGCTTGGCTGCTGCACAGCCCCTTTAAAATATTAATGAGAATGTCCACTGGACATATTCACATTTCACAGTGAAGGCAGCCTTCATTAGAGCGTGTATCAAACCGTTTTTGTGTGTGTGTGTGTGTGTTTCAGTCGTCACCAGGGAGCCTTCGCCGGGATGCTCGGTGCTGTGCCACTTAATAACCCCTACAGGGATGCTAAGCCTGGCCATTCCTCACCCTGACACCTTAACAGCAGCCTAAATTGGGACTGCATGATGTGTTAACTGATACTGCTTTGTCCAGAGGAGAGCATTGCACTGCTCCCCGACCCCCTGATTTCATGAATTATAATACGATCAGGATGGAAGTAGGGCAGAAGAAACGCCTAAGACTTGATGTGGATCTGTGACTTCGCAGGTCACCAGGATGTGTTGTGTTTTGGATGAGAGTTTTCAGGAGTGTCAGGAGTGAAATCCTTGTGTGTAGTTGGGCTTGTGTGTATGTGGGTTTCTGACCACACTCCACGGACATGCAGGCGGGGTCTGAATCTCTCTCTAGCCTTGTGATAGTCTGTTAACCTGTATGGGGATGGACCCCGTCTCTAGGGATAAGTGAGTTTAAAACTAGATGGGTGCAAGGTTGTTCTTCAGAAAAATGCCTTTTTGATTTATATTTTGTAGTTGTGGTCAGGCTTCATTGATTTAAGATGGACTATATGACCAAAGGCCTTTTCACACTTTTTTTCGCCTGCATTTTTTTTTTCATCCATCTTCCGATAAAATCAGTTTCACACAGAAACCTTGCATTTTTTAAAATATTCTTGATGGAATAAAAAGAAGGGAGCTGTGGTTCCAGGTGGACTTCAGGATGTCGGTGGTCCAGTTTGCAGCACTACTGGGACCTCACATCAAAAAGAAAACCACCAATTAAAAAAAAACTCAAAGACATGAATCATGGTCTCCTGGGTGAAAGTCTTCCCATCCTCCCTATGCAGACTTTCTTGCTCTTTTTACTACGTCAGTTGCTCTGAATCATGATGCCGGTGGGTTAACATGATGACTGATCTCAGACAGACACTTAACATGTGGCTTTGTGTGCACCGTTCCCAGACGCCCCTCTGGGGGGGCAAGCAGAGTTGGCAGGGAAAACGGGTTAAACATAAGGCTGCATGTATTGCGTTGCCTGCTGTGTCATGTAATCCTCTCGTCTTCTCCTGGCAAATGCTGATCAGCGGCTCTGAGTTGTTGTTTGTGTCACTGTTGCATCAGATAGAGCTGCATTGCATCCGCTCTTTGGCTGCGTCTTGTTGCTGGTTGAGAGGATAAGGTTAGAGGGCGTCTGCTGGCTGGATGGAGATATCACACTCTGGCTGTCGGGGTTAAAACAATGTCATATTACTGCGAGAGTCTTCATCTTCCAAACTGCTTATCTTGTTTTTTAAAATGTGCTTAGTATTCTTGTACTCGCTCATGTTGACTTCTTAACACATTTATGCATCAAATATTATTATAAAGTGGTTTTCCTACCGCTGCATTCAGGTTCTAATATTTGCTGGGAAGTCTGAAACCTGCAGCACATTAATGGCCATGGTTTGGAGTTGCTCGGATGTCCATATACTTTTGGCCATGTAGTGTATTAAGAAGCTGCTATTAAAAAGAAGTAAAATTCCACATCCATCTCACACTGACAGAGTGATTCATAGCTGTGTAATCTGAGCTCATCAATCATGAAAGTAAGTAAACACTGCATATTTCAACTCCGGGCTCCGGCTTCATCAGTTAGCGTTGTAATTATACCGAGCGTGTATAAAGCATCAAAGTATTACCGTGTTTGATATCTTACACACGCCATTGTTTCAATCAATCTCACGCACACTGGAGTATTACGTCTGACACAATCTTTAGAGGGGAAATATGTTTATTTCATTTCATTTTTTTTTTGCTGCTGAGTGCAATCGTCCCTGGAGCAGACTATGATCTCCAATAGTGAAAGGAGCTCCTATTTTGATCAGCGTGCTAATGTTAGAGTCAAATTTACACCACTGAGAAAAGATATTGTCACTGGGAGTGTGAGAGCCTCTAGTGGTGGTGGGTGGTAACACGGCTTTCCTGAATTTCTACACATATAAAGTGGAACAGGAAAAAAAGAAAACTAACTCACCATGTCGTATTATTTTATTAGCTGCACCTCCACTTTTTGTTACCTTGTAATGTTTATATCTACTCAAGACCAGCCGCCATGTTTCTACAGGAGCCCAGAAAGGACAAACCAAACACTGGCTTCGAGATAGGGCCGGCCCCGTTTCCACATTTTCCCACATTTTCTCCTACATGCTTTGCACACGGGACGTTTCAGTCGGTTGCAATGTTGAACCTGGATGCCTCCAAATCCTGCACACTGCACCTTTAACAAGCATCCAGCAGCAATACACTCATTCCCATCTACTTGTGGCACTATATGGGGCAGTGATATTATAAGCATAAGCATATATAATAATGATGTATTTGTGAGTGAATCAGGATAGACAAGCTGGACATAAAATATTGAAATATATGAATATAAGATTAGCTCACCACCTTCTCTAGTTTTGCGCGGTTGCAGATTAATTGATGGATGTCATGATATTATTGGTGGAAATTGCCTGGCACACTCTGCTTGTGTCATATTTTGTTTTAAAGGAGGAATTAAATATTGGATTTTGATCTAAAAATACAAAAGACCGGAGATGTGCTCTAACGTGTTAAAAAGGTCTTTTCCCAGTTCAGCTAGACTTTAATTTACGCCTTCACACAGTCCTTCCAGCATTTGGCAGCTTCAAGTCATTAGTTATGGGTTTAAATCCTTCATATTTCTCTAAAGTTATAGTTTAGACTTTTGGTCTACAATGCGAACTCCGCCCCCTTTCTCTTTTAAGGCTTCATCATAGGCAGCCGGACTTGCTTCAGGCTTTTGAAGTAGTTCCTCTCTGCTATTATCCCCCAAGTGCTCACATTAGGCTTAACTATAATGATATGGTTGATGGGAGAAGGAACAGAGACTAACTTTGTAGTGTGCATTGATTTATGTTCACAGGGTTAGGGGTGAAAAAAGCTATTCATAAAGTGATTATTTGAGCAGACACTTTAAAGGTGCTCCGTGTGCCATTTTGTCACTCACATTTCTATCTGCTCTTATGCTGTCCAGCTATCAAACAAGAGGATTGATCTGGGCCATCTTTAATGGATGGAGAGGAAAAACATCCATTCAGAGTCTGAAAAGGCTTTAAGGTTTGAAATCTGAAATTAAGTCCAAATATCCTTTTTTCCAGTATGGACTATGGAAGGTATATGAGGACAGATATTGTGTGTTATTGATATTCCACTGGGGCATGGCAATAAAGAAAGCTTCCACAATAACACTTGAGATTAATTTTCGAGGACGTTATTTGTGAATTCATTTTTTCTCTAGAACACAAGATAGACAGCCAAGTCCTAAGTAGCCTCCATCATCGACTGTGATGACATTTTTGGTCCTACATTTGAACATTTACTTATCATTTCGATCATTAAACACATCATTTGAGCATAATTATATTTCCTCCAAAACATACATTCGTTTTTAGGAGACGGGGCTTACTGTGTTTGGTCTTGAACCCCCATTAATGACAGAATGCAATTAAGAAAATCTTACTTCCATTCATCCAAATAACAGCTGAACATAACCGGTCCGGACACGTTAGCTGGAGCGTCAATAGGTGTCCTGGGAATCGCAGGAAATGAATATCTCATTAAGAGAGAAAGACAAGAGAGAGTGAAAAAGTGTATTCTCAAAAAAAAAAAAAAAAAAAAGAAATCAGTACTTACTGACTGAGGATTTTGACAGAGTATCCGAGGGGAGATTTATTTCATCACAGACATATCAATCTTTTCACATCCTGAAATAACACTAATCGAATGCTTCGAGAAAGAAAATTGTATCTACTGTCTAAAAAAAAAAATCCCCTTAAGACTCAGAGCTATTCCCGGTAGAAACTAACTTGACAGAAGATGTTACATCTGCTGATGTGATGGCGAGTCCTCGGCAGATGACAGTCCAGAGTGACTCGGCTGCCTCAGATCAATAGAGATCCCAATCTCCAGCTCGACACGCTGATGACAAGAGTGATAACTATCATCTTTAAAGCAAACCCGTTGTCTTCACAGACCCGCAACATGAAAATTGATAAGGCCCGCAGGCTTTTCTCCTTGAATAAACCCTGCAGTTGATAACGTAGACACAGTGGTCTTAAAGGCTTTATCTTAGTGCTTTTCCCCCCAAGATGACGGTTCTGAAGTGAAATGAACATCTCCTTTATTTCCCTTCCGCCTCTGAATGCTTCGGAGAGTAATCCCATGAAAAAAAACAAAAGCAAACAGATCTATTTCCTGTGGCTGTCGCCGCCTTGATACCTGTCTGCTTTGTTGTCAGCCAGACGATTAGACGACTTCAGAGGAGCACTCATTTTCCAAACAAATCTCCTTGAAGGCACCGGCAGAGCCGACGTTCCCGAGATCGGCTCGAAGGTTCAGTTGGAGGTCTTCACCTGGGACAGGATGCAGGTGTGGTTGTCACATTCAGAGGCTCCTTTGCTTCTGATTGGTCAGAAAAATAGGTCACAGTTTGTTGAAATGACGTAATGATTGAAAGGTTTCCGAAAAAGAAAAAAGACCCAGTGAAATAAAAAACAAAATTTGTTTTTCTCTTCGTTAATTGTTAATTTGTCTCATGTTAGAAGCCAAATATGTAAAAAATAATAAAAATCTGTCTCACAGTATTTTTTAAATCAACATCCCCATCAAAGATGTCTTTTTATCTTCTGTACAAATTCCACAATCTCACTCAAGTGTTTAATATGAATAGAAAAATTGATTTATATGCAGCCGGTGTCTTCAAAAGAGACACTGTTCCACCTTTTTCTAAATGATAATGATATGATATGATATCTAGATATGAATGGCAATTCTTCTCCACAGAAAAAATAAAACAATCAAAACATCAAAAACAAGAATCTTAAGGATGACTACGTCTCCATGACAACATACTATAAGGTCTCTGAGAGTCATTCCCCCTTCTCTCTCTTCTCAACGTCAGATGAGCTGCAAATGAGCTGCTCACTCATTTCACAATGCAGCGTTAGAGCCGGCGGCGAGGTCACACGAAATGAATTCATTCCATCACCTGCAACTTTCTTAACGGACTCCCCCCCCCCCGTTTCATTTTCTAAACTCTGCACCTGCTGGCTTTCACCTGCGCACCACAATTCCCCTCCGAGGCTGCAAGGAACTGCCTCAATGCATGTCATTAAAGTTCCATTCCCGTAAAATAAAGTGAAATGTAAAATAAAATACACTTTTTTTAGGACGCAGTTCGCCAACAATTGGTCTTCCAAAGAGGTACAAATTTGGGTCATACATAGATTCCTCTAGCTTCTCTACGAATTCTGCCCTTTGGATTTAGTTGCAGAGGTATTTCACTGTCCCAGAAACAGTAGCAACACTTGCATTAAAAAGTACTCTTCTAGCCTTATTCCATTGTGAGGCAGATGGCAAGTGATTTAAAATCAGTATCATGAGAGGACGACAAGGTAGGAGAAACAGAAGGACAGAGAGTCTATTGAGGTTTGACGAATGAAAGGGTTCTCATCCTGCTTAACAAAGTCAAACTAAAGTTAGAGTCGCAGCTATGGGAGGATGGAGAAATAGAAATGTATAAGGCGAGAGGAGGAGGACATGCAGAGGTTGGCGAGCAGGAAGTTGAAGAGAAGGTGAAAAAGAAAAGCTTAAAGATCACGACGGAGGAATGGAGAAAAAGAAAAGGGAGGAGATGGAGGTGGCGTAGCATGGCAGAGGATGACAGAATGAATTAGGTACTGGGAGAAAATAGGAAGAGGTCACATTTCAAACCTATTCACCCACAAGACGTGCGACACATGGCTATGTCAAGCTGCCTTGGCTTCTCACATTAATTGCCCACTCTAACATCTGCTGCTAAGCAAATTCAACAGGCGAGTTCCTGGAGTCGATAAAATAAGAATATGCTGGATCAAACTGATGAGATGTGAATGATTCAAGGTATTCATTTGTTAAAGGGAGTCTACACTTACGATGTGTGTCAATTTAAAAGATCGTTATAGTTTGGCGGTACTTTAACCTCACTCCGAAAAAAGGATAAAATCTGCATGTATTTCACTTAGTTAAACGACTACATTTACCAAATAGAAATGACTTATTTCCAAATAAAATACCAACTAAAAAGAAAGTTTACTGGATTAAAGCACAGAAACGCCAAAATAAAACAGGATTTAACACTATGTAGCAAGGAACATAACCATCCTTCTTTGAGGTTAAAGCACAGTTAATAAATGCACATTATTCATATAATCCACTAGGATGTTTGCCAGTTTGAAGCTTATTTTATAGAATTAAATGAAAAAAAAAAAAAAAAAACAGTCCAGTCCGTCACTTGAAATAATCAAGCAGCTGTTCATCATTTGCTTATCGGGCTGTGTGCTACGTGCAGCTAATACAAGCTCCGACGAGCAGCTTGTGTAAAAAGCAGCCAGGGTTTTGTTTGTGTTTTTGGCCACATGGGGTGGCGTCTGTGGCCCGATCGTGCTTCCACCTTTTCCCTCTTTATTTAGTTAGACGCCTGACTGGGCGCACCTGCATGACTGCCAGGCTTCACCGCTGAGAGCTGTTTAAGTCTGGGTGAATGTAGCTGTGTGTGTGTGTGTGTGTGTGTGTGTGTGTCCACTGTCGATCTTGTTCTCAGCAGAAAACGGCAGCTCAGTACCGCTTTGTGTAACAGACTCAGGTAACGTTTGTGTACAGTACATTCATGTGTGTGATAGACGACAATTAATCTCAATTTAACATAAAGACAAACACACTCCAATATCCTTCTAGTTGTGTTGCATAAATCTCTCTGAGTCTCTTTCCGCCTCCCTGTCGGTTCTCCCTCTATCTTCTCTTCACATCAGAACCCATGAGTCAAACGGATCTGACAGACTTCGAATTGGACGCGTTGTTGATCGTGGCTGTAGCATCTTCTCACAGAGAGGCGTTTGAGGAACACGAAAACACATTTCAAATGATGGCACCAACCTTTATTTAATCAGCGGTCTGCCAAAAAGGTAAAGGTTTGGTCAGGTTGGAGTTATTAGAGATTCATCATACTTGGCTGAGCATGAAATAGTTGCATGGCGTTGGAGTGAGTGTGTTTGTGTTTGTGTGTGTGTGTGGAGCCTGGATCAGTACCAAACACAGCCTCCCAGTTGACCTTCAAGGTAATCTTTGCCAGTTAACTGCACAAATAGCATAGCAACCATTTCATTTTTAATGAGGAGAGTAGCATCCCCCCCCTTAGCTCCGGCACCAGATGGCATTGTAAGGCTGGTAAGACATCTATTGACCAAAATAGTAATTAAGCAAAGTATTCCTCAGTGTTTCACAAAGTCTCAACACTCACACTCTGATCTACGATGTCAAAAGCTTTTAAGGAGAGTCCCAGGTGCTCCAACGAGGGCCTGACCATTTTATTTCCAAATAAAGGACCAAATTGAATTGCTAGAACAATAATTATACCATAATTTAACTTAAGCTTATGCAAAAAAGCAAACGTTGAAGTAAAAAATGCATTAATACATCGATCGGAATCCACAGAGAATTATTATTATTTATTATAAATATTGGATTTCTACAACCACACTACTCACTACACTTGTTTATATGTATGGCACATGGCAGTGTTGACTTCATCAAAAATACACCAAGGCCACAATCTTTCCCTGAGCCTTAACAAAGTGCTTTGAGTATCTAAACATAACAAATATGAAAGATATTTTCAAAAACCAAATGAAATTTTGCCAAGGACAGTTTTTGCAGATCTGTTCAGAACATTAGTCTTTTAAACGGACACTAAAAATGTTGACGAAAATACAATCGTCCAAATGGCATTTCTGCCAAAACAATGGTATATTCCATGCACATGCAACAGGTGTTTTGTGAACCTGCACCCACACTTCTGTGAAATAGTAATCTCTTTATGTGCCTCTCATTTGCATCAGAATTTGCAGCCTTCCGTGAAATAGTAATCTTCCTTCCCCGCGCTCCTATTTGCATCTGAATCCAACAGTGTGAGAGGAGGTCGGGTCCTTCACAGCAGACTCTTATCCGTCATGCCTATATGTGTCCTCTTATCTCACACGCCATTGGAATCCAGAGTCAGACAGACATGTTTTACATTTCCAATACTCAGCTGCAAACCCACACTTGTTTGCAACTGTTAGTGAATCCGCTCATGCAGTGGAGGACGGGGTAGAGCACACCCTCCACCATGCACCAGCAGGATAATCAATAGCTGCAGGGTATGCCTCCCAGCATACACCCCTCCTTCCTTCCATGCAGCCATATTTGCATTGATTCAGCATGTTTTCAGGTGATATTTATCAGGAAAGCTGGCACCAGACCCACTTTCCCTGCTTCATGTGTGGAAGCTATTTCCAGCAAGACCCACTTAAGAGAGTCAGGAGGCCCCCCCAGAGGGAATGGTAACACTTCTGCTGACACTGTGATACCATGTGACTTCTGGCTCGGTTATTGAGACTACTACGCGGTGTCTTGGCACCAAACACTATTTATACACCTTTCATTTGTGATGAAAACAGGAGACTGTGTAAAAAAAGAAGAAGAAGAAGATGTCTCAGATGTCGAGATGGCCCCTTACTGGAAGTCATGTGGAAAATCAAAATACACTGTGTGATTGTCTGCTTTTCCAATTTGTTGCTTAAAGTATGCACTTTCATGTCATGAAAGATTTGAGGTTTGAGGTAAAATGGTTCAAATATACCAACATGAAATTATGAAATAATTTATAAAAACTCAACTGATAAACTATTTGATTTGCCCGTTTTCAGAAATGTTGTTATTTCTTATTGGTATTTTTTACTGACTGAATTGTTAATTCTGTACAGAAGGGTAATAGAAAGCAAGTTAAATGGAAATATTATCAACTGGTATGGGATGTGCCGGGCCAGCGGTGATTAAACCCACCCAGAACACCATTGGTACCAGTCTACTGAGCATCAGTGATATTGGTGACAAGAGGTGCCTGCCAAGAGCCCAAAGGATATTAAAAGACAAACCTAGCCAGACAGCCTGTTCACCCTGCTGCCGTCTGGAAGCGACAATGGAAATAAACCGAACCTTGTAACCTTGGTAGTGCTCCCCCTACAGGCCTCAGAGAACTTTGTTGACTGGATATGCAGTATTTACGGGGACGAGGTGTGCAAAAAACATATTGTTACAACAAAGACATTTTAAATTCTGGGACTTCATCATGAATTCTTCTGCAATACAACCAACTCTTTCACTATTTGATGACTATTTGATGAACCCTTCGCCAAACCTGCACCTTATAGTGTTTTGTGGTCTAGAAATCCAAACTTTTCTTCTTCTCTTCAGAGGCCGACAAGCACTGAAAGTTAATAAACTATTGAGAGCGACACAATAAACACGTCGGACGGACAGCGGCCAATCATTCTTCATTCTTTAATTTCTTCTGGTATTTTCTCCGTGCTCTAGACATATTGCCTCGCTTGATTGCATTGTCACAACCCCCAAGGAGGGTTGTTAACTCTTCGCAGAAAGAATGAGCTCCCGGGGCCTTCGGTGTTGTGTGGAAGGGGGGGTTGGGGGCTTCATAAGAAATGCTGAGGTAGGCAGAAAGGCTTGAAAACAGAGAGGAACAAAACAGGCTTTGATTCCGTGTGTGTGTTCATATTCAAGTGTGCATCTATGGCTCATTTCGACTGCAACCATTCCAATTTGTTCTGGGCAGATAGAGCCTTTAAATGAAGAAAATGGCCATGGAGTAGAGTAAGATTGTGTGTGTGTGTGTGTGTGTGTGTGTGAGATGTTTGGAGGGTATTGGCATTGAAACTGATCATCTGCCATTTATCAACTAGCAAGGGACTCAATATAAGTTTTCCCCATCGACAGAGTTGGAAGATGAATTACTAGCAGCCAGCCTAGCTTAGAGGGACTGAATGATAAACCCTGCCTCGAGTCACACACACACACACACACACACACACACACACACACACACACACACACACTGAGCCAAGATGCTCTAGGCGGTGCAGTGCTGGGAATGTAGCCTTCGTCAGGTAATGAATGGATGGTGGCACTATAGTGGCAAGCATGGCCGCTACAGCTGCAATTCATGAGGCCGAACAAACACACCTTGCACTCGACAGCCGCACACACTTACACACCAGGGCGTCTGGTCATGCGGTGCTAATGCGGTCCTGCAGGATGCTGTAATCAGTGTTAGGGCCGTGGAGCGTGTCAAAATACTGAGGAGTGAAATCTCAATCGCAGGATGGGACCTGACGGTGCAGAGAGAGAGAGAGAGAGGTGGTGCTGTGGCAAACAACAAAAGGCCGGGGTTGAAGCCGAGTGTGAGATTCAAATGTTACAGCTGGGTGAAGGGGTCAGCCATGATTGAACAGCAGCAAATCTTTCTCGCCGCACTCCTGGGACGTTGCGCAAGCAGCACATCAAACAGGAAAGTCTTTTTTTCCCTCTATCCGAGGGTATAAAAAAAGGGAGGATAAAAACAAGAGGGCTATTGGATAACAATAAATATCTCTTCTTTAATGTCTCTGTCTGTTCCCCCTGATTCGGGTCAATAATGGCGCTTAGTATCAGTGACCTGGATCCATTATCGGGCTGGGGCTGCTGTGTGTGCAGTCCTGATGTAAAGTATTACTGTCGCCTTCGGTTTCATCTCCCACCACACAGTCCTGTGGGACGGTGGGCAGCGGCGCAGACCTTCCTGTAGCCACAGCCCGCCCTGTGTGATGTAGGGTTAGATACGTCACTATGCACATAATGACCCTTGATTTTGAAAATGGATATCTGTCACTCTCTGTTGCCCGCCTCTGTGATGGCGCAGTTTGATTGATTGGGTATTTAAGGTGGAATTGATCGGAGGTTTTCATGAGAAACCTAGAATTGTTTCAAATAATCACAGAATTCATCTTGACGCTATTAAAGTTATTCGCTTGGGTGTCGTTTAACAAATTGGTTCTGATTCACAAGGAATCAATATTCAATTCCATTCTATATTGATTCAAACAACTAATGCTTTGTTTTTGTAAATTATTCAAAATATTCAAGGATAATTTATTGTCATTGTGCAACACAAGGATGCAAAGAAATACTGCTATTTGCTATAGAAACACATGACAAAAATGTCGTAAATGTTTGAATTTGCGTCAGCAGCAACAAAAACAATTTTCCAAGTAGAGCCTGTACGGCTGCATTCATTTCCTAGGTGCGTTCGAGGAACAACGTGGTGTGGTGTGAAAAGCCACAAACCAAATTTGATTTGCATCTGTTATATTGAAGTGGCAGCCGGAATCCAATATCACATATCTGAAAGCCTGCAAGGCTAAATATCCAATCATGTAATATCTGCAAGGCTAGACACCGCTGACCCTTAAGATGTGGGTTTTCCTCGCGGGCTTGTGTGCGCGCCTCTGTTCGGGGCATGTGTGCCTACGAAACCACGGAGTAGCTTGCCCATTTTATGATGCAGCAGCAGCAGATGCCTGTGGAGCGCAGTGGGAGCGCGCTCCTCCACGTTGCTACTCCATGACCTGTTTTTTCTGGTCGGCAGCTCAATCGTCAGCTGCACCTGCACCAGCCTCTCATCACGCTGGACATCACGGTTCAATTACTAAGGCTGTTTGAAATGTGATGATATTGATATTTCTGGTCATTTTGACACAGAGGATTTTCCCTCCATAAGGGCACCTCACTCCATCTCTAAAGATACGTTAACACCAAAGCACATCTTTGTCTCATGTTACTCGTGCAAGTTTGAACACAAGATCAATTGTATTCATTTTGCGCGAACGTGTGTGTTTACTTGCGTCACCAGGGCTAGAAAAATGGAGGCGGGGCTTACCTCCAGGTAGACACCAACAAGGTTTCATCAATAATAGCTGAAATAACCACAATTGCTGCTTTGTACATGTTGTTAATTGAGCTGTAGTCACTGTTAATAGCAAGCTACACATCGGCTGGTTTACTACCGCAGTATGAAACCCAAATAGACAATATTGCTGTGATTTAATTGCAATAAACAAAAATAAAATGATGCTAAAGTAACGTTAGTAACTTGTTAGATCTGTCTGCAAGATGACAAACAACTTTTATCAATCAGGGCTAGGCTATGCTAACACTGTAGCTTGCATCACAACATCCAAAAATGTGGGCAAGGGTCTTCCATTTTGCACAGCATGCCAAGTGGCCCAATATACACGGCTTTTTCATCACATTTACAACCTCTGAGATCTTTCATCCAAAATCCATTCAGAGGACACCGTTATGTAACCGGCCCTGAATAATTGTCTCAGGGCGACAGTCCTCCCACCATCTCCATCTCCCGAGCCTCCTACACTGTAATGCCGACCGAGGCTTGGTCAGAGCGGGGGCCAACGCCTCCACCTACCACTTCCTGTGTGCGAGCTCATGAGAGGCCACCAGGCCCCGAGAGAACGGCTGCTGACTGCAGTCGGTCCAGGACTGCGTGGGCGGTCTTGGAGGAAGAGGTAGGAGAGGGAGGGTGGCTAATGTGAAGGAGCATCTGTGTATTTATGAGGCATTTTGATAGCAGTAATCACCTCCGTCAAGTGCTGAGAGACTGCACATGGTGACATTTAGTGAAGGGAATGCATGAGGGACAAAAAGGCGAGCATCACCTAATTCACTCTGGCTGTCGTTTTCTCAAGCGTCAGATGAGACCTTTTACTTGAAGATAGTTTTTATCAACATAATAACCGCAAAATTGGAATTCTGACATTTATGTCTTATTTACTCAAATAAAACTGATGGAATACAGAACAAACACTGGCAGGAAAGATGACTATGAGTCTTTTTTCTTCTTTTTTGAGCAGCACTGCTGTAAGTAGCCAAGTTTCCATCCAAATTCAGGATGGCAAATTTTAAACAAAAAAAAAAATGCAGGTTTATATGGCAGTGAAGTTATTCTTTATATAGACAGTTTTGATTTTATGCACATAGACCTTTTATCACTGAAAGGCAGACTAGATTCTATTTGCCTCTTTGCATCACCTTTGTACGTAATACATACTTGGTGCCAAAAAGTGAGCTCTATGCACCATATTTCTGTTTCCATTGCAACTTGTTCTATTTTTTTCCATACTTGGATTTCATCGTAAACAAAACTCTACACACAAGAAACTGCAGGTGTTTTTTATCCGTGACCCAAGCCGTCCAGGCAGCACAGAGACTCCTGCCATCAGAAGAAGCTTTAGCCAATGATCACGAAGCTGCTCTTTTCTCCTTTAAAGTACACTGCTGGTGTGAACGCAATATGAAAGAGAGACCTCTACTTTGTTGTATTAAAGATTGCATTTCCAACTTTTTTCTATTGAGAATATAACTTTGACCTTACAAACCCATTACTTGTTTTCTTATAAATTGACATATGGCTCGCTGCTGTTACTGCCCATATCAGCTTCACAATGTTGTTATTGCTGTAGTCAACATAAAATCGTTGTAATCTTTTTTTTTTCCCCACTAAAAGGTAAAATTGAATTGATATGAATCACGACATCTGCACCCTTTAGCTCTGCCTCCACTCCGTTACTTTCAAAATGACCTGTGACATTTCATTGTGAGGGAGATAGATGCTCCGTGTCATTCTATAGTACAACAGGCTTTCCTCACAGCACCGGCCCAGATGATTGGCTGTGAAGTGAGACAGCAGGGGATGGAAATCAGATCAGCCAAGGTCGGCATGATAAACCGACCGTTCTCGCTCCGCTGCGGCTTTGCTCCGCTGCTTTGTTTTGAAGGAAGCATACAGATCTCCCATGCAGAGGCTGAACGGTGAACCATTAGAGATGCTGGGAACGGGGAAAATCCATTGCAAGTTATTAGACATGTGGATATCCTTCTCTGATGATTCAATATGTGTCCACACAACACAGAAGATTGAGAATGTCCACTATTTGCATTATTTGTTGCACTTTGACCTGAAGTTATATGCTTGTGTGTTCGGGTAATAATTCTCAAGACAAAAAACAAATATTTCTCAGGGACTCTTACACCCAGATTCAATGGTTAACTTTGTGGGGACCTACAGTATGTTTTCTCCCCAAATGGGAGATATTTCCCCATAAAGTCAATGTGACATTCTGCTGCTGTCTGTGCTTATGTATCTATGTGACCATATCCGTGTCTCCAATTGGTTGTCCTATCAGTAATTCATTCATTTTGATAGGAAATATCAGAAGATAGCACCATTTAGGCCATTGAGCCTTTACTCTGAGCAAATATATGGCAACCGTTAAATGTGTTACGATGCAGTTTGGGTTCCTCTCAATAGCCTTTTTACTCCAGTATGAAGTAATGCAGCTCCACAACCTAAAAGCATTGTCATAGTCAGATGATTACTCAAGGCTATCTTTAAAGTGTGACAATCTCAACATGCCTGGTAGATTACAATGTTTATGAGGCTCGTTCACCACGGTCCTCTCCGTGGAGCCGGGCCAGCATCCATATGTAAATGCCTCCCAGTCTGCTCCCTCTCCATGCAGTAAACTTGATTAAAGTTATGTACCAGGCCTCTACTGAGGTATTGCCCCAGTTCAATGCAATTTTACATGGCGGCAGATGAACGATCTCACTCACTGCTGGAGTTACCCAGCTCGGGCAAATTCATCACGCCGGCTGGATTTAGACATTCATACCAAAAAGAGGGAGCGACAAGGTTACGGTTGCCAGCGCACTCAATCACATCAAGGGGGAAAAAAAGACCTGTGTCTGTTCTCCTTCATCACTCAAATGCAAATAAAATACATCCATCAAATGAGTGACAACCTTTAAGAAGATAACTGCTAGCATAATAATTACTTGAGATACTCATGCTAAGGCTAATACAATGCTAGTCACCCAGCTTTGGCATTCAGGTGTGTATATGTATAGATATGAAGCTTAAATGTCCTTAAAACCTTACTTTTTGAAACAAACACAAAACAAACTATCGTGTAGGGTTCCTAAATGGATGTTTTCATGCAGCCGTGAGTCTTTACTCCGTTTTTTTAATTCTCAGTTCACCATGGGAGACACGCCATAAGAGTAAAATCTACACAAATTCAAGACAACATGGGGTAAGTCAAGCTATAAAAAGGGAGAAAAACTTAAAGGAATACTTTATCCCTAAAACGATAATTTATATATATTAGAAAAACGATGCCAGAGATGCTTTGAAACACGTTTTCAATGAAAAAGGATGTGTAAACAAACCACAAACAGCTTCTCTGCTATCACTCTCCCCCACCTTTCTAGTATGCATCTAGCTGCAGGCGATCTCTCATCCCTTAACATTATTAGTAGGTTTATATGGAGAAATCTAGAAGCTTCTCTGTGCTCTTCATCTCCTGGAGAAATCTCTCAGGGACCAATCAGCAACTCTGACATCCTGGCATCTAAATGTTAGCTTCCATCTTCTCGCAGCCTTTTCATAATTCCACTTTCCTAAAATAAAACAACTCAGAAGCATTTAGAAGGAAATTCTATTGTTTGTTTGTTTTTTTCTACATTTTCAAGGATGGAAGGTTCCTTCAGATGCTTACTTCACAAATGACTCCCCGTGATACGATTTCTCAAACATCTCTGCAAGTGTAAAAAAATGAAAGCATGCATGTGTGATGTAATAAATTCTATTTCAGGCTGGCTGTTTAATACATGCCGATGCGTATTGACTTGCTTAGGGTGTCACAATAAACCCAAAACCAATCTGTGGTTTCTTTCCACTCAACTGCGTTAAGATGATCCAGGACATAAAACGCTCCAACCACAAGTGGCCTGCATGCAAACTCATCACTGTCCCGGACGAGCTGACAGTCGCGTCGTCTGCATACAGGCGGTTCTCCTGAGGTGCAGCTGGTGCAGCGGTTTTATGTTGAGCTACTCTCAATGGACTTCCCTGTTTTAATAAAGGTTTGAATAAGAGTAATAATAATAATATGAAACCTGTCAAGTTACTAGAAATGACAAGAACATTACGGAATTAAAGGTGTGTAAAAGCCTCAACATTGGTGGAGGCCGATATCACAGAAGAAGATACATTACAGTAGATAAGAAATTTGTCAAAAGACAATCTAAAACTAGCAATTAGGACCAACATTCTAGCAATAGTCACTGGTAATATTCTATACATCATTAAAACAAATTGCGTATAGCTGGGTTTTCTGGTCACATCCAACTGTTTGGAGATTCCTGGGGTAGAGCCGGATCCCACTGGAGGGATAATCTATCTCATCTGGCCTCGGAACCCCTCGGGATCCCCCAGGAGGAGCTGGCAAATGGATGGACAGGACACTGTATTGTCTCCTACTGATACGGTAAGGTGCTTAGACGAGTGTTTCAAATGACTCACAGTTTCTATATATACACTAAGTATGTACACTACAAGTACACCCAGTTTCCAGGGGGATGGAGTTGCTTGGCTCGCCTCCTGGTGAGTCATTTGTGTAGTTCCTTAGCAGGCCTCCAGGACTTCCAACTGGCTGCAGTTGAGCAAAAAAACACTAGCTTGCAGAGCAACCCCAGCAAATCCATCCGTCCCAATCTGTAATAACACAAACATTTCCTTCAGACTTAAGTTTCTTCCAGATGATGTAGTGCATCGGATGCTATCCTTCTCCGGCATGGCTGTCTCCCAGCGTTTGCCCATCCGTAACCACCGATACCTATTTCACAGGTGTCAAGCCAACTCTCCATAGCGCTGTAGACAGCTGGATTACTCTCTCCAGCTGAAGGAAAAACACATGTAGCGGTTAAATAAGCATGGCCAAACTTCACACAACAGCAGAGAGACACAGAGACCCGCGGCTGAACCCTGCAAAATGAATGTAAACAGTAACTGAAACGTACAAGCATGCAATTGAGATGTTTGTATCACTCCGAATGCATTAGGGCCGGCTGGCACAGGAACCGGGAAATGCTTTGTGCTTCTCGGCAAGTCCATTATCCTTTGTGGGGCCAAAGTAGATTGGAGATTGCAGCTGGCGCAACGAAACGAGATTTATCTCTTCGGAATAGAAAGAGACAGTCATTTTTCTACTACTTGCACAGGTTAGTGGGGGGAGGGGGTGTGGATTAGCTTTGGCGTTGAAGTTGGGCTATAAAAAAAATGAGTGGAAAAGAAGTGAAAAGAAATGGACGCCAGGGAAATTACTTTCTCCTAATTGTGGGTTGGACAATTTAATCCTGTCATAAAAAGAGCCCCGGAGAACCAGTGAGGAGCGAGAACATTTTTATTGACTAAAGCCGTCTGATATCTGAGTAAATTGAACTGGACAAATACACACAAACCGCTGCTGGAGAGCTGATTGGTGTTTGCTTTATACAGATGGATTGGAATTGGAATAATTTGGTGGGGGCTCAGGCCGACGAGTGCCGCTGTCTCAAAATCTGAGAGATATTCATTTTGAGGGAAACCTCAAAGTTATTACCGGGGCATCAGCTGAACAAATACTCCGCAATGCTTAATAATCATCTGTCAACATTTCCCGCTCAGTGCTAATGTTGACTAATCATTTTGCGTACTTACTTACATACAAACCTCCTGGGCAATTTTGATAGATCTTAATGCATTCAAACACTATTTAGTCACTTTCTCTCCGCGTTAATGCGGCGAACGGAGCCACGGGGCATATCCAAAAATATTTGACACAGTCATCAGAGGGTGTTCTCTGTGATAATGTGCTCACTGAAGTGACGGTCGCCTTCCAAAGATTGGCTACCGATGCGCGCTGTGGAGAGCCAGACGAGTGGCTCACAGGCACTGAGCAGATGGTTCCTCGACGAGCTGAATATTCCTGCACTGTACACAGCATGTATCCTCAGGCACCTTCATGCGATTTCATCACAGAGGGAGCAAAACAACAACAGGCCCGACTGGAGTGTGGCGGTCCCGCCTTTAGCCCCGGAGCATCGGGGGTGTCCTGCGGGTGTAGCGGCGGTGATGACAAATGAGCCGACTGCCCGAGCAACATGTCGTCTTTTGAGCTTCATATGGGGTTCGAAACCAACCCTCAACTGGATTTAAAAAATTCACACAATATTGAACAGCACGCTCCTCTGACCTGGAGATCTTGAAATATTGCAACTTTACTCAACTTCTCAGAGGACGCAGATATGTGGGATATGGCTGGAAAGTTTTCAACATGAGCAGAAATCTCGCTGAAATACATATGAGCTTTTAAAGTTCAGGAGTTTATGAAGTAATTCGATTAATTAAGGTGTTTTTCGAGGTGAACAGGTGGCACATGCTCATTTAAAGTCAAGCTGAAGAAACATCCAGAGTATCTATCTTCCGTATGGTCTTTCCCAGGGAAGCAGGATGGGAGGCGGGACTTAACATTGGGGGGAATTTCATTTGATGGTTGAAGAGATTAGCTCGCCAATTTCTCTCTGTGCAGTCGCAGCTGCAGATTGATTGATGGAAAGATGTCAAACATTGAATTTTAATAGAAAAACACAAAGAAATATATATTGTATAATAGGTGAACAATATGGGGATGTGATCTTTTTTCACTCAGCTCCAGTTTAAAGAGGTCACATTCCTAAACAAAGGACATCATGCCTGAGAACTTTATTGCTTAATGTTCCATTATATTTTGAATCGTTTCCTGCAGTCAGAATTTAGCGTTTTCTTTTACATAAATGATGGAAGAAATTAAGTTTTCGACACTCGAACAACCACATTCAACATATTTTGCAGGACTGCAATGCCAATCTTGTCTGGCCATGGTCTTGTGTAATCCTCGGCCCAGACTATTTACTGGGTCTCTGGAACATCATCAAGGTCCTCACCGTTTGATAACTTTTCAGACACCGAGCGCCTCCTCACACAAAGCATGCCAAAGTGTGAAGGCCTCCGAGGCCTCCCACTTAGTATCCCTTTCACACAAGCAGACAACATTCATTCATTCATGCAACATTTCTCACATTTTCACAATTCATCCTCCAGTAAGCTGTTATACAAATGTATGGTAGCCACTTTCCAAAAAACGAGGTTTTGATACACCCAATCCACGATAAAGTTCATCGATTTAGATCATTTGACACATCTTTGAAGGGGTATCTCAGCCTCGTCCAGCTCTCTCTATCTGTTTTTTTCTTCTTCTTTCCTTTCTGCAGGGGGCTGAGGAGGGATTTCTGCAGCCAGTGTAGCCTTGGGCATGCTTTCAGGGGGCTTTGGGCTCAGGCTTTGAAGCAAGCTGTGAGGGCCTGACCACTGCAGCTTTCTGGATGTGTGTGTGTGAACAGCCTGAGAGAATAGTGATTGTGATTCTGCATGTCGATGCATATCCAAATCCCTTGATGTTTGTCAAGAGGTGTTTTCTTAACAGTGTCATGTCACATGTTCTTGTCGGAGATGTCTCATCCCCACAGAGTGCTTTTCAAGAAGGGTGCCTTGCATTTCTGTATTATAGGTGGAGATTTCTCCCTCTGAGGATGGGTTACTTATGCTCGACATGCTCGATTCTTCGGAGATTCACGTCAAAGCAGTTGATCCCCTTCATCCTGCTATACTGACCTTTACTTTTTGAATCTCGTCATTAACTCAGCATTTTGAAAAACGTCAGTACAGTAAACACAACATCTTCTTTTATCCATTTAGCCATTTTACCGGGATTTTCTGAGAGCCCCTCAGCAAATCCTCAAGGATAAGCAGGTACAGCTAATGGATGGGGGGATGGATGGCCTTGGATTTTCTTCACTCAGGTCTGCTTGATTTTCAGTGGTTTACAGTTGGCAGGCTTTTATTTTTACGTGCTATGTCCTTTACTCGACAAATGAAAAACCCAGCTGGGCTCCAATATCCCCCCCCCCCCCCTATGTAGCTGTACTGAGCCAGATGAGATAGTGAACTCTGTTCTCTCCAGTAGGACATTGTGTACTGTACAACATGAATGATCAAAACTCCCTTGAAAACTTTCTGCTCAGAACTGAGCTTTGAATTTGAACAGGAGAAATACATCCTCCTGTCTAATCATTCATTTAAAATGGAATATTTTTTAGCCTCTGAAACTGCATTCATACCTTAATATCGCTGACATCCATACCAGCTTCATTGTTGTGAGTCTTTAAACGCTGTTGCTGCCTTTACTACTGTTTGTGATGCTGTACATAAACCCACATGCTTTAGTACAACGTATTTCAACTGTTTCATCCATCAGCCCGACAGTCAATGCTAACAATTACATAGCAGTGTTTGTTTGGGTGGATCATTAATATAGAGAAATGCTCCTGTCATGAACTACCACCCGGTACAATAGCATCGCCACGATAAAGACAACGGTTTCCATGGCAACTGCTTGATGAGCCCAGGCCTTTGCTGTAATCAAGTGTTTGATGTAACCTATATTGTAGTGTAAGTGTCAGTCGGGTGATGTTCACAGCAGCGCAACAACACACACACACACACACACACAATATTCACAATAAATTGTGACAGTAGGAAGCTCTTTGATGCACAATTAAACTTTTCAAAAACCGGTGCTGGAGTTGAAAGCGGTATAAATAGACGGATCGTGTAGCTCAAGCTGGAGATGCCTTTTTTTTTTTTCTTTCTTCTGTGATCGCTCCCAGATTCGCAGGCGAAAACCTCGGGGTTAATTAGGCAATACCTCTCTGATTCCGACAACTGTTTTTGATGACTGGCTTCAAAACGCAAACTCTAGCGGCGCCGGTTACATAATGAAAAATATTCCAAAAGGCTTGTCACATCGCACACGCAGGCCCCGCACGCTGTGCAGTTACCTGCTGCCTGAAAATGACAATAGACAAATAAAGGCCTCCATAATTTCCACATTAGATAGCTTCCTGTTCCACACAGCTGAATTATTCATTTTACTGCATTATTCAACAAAGTGTTATTTATCCTTTTTCCTTGGGTTTTTAATCTTTGCCAGCAATGACTTTGTTCCAATATTAATGAAATCTGCCCTTTAACAAAGACATCATCTCTGGCAAGGGGGGATGAGCAATGGCTTTGTCACAACTGTTCACTGCTGCGGAGCTTACCTGTCCACAGGCCTCAGGAGACACACTTTCCTACTTATTAGTGGACGAGCGCCGCTGTCTTTCACTCATGTATTTTTGATGCCATTTTCTCAAATGTTGATGTTAAATAATAAATTGTATTAAGAAGGTTGCAAGGGTTTTTTTTTTGTTTCATGTCTTGCATGTCATTGTTCCCTCTCTGAACTCCTTCTGTCAGTTTCGTTATGCCGCTGCACGTCTCTTTAAATCGTAGTGAAAAGAGGCCATGTTCCCATAAATGTGTCATGTTGTGTGCACCACTACAAAAAGGGTTTCCTTCTCTCTGCTAACTTCGTCGATGTCGAACTCTATGGTAATCTGCAAGACAAGTGGCTGAACGGCTGATTGTTTTGGCCACTTGGGGGCAGCTGGAATGAGTCATTGACACAGCACATATTTAAAGTCGATATTGATGCAGTTTGTTCCTCTCCCTCCTCCTCTTGCTCTAATCTTTTTTATTTCTTCTGAAGCAAATGAAAAGTTTCTTCCAGTCACAAGACAGCTACTGAACTCTGTGGCTTAAAATGAATGATGGATCATCAGATCACCTTAAAACGATGCTTCCCATAATAAAAGATGGTGATACAATTGAGAGAAATAAAGAGGTGCTCAAAATGCACCAGACAAAATCATTATATACATACATGGAAACAAAACTTCAAAATGTGGGTTAGAAATAATATTTTTTATATCTGATATCAACTTTTCCTCTTCTCCGATTTTACATCTATATAGTACTTTTGCATAGTTTCCCCCTTGAATATTAAAAAGTGACAAAACTGATGGTGTGTTATGAGCTGATCTAAGTTTAGAGCACATTTTTGTTTGGACCAAGTGACCCACTCTGTTTCCAGGAGGAAGGGAGGATCCCCTCCATCCAGCCTCCAGCACTCTCTCCAGCTGACACACGTGAGAGACCTGACTCGTTATTGGAGTTATGGAAGTGGGTGACCCAGTTCTGCAAGTCTGTCTCACATCTGGGCTGAATTTTGCATAGCGAAACCATGAATTACACTTACACGACATCTAAATCGCACCTAATTAAGGACAGGATGTGAGGATACGCGAATGGGGGGAATGCTAACGCTACGTGCTTCGCGTTGAGCTAATGAAGTGGAGTGGAGCGAAGAGCTTTAGAGTCTCATTCATGTGTATTATGTATGCAGGCTTTCTGTGGGCGGGGCTCAAGAACTACAGGCATCACTGGTTGGTCGACCAAAACTGAGGGAATTAAAGCTCCTGAAACTGGAAACGAGTCTCGTCTGAACTTGGTCCATAAAGTAAAGAAGACTCCCTGACCTCGATACAGGCAAGTGAAAGATATTTGTCTCCAATTAACTTTGATGCACTCTGCCAAAGTGTGTTTGTGGACATCAGAGTCACAGTGCAGTTAAATATTAAGTATGTAGGCTCATTATTTTGTCTTTGTGAGAATTTCTGATCACAAAATACATTCTTGTATCTGAGATAGATCGTGCAACTTAAATAAAGTTGGTTATTTGAGCTGCAGGTAACTGATGCTGAGTGAAATTAAATATTTCAATACAACACGTCTCTTGCTGCATGACAAAGATATAAAGTAGCATTTTTTTCCTCATGCATAAGGAAGTAATAACAAGAATAAATAATGAATGCTCTATATTCTGTTGCCCTTAAAACTCTGAGGAATATAAGTAAAAAAAATGGTACAGACTCTGTTACCAATTAAATCAATGAATTGTTTCTGCTACCTCGTTTTATCCGTGTTGTTGTCCTTCCCCTGCTGTCTTTTTTCTCCAGACCACGACAAACCCAACAATGAATATGCTAATTATAGCAATTTCGCACAAAAGATGAAGATGAAATGATGAAATGTTGACATTTTGGACAGAAGTGGATGTATACTGCAATTTGGCAGGTTCCCGCAGGCATTCAACCATGAGGGAGCAATTCTAGTTGTTGTTTTTTAATAATAATTAGCACAGACAAAAAAAAGCGATTCTTTGCTGCCAATTTCAGTTTTTCTGTTGTCAGTATTGTCAAACCATACATGAGTAAATAAAACGTTTTCACTATATCCAAACTAAAATTGATATATCAGAAGATATTAATGAAAACATTGGCGCTCTGTTTTTCTACAAGCCATGATGATAATAAGCTGCAGTGCTCCTCAGCTGATTGCAACCGGCCATGAGGGTCATACCCCTCAACTCTGCTCTCCGGGCTTCAGACAGCTATTTCATTTCTCTATCTTTTATTAAATCACATGGTCAGTTATGGTTGACTAATGCAAATCAACTTGTTATATTACCTTGGAAACGAGCTGCAAATGAACCATCAAAAGGTGAATTCTGGTACTTAAAGGAATATCACTGCACCCCCGCTCATACATTCAGTTGCTCTTGCTCCTATCCCTCAAAGGGCTAATTCTTCCTGCAGCCATAGTTTTGGCTTTAACGATGATTGACAAGAAAAGAGCACACACAAGATGGATTGATGATATGTGCATTGATAATGTTGACAAGTGGAGGATAGAATGAGGCAAGCAGCCCAGTTTGCAGTCGGATGAAATAACAGATGCTCCTGGGGAGGCTCACCTCCTGGTCTTTGTGCATTACAGGGAAAGACAGCTGGTGAGGACATTCTTTAGGTTATAGCAAGCACACACAATATGTAATGGAAATGCTGCAGGCAGATGGTGCATTGGCAATGACGGAGATATCATGGGCTACTTGGGTGTGTGAGAAGGTTGATGACAAAGTGAATGCTTCATAAGGAAGGCCAAGTTATGGGAGAGGAAATGTGAGGGTTGGAGATGTGAGATTTGGTAAAGAAATCCAAACTTCCATCCTTAGAGGTCGTCTGGGACAATTTGTCGAATTCCCTGAGAACAAAAATGAAATAATCCAGACAAAGAGGTTGTTTTTCCTCGTTGTGCAGGATGCCCAATGCTATCAGTGTGATTGATTGCGTATATGCATAAACATGCTCCTCATGCAAGAGAACGGGGGTTTGTGGACAGAAAGGGCAGCAGCATCAATGCATGTGGGAAAAGCTGACCTCATTATTGTGTTGTGGTCTTGGGTTTGTACATGATGCCCGTATTTTGAAGCACAGAAGTAAATAGACCTGCATTCATATACCTGCTATAGGGATCTAATCCCTATATGATGATCCAACGGTCCACTGTTTTGAAATACTGGGATAAGGTCAAGCGAGACCATGTTGATCCTTGACTGAGAAAAGGAAGATTTAATTATCTGGATTATTCAGAAAATTGATCAGGAGAGGAAATTGATCATAATCTGTCTGATTCAGCCAAGTGAACGACCCTGATTGATTGATCACATCATACATTGGCTTCATGGTAATAAATCAGAGCATCATGTGACCAATGTGATCACATCCCACCCCCACATTCAGCGCTGTCAAGAGGTTATGGTTATTTCATGCATTTCTCTGAGATCAGGTCGATGTGGCCACCAACATTGAGTTTTAAAACATCTTTTCTTTTGTTATTTTTGTTTGGGAGCATTATAGTCAGATCATCGTCTGGCAAATGTTTGACAGTCCCTTTGTGAATGTGTTTTAGCTCTAGATTTTCTTTAATTACTTTATTCAAATTTGAGAAAAGGCTGTTACTTTGTTGAAGGTAAAGTGACAAAAAGAAGAAGAAAAAAAGTTTCCACAACTTGCAAGACTTTCAGTACTTTAATGTCAGCCAAATCAGCAGAACACTGCCAAGTCCACACTATGAGCTCCGACAGAACTCTTTGTTGGTGTGGCTTCTTTGAATGCAATATGGAGAGTAAGAAATAAGGGTCATTTTTATGGGGGGCACAGAATGCATCGAAGTAGAGACTCAGTATGAGAAACTGAATTTGCTCTCATCTGAGCAGCACAAGTCATGTCTCTGAATACAAATTGAGAGGGAGGTCTGAGGAGAATACTCCTCCGACTCTTCTGATTCCACCAGGATTGGATGTACCATATTTCCAAGTGAAGTGCTTGCTGCTCCCATTCTCTGTCCTTCCATCCCCTCTTGCTATCTCACATTCAGTTATTAGTTTTTTCCCTCTTTTTGTGCAGTGCGGGGGGTGGGTAGTTAAGAAGAGTACCGTTTTCTTAGGTGAGGTGACCGGATACAATCAGCCCTGAGAGAGAATAAGTCATGGTTTTGTTGGTATCTAATTGGAGTTCGCCCAAAGCCAAAACTCACTTTGAAATTGGTGTGAACACACCATTAGATTGTTTTATTGGCTTCCGTTTCTATAATTTTTCTGTACATCCTCTGACTGGAGTACATCCCAACCCTGCCATCCAACCCCTTTTAGGGCAGCACAGCTTGTGGACATACCAAAATACTGCAGTTCCTTCTCCATTTTGGAATTGCGATTCTCTTGAACAAAAGAAAATCAGGATAACCTGTCACAGATGCCTTGCATATCTAGGTCATTGGGAATGTAGTATGGAAATGCACAAGTATAAATCCCTTCCTGAGGCTTTTAATGTTTAAAAATCTACTCAGTCACCCCTGTCTCTGCCTCACAGTGAGCATGAAAGAGCTTACTAATCAAAAGCATATCCCCCACGTGGCCTGATTCTGGCAATTATAATGATGTTTATGTCACTTAGTCATTCCCTTCACTTCACACTTTGGTACATGTTTTATATATTTTTAGCCGTTCTGGTTTGAGAGCTTTCGCAGAAATAGTTGATTTTGTATTACTGAATAAAACTGAGCGTGAGGCCAGCAAGCTATTTCCTGCGATGTTGATGAGGTGTTGTTGCTGGAACCAGCTAGGTGGATGTCTGGTTTTGAGAAAATGAACCCCGTTTTAAAAACACGTCTTAACAATTGTGGACGAAAAGTCACCAGTCAAACTGAAACACCTGTTGGCTTGAGCCACTATTGTGGAAAAACTGTTAGCACTGGCTAGTATCTGAATATTAGATTTCATTTAAGAATTTACAGTTAATCCTCTTGGTTTCCTTGGCAACCAAGCCATTATTATTGATAACCACAAATTGTGTGTATGTGTGTGTGTGTGTTTTAAGATGCGTTAACGTGATTAGTGGGAAGAGGTGATTGAGCAGCATAATTGTTCTGCCAATATGATTGACTTGGAACCACTCAAGAGGGACTTCAGTATTGGACAGAGTGCAGTGGTGGGATAGGGATGACAGAGGAGAGGAAACAGATACTGTGGGTATATATATATGTCAATTATGCCATTCATTGTGGTGGAACTTAAAGTCCATTCGCAGGTTCAGAACAAAAGAGACAGTAGAACACTGAAGCATCCTTAATGGCTCGCTGAATGAGATACAGACTATAAAAACATAATGCGTAATGGATGGCCTTCCATATTCAGAACCTTTTTTTAATTTGACCCTTGTTTTCTTTGGAACGGTGAACCCAGGTGAGTCTGGGGGGGTTTGGCCATTCCCTGAGCTAACCTTTCTGATCATCTGTAGTGACTGCAACACTCTCCCTGCAACAAACAGAAGCCCACAGGTAATTATTATTCAGAATGTCAGGGGAAGGCATGACCCTAAACATAACTAACCTCACTGCTCAAACCAACACAGCACCAACCCAACCAATGAAGGCAACAAGTATTTAGAGGCAGAGTGGTGGGTCCTGCCTTCGCCAGTAGAAATACAATGAGTCACCCTCCATTATAATTATGTGCTTCTCTTTTTTTGTATTTCCGGAGCAATGGGCCTTGAGAAAGATGAGTGTGTTTGTTTTCAGGATAACAGGCTTCAGACAAATGAGGTTGGTTAAATGGGAGAGTTTGGAGTCTTGGTATGATGGGCCGTCAGGACAATGGGTAGTCCACCACGTTTAGCAGGGTGATAATGGTTGTGGACCCAAATGCAGGACAAAGCCAAAATGTGAATCATAAAAGCTCTATTTAACCAAGGTTAAACTAACAAAAACAGTGTCCAACCGTAAGATATACCAAGGGCAAAAACAGCATTCAATGAAGGAAGTACAAGATGACAACAAAAGAGAAAAACAGGAACAAAAACCAAAAAGAAGGCTGAAGTAGGACCACAAATAACAAACCATTTCGACAATGAAACAATGAACCGACAAAAAGACAGAGGAAACACACAGACTATATACACAGGGATTGATTAACACAATGAGGGACAGGTGAGGAAACACAAGGCCAGGTGAGTAATCAACACAAGAGGAGTCAAGGTATCAGAAATGACAAGGAAACCAAAACAAGAGACAAAAACTACAAAATAAAACTATAAAAACCAAGACCAATGACAATTTTTTTAATTCCAGTAAGAGACCTCATTCATTTTAAAATCAATAATTAAGTATTTGGTCTTGTATAATCAATATCTTGTATCACACCAGCCGAAAGCTGCTTGACTCAACCCTTTGTGTTACCAGGAGACCAAGAGTTCTGCGTTTTTCATGCTTTCAGTCACCTTCAACACCTTCTTCCTACAAACTGAACTCACATTTATTGTTAATTCTTAGTATTGCATGTTGGAAACTGTTGACTGCTGCGACCAAAAACCACAACACTCTGCCAAACAATCATTTTAATAGCTACTTCAGCATGAATTTAATGGCACCAATTTTCCAAAATACAGGGCTTCACAGTCTCGTCAATAATGTCATTAACCCCCCTTCCTCATCCAAGCAGTCTCAACAGAAATCCCCATAGAGTTGTCCCTTAAGGTGCAACATTGGATACACTATAAAACACAATCACACTGTTGCATTGTGATTCATCCACCCGCCTCCATTCAAACAGAGCGGATCTATCCAGTGTTTCTGTGTCTGGTTGGTGTCAGAGTGACTCGGGTCCTTGGTAGAATAAAGACAAATTCGTCAGGCTTCAGTGGCCACTGCCGGCAGGCAGGGTGGCACAGCGGGGAAAACAGCACACTCAGCAACAACCTTCATTGTGCACAACACACACACCCCTTTGAAGGCAGTATGGAGGCAAATAAAGACATCTGCTTGTGTGTGTGTGTGTGTGTGTGTGTGTGACAGAGTGTGTTTATGCATGAAGCTGAGAAGGAGTTTGACAAATGAGCAACAGATAGAAAAAGGGCAGTATAGGAGAATAACCTAATGTCCCTCCTTCTGTTTCCAGATGTTTCTTTTAGAATAGAAGCATCTTTGTCCGCAATCTTCTCCCATGTGTTCGAACTACATCATCTCTCTTTCGCTCAAGCACAACAAATTAAGATAAATCAGGTCAAGGAGATTGTGGACTGGTGCTCAGCTATAATGACTAACAGCACGTCAACATCAGCCACCTTACAACACAACACTTCTGTTAATAAAATGAATGCTATCCTCCACATCTCTCCCTGGGGCTCGCTGATAAGGCGTAATTGGCTCTTTACTTATCCGAGGACAAAGATTAGCCGTATGTTATGGTCCTGAGCCTTCCTCCCCAGGACTAACAGTGAAAACAGATAACTTTGCCTCAGGGACATTGGAGACAGCATGAGGAAATAGACATGAGGTCTAGAATCAGATAGGCTGTTCATGCTAAAATACAGAGTGTAGGGAGCTACATGTGCTCCCAGTTGCTTTGCAAAAGTACCGTAATCTTGATTTGAAAGAGAGGGAAAATCTTTCAAATCAAATTCTCTCACATTATGTCCTTGCATACACACAAATTTTGAAATTCACAAAAAACACACACACACACAGGGGCAGAAAGATGACTTGATAGAGCAATCTAAATCTGAGTCAGATGCTGAGAGGGGTTGTTAGTCAACAGATCCGGTAGTGTGGGGGGCCGGGATTATGAAGCAATAAAGGACTAAGATCCACATACAAGCAGTCCTTGTAAGACTGCATTGGTATGCAGCGACTGGTAGCGACCCAAATTAAAAAGGAATGTATTACACAGGATTTTACACTTGGCCGACCAGGCTGAAGAAAACTCATCAATCCACAGAGTAAGAGATAACTCCAAAGGGAGGGCAGTGGGGGGAGTATAGGGTGAGGAGGAGGGGTACTTGCTTCTACTTGCTTTCTGACCTTCTGAAAAACATGAATACAAATCCAACTATATGTAGATATTTTCCATTATTTCTGTTTTTTGCATTAGCGTCGCCCCGGAATGCTCAATATACATTTTCAGGTCACATACTGTTCTTTAAATGTGAGTCAAATATCAGTATTGAAGCTTGTGCAAGGTCCACAGTCAGTTAAAATGGGTTGTCTGTTTGGATTGGACTAGATTTGTGAATTGCTGGTCTTGACTTTGGTCTTGATTCATAAGAGGACTTGGGTGCTTGACTTGGAACTTGGTTTGAAACCAAGACTTGTTTGTTTTGACTTGGGACTTGTTGGTCTTGATTAAAGGCTAGACTGAACACATGTTGGTCTTGACTAAGGACAGGAGTCTGGATTTTGTGGTCTTATATTTAGTCTAATCTCAGGGCTTGTAGATCATGCTATCGGGACTATACTCAAGACCTGTTGGGAGATTTGCCCCTGGACCTGTTGGTCTTACCTTTGTAATCAATTTGTGATTTAATTGACTTGACTTTTTGATCTTGATTTTGGATTTTCCTTGGTAGTTTTGATTTGAGATTGGATTCTGAACTTTTTTAGCTCAATTTATGACCACACTTGGAACTTCTTGGTATTGACTCAGGAATGGACTTGATACGCCTTGATTATGGAATTTAATCTGTGTTAATCAAGGAGTTCTCGTTGGGCAGCTGGAGGGGTGAGTAGGGGCTCACCAGTGCATTTTTCCAGAGGGCTCGATACTACGTAAGTCTGGTCATGGGCAACTATTAGATCGATTGATAGACTAGAAGACATCATTGAAAGTTATGCTCCAACTCCTAGTGGCTTGTGAGGTTAAATGCTTTGTGTTGTAGCTGCTATAAATCAATTTCCTCCATATGCCCTGAATTCCACTTCCCATTAATTAAAAGGATTTGTGAGAATTAATTGGTGTGCCTTGTAAGGCACCTTATCAAATGTAAATTGCTTATTGAGGCAAAGTAATTAAAAGGAAACCCACATGCCAGGAGCTCCATCCGTTCTGTTAAGGACCTCTACACATTCAGACAACAGGTTAGGGGCAATGCATACTGCAAGATTTTTGATACGATGTCAACTCAATTAAGTCACCCCACACAAATGGAGGAGATCAGGGGCAAAAAAAACCTCTCAGTTTTGCTTCAGGGTTGTCTCCCAGCTCCTTGATCTTTAAGAGACTGTACAATAGCAGTTTAATTAGTTGAAGAAATCTTATAGTGTCAATCAACCCTAAGGAACAAATGGAAAACGGCACACACGGCAATACATGGTAATTACATCACTCACTGTTAGGATAAAGTAGTGTATAAAGGACCTGTATGATGTTGTAACTATTTGACAGCTCAGTCCTTGTCTCCACTAATTGTCTCTATCCTCAGTCCTATTGGCAAAATGTATTGGAATTTAAGATCATTCTTTAAAAAAAATATTAAAAACATTGAATGAAATATTCTGCTTCGATCCATATTTGTTGATGTTTAGCCATTCAAAAACTTAATTTTCACAGCTGTCAGAAACAATATACTGTCTTGGATGCACCTCTATTAACAGGGGTGATCTAGCAGTAATATAAATAATAATTTAAATGTTAGATCAATTAAATTTCCAGTGGCACCAGTTAGGACAGACCCAGATCCAGCTTTGTTGCTGGTTTGAGGATCCTATGGGTATCTGTCTCAGGAAACTAAGTTTAAGGAAAGAAAATTAGATTTGAATTCCGATCCTAATATCCATCATGTTTAAACTTTTGATTGCTGAGTGTAAACTCAGAAATTCCTCAACTTTACAGCACATTTAATTCATTAATTAAAAATGGAAAAGACGACAGCAGTGTCTTTAATAATAATTACGTCCCTGACTGGATCATGGGTGTGTCAAAAAGTTGGCACTGGCTGCCAACTTGAGTGTGACTGAGTGCAGCTTTCATAAGAAGGATGTTGTACTCCAGAGTATATTTTGCAACACTGCATATATATGGCACCAGCTGTTTGTCATTCCCTATGCAAATATGATAATAAATATTACATGTAAATGATATGCATCATCATCATGCATATTAAAAAAAAAACACTTGCACTGGGACCGAAGTGTCCACACCACCACTTTTGCAATCTTGCATTGCTAAGCAGTAGTTTCATAAAAGGAAGCGAGGTGCTTGTAGCAGCTCGGTAGCTCCGCTCCGAGAGCTGATGCAGTCGGAATGTTATGTGCATAATTAACGCCAAAGAATCGCCTTTTTTTATGATTATGAATAATTAGTACAGTATTTTAGTGCAAGTTTGGCTTTAAAATGAAGAGAATGGAAGGTCAAAGAAATATAGTGGAAATACGAGCTTGTCCACTGTAGAGTATTTCAAATATTCAAATGAACGCTATATTCCTATTCTGTACCCACCCAATAAAAAAACCTAGCTGACAGAGAGGATATCAGGTTCTATCATAAAAGCTGCCATCCACTCAGTGTACATAATCGATGGTGTCTGAGCAGCCTCTATAACCCCTGCAGCACAGTTTGACCACACAGAGATACGTGCACGGGCTTCCTCGATGTGCAGATCAGCATGTATGAGGTAACAGTGTCCACTCTACCTTAACAAATGACATAAAAAAAAAAAATCAGCAACAAGATTAATTATTGCTCACATTTAAAATTAATTAAAAGAAGGGCACGGTGGTGGAAAGCATTAACCCACACAGCTTTAACTTCCTGCTGCCGGCTATAGGCTATTGGAGTCGGGGAGATGTTCCCGATTCAAACCACTGAGCCGAGGATTCCCAGTGGACTCTCGGTACTAGCACAGCTCAGCGTGGGGCCTTTCACTCTCCCAGGGGCCAAGGGTCATTAGTTGAAGTAGCTGCCGGCAACTCTGCTTCCAGCACGGGTCTCCCTGTCATGCTCCACTCTCATTGGCTCCCTAGCATGCTTTAGGTGTGTGTGTGTGCACCTGCATGCCTGACATTGTAATAATCCTGCTCCTGTGTATGTGTGTGGACACCGCTGCTATCTGACGCTATCAAATCACTACAAAAGCTCTTCCAAGATATTACAGATATAATCACATGAGGTTATGATGTTTTTTTCGATTTGGTGATGACTCACATGTGGGGTCGGCTATCATTTAGTGGTGCCATCAGACAACAACAAAATGATGAATCATACTCGGTGTTGAAAAACTTTTAGGAAAACTGCCAGGTTTCAGTGATTTGTGGTTGTGGTGCCGTTGTCTTGCAAGTGGAGAGATTAAGACAAAGTAAGTTGTCAATGGCTAAAAAACGTTTCAACTTGTGATCCAAAGCATGGACAGTGTATATTCATATACATATATATTCATTCATAAGAGATGGTGGTGGAGAAACAGAAAGGCTAGAAGTGATCAGAAACGAAAGGAAATGTGAGTAAAATCAAACAGGAAACAGGAGTGAATGACAATTATAACCAAGCAGCAGATTATGATGATAAGTGACTAGTATGGCAGACGTGCTTGGCTGTGTGGTTCAGTTTGATTTCCCATCCTGTCGGGAGGAACTCCGTTGGGTCGCTTTGTGAAAAATGAGTCAATTATCACATTTCTTTGAGAGGATTCCCATTTTTAAGGTGAGTGGATGGTCATTTATCATCAAAGGTTTGGAGGCACAGCTTGCTGACCCAAGAAATCAAAAAGCTATCTGATTTAAAGTTTCGGCCCTTTCCTTTAAAGCGTATCTCCGTTCATACGAGGGCTTCCAGGAAATGTACGAGCTGAAGGCAATTCATGAACTGAGCCCTTTCTCTTAACAGCATATGAATGCGTCCCGCTGACTTCCCTGTTTCATCAGTCAGACTGCAGCTGACTCTAACAGCCTGACTCTCCGTGCAGCACATCCATACATGTGGCTGTTCACTGACCTTCACTCCAACATCCTTCCTTTGAGGTCCAGTGTTATAAGCGAGTTATAGCAGGGTTTTGAAGTCCATATTAGTCCAAATTTAGTTTAATTGTCTTTTTTTTAAGATTATGATTTCAAATGTAAGAACAAAAGAACATATTTTGCACAAAGCTTCATGTCTGAAGTTTAAAAACAGAGCTAACAATGCAAATAACGGCTGCAACCACTAAGCTAGGATAACAACACACACAGAGGGACAATCCAAAGTGCATTGATGTAACTTATTCAGGTAGACATTAGTCCACTGTATCTTTAGATCACATTCATGCTGGAATATTGTTTTGAGAAAATGTAATGGGCAGAACATGTAACAGTATTTCCAGTACAAGGAAAGATTTATCACTGGTGGGTCTCCCCTGGAAAACATCCCCAGGCACACAGGAAGTGATGTGTTTTATGTTGTTTGTTGGGTATAAATCAAAGAAAGTGAAGCATTTTGTCAGCTCAGGCAGGGAACAGACACTCCTCACAGCTCCTCATTTATCCCTGTGATTCATTCTTGTCACAAACAAGCTGCTGTTTAGTTTTCAGTTAAGAAGAGACGCAGTCTGATGCTCATTCAATAAAGAAGCTGCTACTTGAGCTCCTGTCTGGCCAAAAAATGTTAAATATTGCTGATTGATCATGAACATAAACAGAATTGTGTACATTGTTGTCTTCCTCAACCGGATTGGCAGATGTTATCATTGGGACATGAAGCCTTTCTATCATGGGTTGTCTAGGATTGGCCAGTCTGCGTTCGAGGGGCGGGACAAAGCTTCTGCCTCCCCTGGCTGAGCTTCTCGTCTCTCCTCCTGCTGTTCTAATTTCACAGTAGATGATTATTACAGTTGGATAAATTAGCACTGGTTATCAAACTGCAGCTGATCCATTCATGACTAATTACAATATATGATTCATTATGAGGAGGCTGACTGGCCTGCACTCTCATTACACGTTTGAAGCTGGTTGACAGATCAGCGACAGCGCGGCGTGTGCATTTAGGTGACGTGTTGTCCCTTTAAATGATCCATGTTTACGTTTTCCTGACAGCTGATCTATTGCCCTAATTGGCCGTATCAGCAGATCCTGACGTCACGATTGGCTGAGGTAGGTACCAGCTGCTTGTGTATATGTTGTTATAGGACCACCTGTCGTCACATGATCCATAGCTGGAATCAGACTCAGCTTTATTTGTCCAAGTGTGCAACATACACAGATTTCTTAGTCTGTTTTGTTTTTGGTTTTTTTTGCATCTCTGTGACCATGATTCATGCATGCATGTCAATGAGCTGGGTCTCAAGTTTGCACACGGCCCTCCTCTGCACCAACCCCGGCTGCAAATGCAATTAGTTTGTGACATAATGGCATTATTTATGTGGAAAGGAAATGCACAAGGTCACTAATTGTGTTTCTTGGACTGGACTTGGATAATCACATTCAGCATACATTAAATAACTAGTGTATATATATATATATATATATATATATATATATATATATATATATATATATATTATATATATAATATATATATATATATATTATATATATACCGCTGCACGGTAGTGTAGTGGGTAGCACTCTCGCCTCACAGCAAGAGGGTCCTGGGTTCGATGCCCGGGTTCCTTCTGTGTGGAGTTTGCATGTTCTCTCCGGGTTCTCCGGCTTCCTCCCACAGTCAAAAGACATGCAGTATGGGGATAGGTTAATTGGTGACTCTAAATTGCCCGTAGGTGTGAATGTGAGTGTGAATGGTTGTTTGTCTCTACATGTCGGCCCTGTGATAGACTGGCGTTCTGTCCAGGGTGTACCCTGCCTTCACCCAATGATAGCTGGGATCGGCTCCAGCCCCCCGTGAACCTAAAATACAGGATAAGCGGTAGAAAATGGATGGATGGATGGATGTTCTCCACTAGCAGAGGTAAGAAGGTATCTAGAGCCTCGGGGTGCCTTTCTTTTTGCTCTCACACTATCTCTCCCTTCTTAAACATTAATTGCCCACAAAGACTCATTGTCTGAAGAGTTTGCCCATGAAAAAAAAAATCAATGTTTTCCCAGGACGTGATGAAAAGCATCGATCCGAACCTGAACATCTTGGTTGTACTGTACCTACTGGATGTCAGCACACACACACACACAGTGTGAACCTTCATTCTAACACGCCGGATATACCGGTGAGAGCATTTGGCTCCAGGAACCCGATACAACCGGCAGGCCTTCACTAAAGATTGACATGATGGCTACCAAGGGAGGACTAGTTGAATGGAATGCAATGAATTATTTAACAGTCGGGCAGGGTAGTAAAGAGAGAGGGGGAGCGTGGCGGATTAGTGGATGTGTTCTTTTTTTCCATGAACTTGTTTTTGCTTCATTATGCGTAGCATCCTATTGGTATGTCTCCATGCTCGGTGGAGAGTCCCAGTAGGTTGGCACCCGTGGTCCACCAAAAGCAGGATGTGTTTAATGAATGGAGAGGCTGCTGATTTGCCGCTAATCAGGGAGAAGAAGTAGTTCCGATCGCACGCTGAGGATGGCCTCTCATAAAATTATTAATACACTATAAAGGGAAAAAAAGGGAAAGGGCGTGGCAGTGTGACTTTACTACATTAATTTATATTAAAAAAAAAACCAAACCACTCCCACTGGAGCTCGCCCTCAGGAAAAGAACTGGGCTTTGAAGAAAGCTTGTCACATGACTCGATCGGGGCTGAAAATACTACCATTTCCCATAGACTCACATTAGGAATGAGACATGTGTAAATCAGCAGATAATAATTCTGGTGTAAATTTAACTCCCCAAACTAGCAGTAGAGGCACAGTTATAAAGACAGATCTGGCTTCATATGACAGAACACCATCTGTAACTCTGAAACTCCAGAAGGATGCACCGAGTGCGTAACTTGACTGAGGATTGATTACTGTCAGGGCGTTCCTGTTGTAGATTTTCAAAATTAAAGCCAATCACAATGTCATTTAGAGGGTATCTTTGCTGTAAAATCTGATTAGATTCGATTAGAAGACAGAGGAAACAGCCTACTGCCACAAACTAATTTGTATTTAGATTAATATCACCAAAGTGCAGCAGAGCGGTGCAGATTTCCGAGTCCACTCAGGAAGTCAACATAAGGTTCAAGTGCGGCCATAACTGCTACATGGTCAACACATACACTTATTTTTCTTCTTGGTGGAGGTCTTGACAGGTTATGTGTCCTAGGATTATTGGATTGGGAGACGAGTGAAGCCATAGCCTGTTTGCAAGCGAAATGGTGGATGCATTCTGAGTTTGTTGCTTTCATCATCGCACTGAGCGGAACATCATGCTTCATTCATGTACTGGGATAACATCGTTTAATGTAGAGTACATCAACCAGGCAACCAGGGCACCGTAACCCCCCCACACACACACACACACACACACACACACTTCCTCTCATTAATATTCCGTCTTTTATGTATCGACTGTCTATCCGTCTTTCTATTCCTCTGTGGCGCCCCCCCTACCCCCTCCCCCCCAGGACCGTCCTAATTAGGCCATAAAAACGACAGAACTAAAGGTATAAAAGAAAACAATCTCATCACCTCACACCGGTGATGATTACGGCAAACGGATGCGATTCAAACAGCAGGATGTACGATATGTAGCGGTATGCACAGTTAGTTTGGGGAGCCCTATATGACATCCACAACATGCCTCCTGTGATGCAATCAAAACATGCCCAACGCTTCAAATCCTCGTATATTTTGCGTGCTATTCTTGGCCAACCTGTTGCATCTTGTCTTCACTAAGTTCCTAAGACAGGAGCAATCACATCGTCCTGTTCCAGGGGTAAACAACTGGGAAACTGTTTGCTAACACATCAACTTAATGAGTTACAGTAACATGCAGGCAGTAACGTCAAATGTCATTCTCTTTACGCGCCTACTTAGCTCGACTCTCTCCTGTCACTTCTGTTTGGAAAAAAAACAAGATGGCGACAGCCACAATGTCGAACTCAGGGCTTCATAACAGCTTGCTTACTGCCCCCTTGTGGTCGCACTGCATTTCCGTTTTTCCGTTCCACATTAATTGGTTTAGATAATCAGGCAAAACTGTTGTCTTGTTTACAACTCGATCATCTGATTGCTGGTGTTTCTTCCCCCCGTTGGATCCTGTCGTAGCGATGTTTACATCATGCCGAGATGTCCACAACGCTAATTACATCAGACCCGAGTACGTATGCAGCTATGTTTGCATTAATTGTTTACCGGATCCTCCAAATGAAGTGCGTCTTTGTGAAGTGTGACTTCTATTTGCCTTTTTGCTCAGTGGGGTCTTTTACTCTTCACTCCTCAACCGGTCTGCGCTGCCCTAATTACCATTATAAAATATTAATCTAATAATCTGAGTTAGTGAGTCTTGCCGCTTTTAAGGGCTGTGATGAATCACTGCATGTGCATTAATGGTCTATGATCATAAATCATCATTAGCGAGTATCAACAAAGAGAAAGTGTTTGACTAAATCTGTCAGCATCATTTATAATTCGGATAATTATTCTACCCCAGACGTCTTCAGAATTGCCTGGGTAGCTCGGGCCCTGCTCTTCTGCTCTTTTTTTTTGCTTGCTTGGGGGAAAAGAAACGTGCGTTGTATTTGTTAAGAGCCTGAGAGATGTGCCTGTCCCCGCTCGGCTTTGAACCGCTCCCACCACTGAGCTGAAGGGTCAGCCGTGCGCTGGAGTGCCCAGGGGCCACGGCTACTAAGGCCAAGGCGTATGAGACCTGTGATTGAAAATGCCGCTTCTTTGTAGTTTGTAGGTGAGGTGGCTCGGTGTGGGAGGAACCTTTTGAAAACGGTCTTGGCAGCTGATATGCACCTATAGAGGATATTGCATCCCTCGGCTGGAGGGTCTCTGTACTGTGGTGAAGGTCAAGAGTGAGGGCCGGGCAGAGAAAGTAAAATGTCAGGCTGAAGATCAACAATAGTGTCACCTCTGACAGTTTTATAGTTGCAGAACTTGAGTTGGAGGGCTATGGAAGTGATTTTTTTGAATGTGTGGGTAATATATGGCTAAATGGCAGTAGCAAAGACAGATTCAGTGAGTGTTTTAAAAATGCCAAATACCTCCTTTGACATATTTAAACCTAACATCCCACATATAGGTGGGTATGTGCTCTCCTATTTGCTCCTATCAGTTTCCTTTCTAGAATGGAAGCCCCAAAGCTCTGTATCTCTTTATCTCATTTCATGGGATTGTTCCTCGGGAGGCTGTAATGACCACCTCGAGGTTTTATAACACAGACGGCAGGAGCATCAGAGGAAACAACCCCCCTTTGCTCGGACCATTTGGATTTTTAATTCAGATCTGACCTTTTATTCTCAGACTCTTCATCTGATCTTTTAGCTGGAGCTCGACAAAGTCGGTCACGAGGGAAACTGCCAGGAGGCCTTGCAAGGTCACAGGTCATTTGAACTACTTTCATATACACTTTTTTAGTAAGAAACACACAAACAACTACCTAAAAATGACAGAAACCATCTTTGGGGAAAATGTATTCGACATGAATTTTTAGGGAGCTGTCATGTTGTCCATCTTCATTCCATCGTTGGTATTTATTCATTTGTTGTATATTGCTATACTGGCTACAGTGAACTGGCTAAACAGTGAACCGCCTGCTATCCCCTTGATGAAGCGATGTGCTGGTATGAGGGCAGACACGCTGAACTGGTTTACTGGGTTAATTGATTCGTCAGAGTCCTATGACAAGTCGAATGGGCCACGGTGATTCATCACGCCTACAATTGCATTAAATTACCCACCTGGTGGCCATGGTTACCTCAGCCTTCTGCACTAGGGTAATTGATCAGTCACCGCCGCCTCTCTTACAGTGACACGCACTGTAACGATAATTAATGGAGCACACATTAAAGCGGTTCTCCGAGTTGTGGCTGTTGGTTGAGCAAAGCTGTGGGAAATGTTTCATCAGATGGCAAATAATAATCCGTCAACAGCAGTTGTTGTCACCCAGCTTTGATACAATACACGCTGCTCTCTGGCCGCCAACCAGCGCCCCGGACCCAGAAATGAGACCGGTGTAGGATTTCCTTAAGCACTTTTTAAAAGCTGTATCGAAACCTTAACTAGCCTCTAATCCCCTTCCAGAGTTTCATTAGCTTTAAATGCTTAGCGTCACATTATGATGTACTTTGCTGCTGTTAAACAGGGTTCTGTGGGGGGAAAAAAACCCGGAGCATTCTTTTCATTTTCAGGAGTTAAAGCTGCAGTGTTTTGGCCCCTTATGTCAGCAGAACAAGATGTAATAACATATAATATGTTTATTTGGGCTTCAAAGCAACGGCAATTAAATATGACTGTATTTTGTAATCTGTCAGATCAGCATTATAGTGTTTATTGTAATAAGTTATATAGAAAAGAATACTGTACATCGTACATCGATACAAGAATGTAGAGATGTGTGGATGGATGATAGATAGATAGATGTTTTTTGTTGCCTCGCTCCCTCTCACCACTGTGACAGTATCAACCTTTAAAGATGTTGCGGTTGGGATGTCAAAGGCTTGTTTATTTACTCATCCAGACACAGAGCTGCATTCATTTAGAGTCACATTAGTGCCACTTGCTTTAAGATCACAATCTGTAAAAGTGTTTTGAAAATGTTTTTGCTAGGATGCTCATTCAATAAAAAAAAAAATTAAAAACTACTGCATCAAATGAACGGTTAACCACTGCATTAGAAGAAAGTCTATAATACACCCACGAGCCACATGCTGGGTCTTAAGCCCGTTCTTTGGAAAGCTAGCAGAAAACCACATTCATATTTAGACGGCGTGTTGGAGTTCACTCAGCCAAATAGCGAACGAAAACAAAGTAAGGGGAGTTCAAATGTCGACCAATGTTGTTACGTATGAAAGACTGATTTTTATTTGAGTGCAGGATCTTCCAGAAGATCGCCTCCGTTGAAGGAGTTTAAAGCATGAATGGAACAAATAATTCATTACTCCTCCTGGTAAAGCTGTGGTTCACTTTGAACATCAGCCACGTGATGGAATTCAATGTTCAGTGCAATGTTACGAGCATTTTCAATCCACGCCTGACGACCCAGAATCACCCTGTCTCTTTTAAGATCTACTGCAGGGTCATACAGGCCCCTTTTTTGTATAATAGATGAGCACAAGCCTGGGTTCCAGCCTCGCGCAGCATACAGCATGACAGAAGAAGGTCTTCCCGAAAAAGGAAGAGCTGCCGATAGAGAGCTGGAAACAGGCTAAATATCCCCATGGCAGAGGTTTACAGCTCCCCTGACGTACGCCTCTTAATGCTCACGCTCATGAATGGGAATCCTCCCAGTGTGTGCATGTAAGCTCTGAGTGCTGTAGTATACACCTACAAGTGCTTTAAATGTGGGGGTTAATAATGGATGAAGGAATCTGAATTAACTTGTGATGTAACCTACATTCTTGTGAAGATGGAACAGTGGAGGTGATGTAGAGGCACTTCCAACGAAAGAAAGTCTATCGTGAACATCCAGCACAAGCCAAGCTTTTCCTAACTTTTTTCATCAATAATTTAAAACACTTCACAATGATTAGCTCCCTGGATTAGCAAGTGTGGCTAACAGCATAGGAATCAACTTCCAGGGCAATTTCATTTGTGTTCATGCTGGAGAAGGAAAGAGCACACCGTGTCCAATATGAAAACTGTATTACAGTATTTAAATCCATTCTGCTAAACGCTACCAAAATTCCAAAAGGGGAACGCTGAAAGGGTTGGAACTTTTAGGTACTTTGTAGAACGTGTGGCTGTTGGCCAATAAGGGATTTCACTGATTAATTGCAACAATTATTTTGCTATTAATGACTGAAGGAAACTGTATTGTGCACTTTGTCATTGGGTATAAATTCACCCTGTAAATTCGCCCGTAATGAAAATATACGTGGATAACAAATGGTGCTCAGCCAAGCCAGGATCACCTGTCTGGAGCTCCGGCACAGACGGTGGCATTTCAAATCGAATCTGAATTCAAATGCGAGCTCCAAATTGAAGACTGTTGTGTGAATGTGAAATTAGGGAGAGGAGGCATACTGGGTCAGTTCCCTGGATTCTGTTTCCATCAGTGAAGTGCTGCCAACTAGGCAATCCTCCAAAGCTGAAGCGGAGAAGAAACTTTGAGGCAAACAGCAGGGACCTAACCCGCCTTCCGACGTTCCTCTGGTGGTGTCTCGAAAAGGAATATGCTCTATATACACAATATATCTAGCATTTTATCTTTTACTTTTGCAATTACTTCCAATGTTCGGCTGCTCATTTCTATTGTGGTTTAGATATTGGAATCACTTTAAAAGCTGAATATCTATATTTCTTATTTTGAAACTGTCCATCCTGAGTCCAACCAGCTGGTGGAGTACGATCCCCCCCTTCGTTTTAAATGACTGAAGGGGTAACATGTTCACTTTTTTTAACCGTGAAACTCAAAATAATTTATCAGTGCCTTCAATTAATTACACACTGTCATCCTTCAAAATTCTCCATTTGGCCTTCCATTATTTTGAGCTGTGATTTTTTTTTGGAAACTTGGAACATTGGATTGGGACTCCTGGGGGCTCTTGAACATAAGAGCTAGCAATGTGATTACTGAATCAATATCAAGCTTTCCAATCTCACTCCGTGATTGGAGAAGCCACTACAGATGACTTAGCAGGGACACCGGTGATAAAAATCAAGACGCGGATGAGACGTGGAGTCAGCGGGAGAGGAAGTGCGGAGACAATCACACATGCGGCGTTAATGGAGCCCCTCGGTGGAGCTCTTCGCCGCAGGTTAAACGCCGCCGTTCCCCTCTCCATGGCGACGGCGAGTTTGTTGTTGTGAGTGACTTGTCACAAAGTTCCCCATCTGGGCTCTTAGCACTCTAATGAAGAGAGTGACAAGAAGGCAGTCTGGATGAAGGCTGTGTTTTTGATTTTAATGACTGATGAGTGTTCCTGACAGAGGGTGTGGGTGTGCCGATATCCTCCTTCCTGCTTATTCAGAAGAGAAAAGACAATATCGAGACTTTCCATGAGATACAGAAGACCTTTTTAGCTCAAGCATGTCTGGACATGTACGGTTTCCCATCACCAGCATAGTTCATTATTGATGGCAATTCATTAAATAAATGATGGTCAATTTGGTTGACCATAAAGCAGGGGATGCTTTAGGGCGGGGCTACCTTGTGATTGACAGGTTGTTTCCATGGCTTCACCACCATTAAATTAGCAACTAATGTGACTCTAACACTTAGCTTCATAATTCAAGGTTAACTTTATTTACAGCTCAGACCAGAAACCAGATGGATCCAGATCCAGTAAGGTTGCCGCTCCGCATGTTTTTCATCAGATCCACCCGTCGCTCCTCCAAGGTCCAAATATGGTCATTTCCCGTTTTTTAAAACTTCCAAAATGATAAAATTGCCTTGTTTTCGGTAAAACCTTTCATGTTATTGAAAAAAACAAAAAAAAAACAGCCCCCTCCTTCACACACACATACACACACACTCAATCTATACAGTTATTTTGGCTGGGATATTTTTAATTGAATAGCCGTTGTGCTTTATCTTGAATTGTTGTCTCTTTCATATTCTCTTGAAAAAAAAAAAAGAAACAGAGACAATGCAATTCCAATGACAATATAACAGCAGCAGAACCCGTAGGAGGTGAAGATCTGCTAGGCTGGGAGAAACAGGGGGATTTAGATAATAAGAACGCTGAGGAGAAAGAAAGAAGAGGATCAATAGGTGTATTCTGGCGAGATTGAAAAGAGTGTGGTAAAATGGCACGGTGGCCTGTCTCTACTCTTTGATTCTTTATAATGAGAAGCTTACAGAGAAATGGGCTAGCAGGTAGAATTAAGCCTGCTCAAGTTTATGACTTACAGTAACAGGAGTCAGTCCTGCACCGTGACTTGAATTCGAAACACATCATGCTGCAAAGTGAAGGAAGTAATCTCATTCGAATACAGTCCGTCACACATATCCGGTGCCTTCAGTGGCAGCTGTAAACCCCAGTTGGACGGGATTAGTATTACCTGGAAGCAGCAGGCAGTTTGTCAAGTTCTGAAGGCCGTTGGTGATTCTCATCTGGACTGGATCTGGATCTTTTTGCACGGCTGTAAATTTGAATTTTAAAGCTCTCATAAACCCAACAGTCTCGGACGTCACTGATTGTTGTATTTCTGTGTGATCTGCACACCTGATATGTGGTCAGCATCAGCGTCACACTGTGTTTAAACATTCACACATCTTACCAAAGGAAAAGTATTGCCTTCAAAAGGAGCTTTTCAACGTGTTTTGAATGCATGCTCTCTCTCGTTATTGTTGTCTTGTAATATATGTTTGTATGTATATTTCTTCAAAATGCTGTATAATTTGTTGAACATTAATTAAAATGATCACTTTGTATGTTTGTATGTCACACTGTTGTCTCATTGTTGTTACGCCTTACTTCAAATATTGTGCTGGTGTAATTAACAGGCTCATCACACTCTATTGATCTATGGATTAGTGTCTGACGAGAGCACTAAGAGGCAACGATGATGCAACGAGGGGCAACGTGATGTAGACAGACCTCTATAATGCTACGCTCACCACATCCCCGCAGGCTAAACATTTCATATTACAGACGGCTTTCTAAGGTAGTCCTTATCGGTTGTAAGTTCAATTTGAATAAAAAAGGGGAAATCTTGAGTTCATACACTATTTCTCTGAACAAATTGACTTGTAGATTACAGCGGGTTCAATATAATTCTTCATTTAAAGTCACTGAGCCATCGTGGCAAAGGTGAGATTGGGTTTGTCCTCGGTAGAAAGGTGACTATCCCACTGCCACATCGGCAAATAAGCACACCTCCTTTGCATAATGATGTCCAAATGGAGGCGTGCTGATGGAGAGCCACCAATGGGGAGGGTTTTCAACATGACCGATAACAGTGCGTCTGTCAGTCAGGCCCAGGTTGTGTGCATAGGTGGACTCCGTATGACAAATCAAGGCAATCAGACAAAAATGACATCTACAGCTTAAAGGGACAAGTAAACTATCTGCACTTTGACAAGATGACAGGCGTGGCTTATGTCACCAATCATGTACAGTTTGCTAAAAGGCTTAAAATCACCGGCCGTGATTAACATAACTGTTGGAGGAAATAGATTTTGCCTTGGCATGTGCACTAGACTCTAAAATGTGCTGGGGGAGCTGCAAACAGAGCTCGCAGAGTAATTAATGATCCCTGCTATTTCAACACCAACAAAACTGAACATTACCCATCTGCTACAGGGAGGCTGTATGAAATAAATACGTACAGCCAGGTTTAGCACTTTTTCAATAGATATTGAGTTTTGAGTGGCAGTGAAGACAAGGTATCTGCATCGACTGGTGTAAAGGAATACGTTGATGGAGAGGCAGTAGAATAGTTAATTTTCTTTTATCTGTGAAAAACAAAGTCTCTCACATGCTCCCCTGCTCCACCATTGATGACTAAAGAGCAACGGAATAAAAAAATAATGTCTCAATTCATGTCCTGGAGTAAATCAAAGAGCGAGAAACAGAAATATATCTGCACAGGAGACCTTATTATAAGAGCAATCGAGCTACTGAAGCCAACGATAAGATAACAGAATTTAAAATCCCTCCTCATTTTATCGTGTTAGTCTAGAAGCTCCAAAAAGAAGTTGAATAAACCTTTTTGAATGCATTTCATCACATTGCATAGTGTCTTTTCAAAATAAAATACCAACGTAGATTTACTTAGTTTTTGAATTTTTTTTATGCAAAAAAACATAGTTGTAGTTGTATAGTTTTACACACCAGGGGCATGATGGATAAAGTACATTAAAATGTCAAATACTGAGGTGCAAATCTATTAGAACTAATAGAACAATGATCCTGTTGACCAACTAATTCAATCAATCAACAAAGCAACCAATCAATGTGAGCCGTCATGTTGTTACATATATTTACATTTACATTTACATTTAGGTCATTTAGCAGACGCTTTTGTCCAAAGCGACTTACAATAAGTACATTTGTCAAAAGAAGGAAACAAAGAAACCACGACGTATCATTGCCGATAAAGTAAGAGCTAAAAATAGAACAAGTGTTAGGTCCTCATCTGAGTAAAGTAGTACTTCAAGAGCAACAGTGCTAAGATCAGAGTGCTATAGGTAAGTTTTTTTTTTTTTTTTTTGTTTGTTTGTTTGTTTTTTGTTTTTTTTTTGGGGGGGGGGGGGGTGTCGAGGGAGGGTGCTAGTGGGTCATGCTATGTAGAGTCAAGGTGAAGTCTGAACAGGTGAGTCTTGAGCCTTTTTCGGAAGATGGCAAATGACTCTGCTGTCCTGACATTGGTCGGGAGTTCGTTCCACCACTGAGGCGCCAGAACAGAGAAGAGTCTGGACTTTGCTGAGCGACATTTGCTTGATTTCAGCGATGGTGGTACCAGCCGGCCAGCTGAAGTAGAAGAGCGAAGTGCTCGCTTCGGGGCATGAGGTTTGACCAGTGTTTGAAGGTAGAAGGGTGCCGTTCCATTGATGGCCCTGAAGGCCAGTGTCATCGTCTTGAATTGGATGCGTGCTGCAACAGGGAGCCAGTGGAGGTCACGGAGGAGGGGGGTCACGTGGGAGAATTTGGGTAGATTGAAGATAAGGCGTGCTGCGGCATTCTGGATACGCTGTAATGGTTTAATCGCAGAGGCCGGGAGTCCGGCCAGGAGAGAGTTGCAGTAGTCAAGGCGGGAGATGACCAGTGCTTGGACCAAGAGCTGCGTTGCATCCTTTGTGAGGAGGGTCCGAATCCTGCGGATATTGTAGAGGGCGAATCTGCAGGATCGGGCCACAGCAGTGATGTTGGGGGTGCAGGATAGTTGGTCATCGAGGATTACACCCAGGTTCCTCGCAGTTGAGGAAGGTAATACTGTGATGCCCTCGACAGTGACCGACAGGTCCATGCGAGGGCAGTCTTTCCCTGGGATGAAGAGGAGTTCGGTTTTGTTCAGGTTGAGCTTGAGGTGATGTGCAGTTGTCCAGACAGAGATGTCAGCCAGACAGTTTGAGATGCGAGTTGCAATGTGAGCGTCAGAGGACGGGGGAAAAGAGAGGAACAGCTGGGTGTCATCTGCGTAGCAATGGTAGGAGAATCCATGCGATGTGATAACAGAACCTAGTGATCTGGTGTATAGTGAGAACAGAAGCGGTCCTAATACTGAGCCTTGAGGGACGCCCGTGTCCAGAGAGCAGGGTTTGGACATAGAGCCATTCCATGTGACCTGGAAGGTGCGGTTTGTCAGGTATGATGTAAACCAGGCGAGAGCAGAGTCAGTTATGCCAAGTTCAGCCAGAGTGGAGAGGAGGATTTGGTGGTTGACTGTGTCGAATGCAGCAGATAGGTCGAGGAGAATGAGAACGGAGGAGTGGGACGAGGCTCTGGCGTCTCGCAGGGACTCGGTCACTGTGAGGAGGGCCGTCTCAGTGGAGTGAGCAGTCCTGAATCCTGATTGATTAGGGTCTAGGAGGTTTTTCCGCAAGAGATAGGATGACAGTTGGTTGTAGGAGGCACGTTCCAAGGTTTTAGAGAGGAATGAAAGAAGAGATACAGGTCTGTAGCTTTGAATGTCAGTAGCGTCTAGGGTGGGTTTTTTAAGGAGAGGCTTCACGATAGCGGTCTTAAAATCCGCTGGAATGACACCTGAGGTGAGGGAGGAGTTGATCAGGGTGGTGAGGAATGGCAAGATGTCTATATATCAATATATACATATTGAATATCCGTCTTTTTCACACAACATGATTGGTTGATATTTGCACCTTTTATTAAGCCTCTTAAACCAATTATGTTTGACAGTAAACTGTTGGAAATATGTAACAGCTGTATGTCACATCTGTAATTGCATATGTTTCTGACGTACTTTCTATGCTTACTGGAGCACTACATTACTCTTCATTTTTATTGCATGTAAAACATACACTTGATATTGTTTGTTTCCAGAAAAGCAATACAATGTGACACCAAAGCCCCCCAACAACAACGACTTCACAAATGGCTGTGGCCATGAAGCATAGGTCCTCTCAACCCAATTTCCCTTGGAGAGCAGGCCACATAACAAATAACAACACGGCCATAACAGCCCCCCATCTTTGCCGCCCCACAGTTCAGGCTGCGCCGAAATGAGGCCAGCTCTACTTTTAATAACAAAGTCTGCATCTCCCTTTATCCTCCCTCTCCCGGTGGACCGAGGGGAAAATTGGATTTCACTCTTGTTTTTAAGAGGACGATATTATCTCTTTTGGGGCGGAAATCATGTTTTAATAATTAAAATGATTTTGAAAATGACCAATTATGCTTCTTTTCAGCTGTAAATGAAGGCCTGTTACCCGGCTCTTGGCGTGGTTGAAGGGAGCGTGCCTCCCTGAAGAGTTTCCCTTTTTAATCATTTAAGGAACCCCCCCCCCCCCCCATCCTGTATCTCTGCCCAGTCCCTCTCTGTTAAGCCACTGAAATTATGAAGCTGTCCGTTTTCTGCAAAGATCAAACGATTCTCGTCTCTATTATATGGTTCATGCAGATAAAGCTAAATAGGACAGAGGTTACACTGTTCAGTGAGATAAATGACTATCTGCTGCTCCTCAAGCGGTTCCCAACATTCCTGCCGAATGCAGTATTGCTGCCCATTTTTTTGGGAAATTGTCTTGGATAATCTATTTTATGATGTAACCCCCAAGTGTCTCTGGTCAGGGATGTCATGGTAATGCATTGGCATGAACACACTGATGACATGAGGATGGATTTATTTGGTTTTTGTTCGGACCAAAGAGAGAATCAGAATGGGTGGTGCCCATATGAGCCTTTTAGGCTCCTATAAGGCAGTGAAGGCTCTTTCTTACCTCCATGGTTGAACTCTATACTCCTGTCTGACTATTACAGTCCTCTGCCTGCACATCATTGATTCTGAAGGTGGTTGCTCAGGCCCACATGCTGAAAAACCCATATACTCAAACACCTTGGCAACCACTTAGTGATGTATCTTTTCTTTCAAAAAACGTTCATTGAACATGCTCTTAGTTTATCAAGGAAGCACTTAAATTGTTGATGCTCTTATTTCTATGAAGGTTGGAGGCACTTATGGTAAAAAAAAAAATGTTTGGGCCTGCGAACTACTGATGAATGTGTAAAATCACCGGATTTTGCAGGAAGTGTTTGTGGAAGTGAAGTGTTCACCTACGGTAAACGCTATTAAACGTAGACATGTCTGAGAAATCTGTGTTGTTTTGATGCTTCAAAATGACTGACTTCCATTTCCTTCTCACGTTACTTCACATGTGATTCTTTCTTTTACCAGAGCTGAACAACACCTGCCTCCCACGCTACTGACCTCTGACCTTTATATGTCTCTGTGTTAATTAATACCTGTGCTCCGTTCGTCTCCAGACATCCTCCGATGTTTTACCTGGAACCCCTAGATTTCCCAAAACCCCCAACAATCCCTGTGCTTCGTAAAAAAAACACACACTTTCTGTCATTGGGTCCAAATTCTTGGTAAAATCACAACAAAAATCTTTCAATAGAAGAAATATTTCCATCCACTTGTAAGTGTTACAAATTGTGCCTTCTGTACTGCAGGATCCCAGTCCCTCCTGCTGTGGTAATATTGCCATGAACACTCAGTCTTTATCATAAATTATGCTTTAATTTGCCGTTATAGTGCTTAAATTAGATTTCTGTCAGTCACCCATCAGTCTCATCCATCATTTGGAAATGATTATACACTATTATATATATTCCAACCATTAGAAAGATAATCTTGAGTGAGCATACAGTTACAGTTCCACACCATCCTCCATCATACAATTAAATCAGTATGCTGTATGCTATTGTTATTTATTATATTATATATGAGCCAGTGGACTTGCTTATTTACAGTGCACATAGAATATACTGCAGTCTGATGGAAATAAGATTCAGTTTCTCCACACATTATGGAATACCATAATTTGTACTGCCAACACACATTGTGTCATAAGTCTGTACACAGACCTGCCCCTGTTTTATTAATGTGCAGTGCAACAAATGTCCTGGTAGAAATGATGTCTGCTGCTGTGATGAGTTATTAGGTGGTGTTGGGTTTCTTTATGGATAAAGTATGAGTAAATAAACAAGTGACGCAGCCTTGTCCTTATCTGTTGTATCGCTGTATTCTCTCCGATATAAATCATGTGTATCCGCTCACAGTGGGATTTGTAAGCTCTTGTTTTTTGCCACTCTGCTATCCATAAACTCGCCTTTCAAACTTTCAACTTTCATTTTAGAAACATGTAAATGAGCAGATAAATGTTTCCTTTTAAATGATTAGCATATCTGATGGATCCATTAGTTTTACAATATACAGATCAGAATCTTTTTACATACGTCTTCAGTGTACACAATATTTACAAAGAATGAACAATAAAGCAAAGTGCTGCAGTCAAAAACATCAATTAAAAATAAAATAAACCCAAAATGGAAAAAATTAAAAGTCTCTATATAGACTCTATATACATAATACAATAATATTTACAATTCACACCTGGAGTTTGGTGTATTTGGTCAAGAAAACCACATGATAAAAGATTGAACTACGAGTTAACATGACGTTATGCAGGCTGACAGGTGACTCATTGATTGGACGGTCGCGGTGGTCATCATGCATCATCAGGACCAACGAGGGGGAATTAAAGTCTGGTGACTGACAGCCCTTTAATGCTTCCAATGTGTGCATTTAAGACAAATAACAATTAGAAGCACCATTAGCAGCCGATGATTAGACTGCAAATAGCCTGCATGTCAGGAATAATGACTGACAGCCAGAGACGGGACTGGACAAACGTTTGTGTGCTCGCAGATTACTGGTGCGAACGTCGGGGCGTGAACAGACGAGTCGACAGTAATGACTCGCAGCGTCCTGGGAGATCGCATTCACACACTTTTCTATTGGGTTTAATGAAGTGACAAGCGTCACACACAAAGCAGCTTCCATAACTAACACAGCCCTAAAACCCACCTTTTCATTCTTGCTTTTAAACTTTTTTTAAAGCGTCTTTGAACACCTGGAAAAGCGCTATAAAACATATCTATTATTATTATTTTTATTATAATTATTAGTCAGGGAAAGTACCTAGGCTAATACCATGCGTTACCATGGTTACCAAATGTTTTTTGTATACATGGCCTCATGCAGATAAATGATCATATCCTGAACAAATGTCAGGATCAGAAGATGGATTTATTCGTAGTTATGGTTTTAAAATCATGTTATTCACAGTTTTCCCAGAGTGCACTTGGAAGCCGACCCCGACCCACCTTTTCAGGCCATCTCGGTTAATTTGTTGTGGGATTCTCACCTAAAAGGAGGTTAGATTTGTTTTTCTTAGTTTATGAAAACCAACCTTTTCCTTCTCTAATCTACTTGTAGATGATATTGCGTTTTTAATTTGTCTCCCACCTCCCCTCTCCCGTCTCACACTCTCCCTCCATCAGAAAAATACTCAGCCGCCCTCCAAGGTCGTCGTGGATGTACAAGGCAGCCCACACAGCCTCTGACATCATGAACCCCCCCACCTCCACCTCCCATGTCAGACCCCCTTTGCCACGACTGTATTTCCTGCCCCACTTTGAAAATCCACAATCAATAACTGACAAAAATGTCAAACACATTTGTATCTGTACCCTCCCCCTCGGCAGGAACTCGATCTGCTGGCTGGACTGGTGTCAAGGCTGCCGGAGCTGTAATCTGTTACACCACGCTCCTGATAGAAATACTACTGACAGATTTATGTTTGGGTTTAGGAAGAATCTATCATTTCCTCTCGCATATTGTCTTTGAAGTAATCTTTTTGGATCTAATTTACTTTGATTACCCGTTGCAAATCATGCAAGCGACGGTGCTTATAATATTAATGTTGTCATCAATGAGGAAGGCAACACAGAGACCAAGCGGTTCATCAAACCACTACTTAAAAAGAACTGATCTTCATATAAAACGCGCTGAAAAGCTATTTGTGTCTCGATTTTGAGAGCGGAGCAATAAAATGAGCCTTTTTTTTTCTTTAAAGACCTACACTTCTTTCTTCTTCGTGTCATCGAGCTGCTGAATTAATGGAAGCTGCCACTTTACAAGACGTCCCACTAAAATGCAGAAAAAAATATGTTGTAGGAAGCAATTTGCTTTAATAATATCTTATTGTCAGGATACAGGAAATTTCACAAAGTTTCTCTTTCACAAACTTCTTAATAATCTAGGTGTATTACTGCAGTTAGGTACTCACAGCAAGCTAATGATGTATGATCAGAATAAATAGCAGAATACAGGAAATGATATTCATCACGCAGCAGGGAACGAGTCAAACGTTTTCATATGAGTGTCTTCTATCTATACCACTTATAGCATGACTTATTACTTATATGTTGCCCTCACATCTGATTGAATATAAAGAAAACCATTTCAACTCTGCGTGTGATCTAATAGCAATTATCAGTGTGTGAAATACCTGATGTTATGAAGTCTTCGACTCAGTGTGCAATATTCAAGATTTCATGGATGCAAGCTAAAGCAATCGATTACAGTCTAAACACACAATGCCGAGGTTATCATTCTGAAGCCATTCACACAATTACACGACGACACACACAACACACACACACACACACACACACACACTTCTTCTCTAATGTAAGGAATGTCTAGGGTACATCTATGGTTAATTATGTGTCTATGGTCTAATTCATATAGTATGTAATTGATAATACACTGAATTACTATTGATACATTATCATTATTGTTATTTTCTTATTATAATAAGCAATTGTACTAATAGTTATAATAATTAAGATTAATTATTTAATTATTAATATGGAAGAAGGGTTATAGAGAAGGGGTGAGAGTAAATAAGTTATTTTTCTTCCCACTCTTTTCCGAGCTGTAAAGAAAAAAACATGTTGTACATTTAAATTTTGCTTTATGATGTTTATTTCTCTGCAAATATTGCTTGGAATGTCTAATTGTTTGACTATTTACATTTTTGTTGTTGTTTTTTATTCCTTTTTTATGTCTTTACTTGTTCGGAACAAATAAACAAATACAATACAATGTCCTCACGTTTTTGATGTTTTCCTCTCCGCCCGTGTTTCTTCATCTCTCTGGCTACATCACCGTTAAAGTCAGGAATCCTGGCTACGGCCCCCGACGAGCGCGCGGTTGTACTTTTCCATCTCATTGTTTTGTTTGAACCAGATCCGATCTCCCTCCTATTATGTTCCTCCTCCAGCTCGAACACCTTCCTCTCATCTCAGCTGTCTCTAATGTACGTCGTTCCATCAAATACCAGGCACAAAATCAATCCCTCGCTTTCTATTTGTGCTTTGCAGAACCACCATGCTTCCGATCGATACGCATTCAGGGCGGATGACAGAGGTAACAGGTGTGTGTGTGTGTGTGTGTTTTCAGACTGTTATGCACTGAAGAAAGCTTCCCTTTCAACAAATATAAATGTTCCGGCGTGTGTTAAGCAGAACTTGGGCTTGTTTTCACTAGTAGGAAATACTGCAGTTATAAATAAGAAGAACATACAACACTGTTATTTCCCCAGAATATATAACCTCGACAGAGAAAACTGATAGTTTGATGTAAAAGAAGTCTGGGGGATATCGTACACACACATTGTCACCAGGCTCTATTGCGTTATTTTGACTCAGCTGCTTTTCATTTCTTTTGAATTAAGGCTCAAGACCTTTCTGGCACTGTGTTTTTATGAAATTAATTAAATAATCACAATGAAAAGAGTAAATAAAATATGACTAAAGATGTCACTATGAGGGGTCAAGTCCGACTGACTCCCCTTCTCTCCCTCTTTCACTCTAACACTGTCCTCCCAGTTTCTTTTAGATTATTAATTTATTCATTTTTTTGGCATTTTCACCTTTATTTGACAGTGTAGACACCTGGGTAACAAAAAGGAGGGTGACACACAACAAAGGTCCCGTTTGACCCCAGGAGAGTGGTTCTAAAGCACATGCATTCAGCCACCAAACCTCTTCTTGAGCCAATTTCTTACCCAATATCCCCAAGACTCTCAAGATGAGGAAAATAAAGGCTTAATGTAATAATGTTTAATTTTCTATGACGGTGAAACCTTTTTAATTGTATTTAAATGTCCTTTTATGATGTGTTTCTTATCCACAATGTTTGGATGTCTTCTGTATAGTGCTTTGAATTGCCTCGATGCTGAAATGTGATGTATAAATAACCTCCCTTGCTGTCTCTGCCTGTCTTTTTCATCTCTCCCTCACATATACTGTATGAGCTGTCAGTCCAGGCCCACAGGAAGTCTTGATGGACTGCCCACAGCCTGAACAGCAGGTGGTCCTTAACTTGCAGCTATATCAGTCTTAGGTCCTGGGAGACCTAGTTGATGCAAGGCTGCTAAAGCTGCAATGTAATGTATTCTGTCTGACACTCCTCACTTGTGCTCCCGACTCTTATTATTTAGCATTTTGATCAGAATTGACTGCCAGACGACTTGTATCTTAATTCTCAACCAACTGTGCATCATGGACCATTTTCAACACTTGGAGGGTGTTTTATCCAAGCCAAAGGAAATTGGCATATGCATAACAAACTCTTCACGCACACTGACATTCAATTAAGTCCAGGAGAAGCCTGAGACGTGTTTGTTATCAGTGTCCAAATCAGAGTGTGTGAAAAGCTTCTCAGTGGAATGGAAACAGTAGACCGTTTCGTGCATGGGCTGCCAGTATGAACTGATGTAGACATTACCCGGAGGAGCTGGATGAGAAACGTCTGAATCAGTTGGACTGGACATTAATGCATTGTATTTGCAATAGCTGGATTCCCCAGTAAGACATCACAGATCTGAGATCTTCTGGGGCAAATTGATCACTGAGTCAAGGGCATTGATCAATTATGAATCATTAAAGGCTTCTGCATAGCCTCGACACCCATCCTCCAGATGTTATCGGTCTGAGGAAACACTAATGTTTTTATCAATTCCATCCAAAATACTTGTGAATAGTTTATTCAGTCAAGACGATTATGCTAAATATTTGAAAACTGCTTACTTTGTTACCCTCTTAGCCTATTGAGCTCACCACTAAACCCTGAATTAACATCATTAATAACATTTGAGTCATTTTGAAAAGTCTAATTTCAAATTCCATTAATACATAAATAAGTAATGACATCCAAAAGCTCCATCCGTTGCCCCATTTCTCCACAGAGTACACATTTTTTTCCTCGGGACTCGCCCTGCGTGTCACTAAGTTTTAAAAAGGAGATTTGTCTTCGATGCAAAAGTAGTTCACATTTCTTTGAATTTAGGTCAGAATGAACCTATTTTTTTTGGGAGACACTGCACTGGAAAAGGCATGCGCTCAATGAGCCTGCATCACCACGTTCTGCTAAATGATTTCTTCAAGGAAAACCAGCTGTAGACTTTAAGAAAACCGAGCAGAGCAAAGGTCTATCACAACAATGGAAAGTACAGTTGGTCACAGTTTTTTTGGGGATTGTTTACCATGACAACGGGAATTCAACAACTTCCCCAGTGGCACATGAGCAGATCACAACGCTTTAAGGCCTTTACACATCCGGAATGTGACAAATAAATGACACAAAAATGGAAAAATAGCTCAGCTGAGAATATTTCATACCGGCAGCGATGCAAATTTGCATTTTTAATAACATATTTGAATACATTTGCACAGGCAGAGGACCAACTACAGGGATCCTATTGACCCAGAGCAGCATCAGGCTGTGTGTCTGATGCAAATTGTTGTATAAGTTAAGCTACTGTAAGTTATGTTATTTTGTTTAATTTTAGCAAAATACCCTGAGTGAAATTTATTTAATTAAAGAAGAAGAAAAATAAGCAGTTTTCCCGGAAGAAAAATAGAAGTGAAAATATTGTAAATATAGCATATTTAAACTGATGTTGAATTATTTTTGGTAGGCCTTTGATACAGTGTACCTGTACCTCTGTTTCTCCAATCTGAGGGCAACACACTGACCTGGAGACCTTCAAGAAACCACCACTGCTCAACCTTTCAACAGATATATACGTCTTCCTTGTGAGTCCCTCAGTGAATCCAAAGTCTTGTCAGAGACATTTCAGCTGCAAAAAAAGCAGCCACCGTGCCGCCACACTCTTTTCAAGCTTAGCAAATTGACAAAGATTTGTAAACAACACAAGCTGTCATATCTCACCACCAATTTGACTCCTGCTTGAATACAACATTGGACCACACGCAACCCCTCCCCCCCCCTTATCTTCTGCACGCTTCTCTGTACCCAAAGCAATTTTTTCAGTTCATGGTCCAATTTTGTAGTCCAGTGGAGTGTGGCAGAAGCATGGACTAACATCAACACGAGATTGTGGAATACATAACAGGCTTTGTTACAGTTCAGAGCTGTTTATACCAATCTGTGTGGTGTTAGGAGACGGAGAGGAAGAGCCTCCAGGCTCAAGGGATGGATGTTGGGAAATGGAGCGTGATGTTTGTTTTCTGATTTCTTTAACCTTTTTTTTTTTGTCTTTCAACAGACGCAACAATTAAAAGGCGACTTATTATTCACCACAACGACCTTGCAAGCATTTAAGTTAGTGAAAATGATCGGTAGTAAAGGGCTGAATATTTGTTTTTCTTCGATCAGAAGGAGACTGTAAGAGACATCTAGGAAATGGAACAATTGTGAGAAAATACACTTGAATACTGAGCAGAGCAAAGGTCTTTTACAACATTTATTGTGTTTGTTGAAGAGGTTAGTGATTCACACTTTTTGGGGATTGTTTACTATGGCAACAGGAATCCAACAATTCCCTAGAAAAAATCAAAACGATAAAACCAAGCTAAACCCAAACAAGTTAATTTGATGTATTTGTACATTTAAAAACTAAAATAAAAGCGTTCGAATGATAGCATTAGCATCAGTGTACATTTATCAAGCCTAATGCCTAAAGATGGAGACAGATGTACTATAGATTCAATACACATATCTTGTAACTACACCAGTTATCATATATCAGCATATTTTCAACAACTGAATATGAATAACAAATAAAAGTTACCTTCCCTATGAAAAAAGTTTGGACACCACTACTTGTTTCTGTTTCTTGTTCCGCTTACAAGCACCATTTCTTTTTTTTTTTTTTGAGACATCCAGTTCCCACATTAGAAATGTTATATTTCTTTTTTTTTCTTACAAAAACACAGCAGTAGCGGCAGCACTCTCCATCATCCAGGAAATGTAAATTAGGTAAAGCCAAATACTGTCCAGACTTTTCCAACAACAAATGACAGCCCGACCAGAAAAAATCGCAAATTGTAACCTGCAGAACAGAGTTAAAGAAATACAGCAAGACATTTTCCAAACAGTGGAAATCCTGTAAATATGAATGTTCTTTTGTATTTGCCGTTTCTCATATCCAAAGAAGTAATCGGGCAGATAAACAGGCGAAGCATGGTTGATGGACTAACAATGATATCCAACAGCAGACCTACACGCAATCTGACTTCTTTCTGCAACCTGAGTAGTTGCCCCCTGGTGGCCAGTAGAGAGAATGTAAGGTTTAGGCACTTCAGCGTTGAAGCGTTGACGTCTGGTTGGATATTTAGCGTGTTAGATAACTGGAATGTGTCCGTGATCCATCAGATATCCTCTCTGTCTTCAAATGGTTCCCACGTAGTGCTGATAAATATATATAAGGTAATTTATATTGAGACTTCCTGTCTAGTTCACAAGCTTGTAGTTTCATTCCCACAAAAGCTGCTAGTGTGCTTCTAGGACTACAAAGGTTCCAGAACCGATTCCTAATCAGAAACACAGGTTAGAAGGCGACTCGTCAGCCTTCTGCTGACGCTGTGCCATCAGAAGTGCTCAGTGACATGACTAATTTGCAAAGTCAGTAGAGCAAGGAATTATTCTGGCCTTAATCTTTCACTGGGCCACGTCAGGCTCATGCGAGGGAAATAGATGCAAAAGCAACATAATCATAAAAAAGTAAAGTCAGGGAAAAAAGCGGGGTGTTTGACAGGGAGCTAATTATACGGATCACAAACGACACCAGTCATCAGCTTGTTGTTTAGGGATTTAAAACATCTGAATTGGCCAACACGCCCTTTGACATTTTCAAACTGTGATTTGCTGGTGTAACCGAACGAGAAAAAGGTGGTATCAGCAATTCTGTGCGTGCAGCATATTTAACACTCCTGCAGTACTCACAGGTTTACTTATATACACTTGCTGTACATTCAATGCCTTCAATTTTTCCCCTCCTCTTTTTTCTGTCTCCCAGAAACAACAGCAACAGTGCGGCTCCAGCCTTCAAACAAAAAATGAATCATTCAGATGCATCGGAGTCTGTTGGTCTGGATCTCAGAGCCGAGGAGCTTAAATAAAACATTCTCAGATTTTCCGAGCAAAGCCTGACCGCTGAACACAGGTCTGGGTCATGCAAAGATTTAAAGGCTTTGCAGCAACAAGCCATAGACAAGCAAGTTAGCAGGTTGTTGTCAAGTTAATAAGAGTCACCTGCAAATTCATTTCCACATCATAATGCCTCATTCAAATGAATGCATGAAACCTATTTTGTAATTTTGTTCTCATGAATGAGCGTAGGTGGTTTGATGCACTGCTCAACTCCTATGGTGTGTTTACAGGCTACATAAAAGTCTGTTCATAATGGCGTCAAAGATTTTCCTTTCGCCTCTGCAGATACCATAACTGCACCTCAAATAACATGTCCATTACCGGCGTACCATGCAAACGGTAAGGCAATTTGATCCGCAGACGGTGCTGAGCTGCACACATGTAGAAATACATTATTAAAATGAAATTGTGTTTGTTTTCGATAACAAAGTCCTTCATCCACACCCCACAGCGAAGGCGTGCTGTTCTGAGCTTTCACGTTCTGTACATGGTGTGATGTGTGTGTCTTTTAGGTTTTCCCAACATCCACACTGTCTTTGATTTTAATTGAACAAGGAAATCTTGCAGCTTTTCATCAGCTCTCTCGGCACAACATGTAAACATTACTCGCCGCGGCTTGTTCCCCATAGAACCAGTGCTGGTAAAATGTCAAATGCAAGCAATTAAATAGGAGATAGTGGTTTTGGAATAATATGTCAAACAGGCAATTGTTTTGTAAATAATATCATAAACGTGCTCTCTTTTTTAGAGACAAAAGAAGCACCATGCTGTTAAAAGTTATCCCTGTAATATGTGAGTGTGGATACAAATATTCCAACAGTCAATTATGAGACAACTGCAATAAATAAATATAGGGCCAACCAAATATGAAACTGTTGTCAACCACTAGGAAACAGCAAATTCAACATTTGTCAATATCTTTAAAAATAATCCATTGCATTGTGTGTTTCTCAAATCACGCTCGCAGAAATGCTTCGTGTTCAACATTGTGAAAAGACTAAAACTACTTGGTTTATGTTTAAAAAAACTTCATGGTTGTATTAAAATATTAATGTGTAATAAACCAATGGGAAAGGTTTCCCAATTTCACGCTATGCTGAGGTATAATCCTTGTAATCTTTGAATATTATTACCAATGGTTGCCAGTCTGAAATAGATGTGCTTAAAATACCCCCCATTAGGCTGTAGAGGAGCTCCACATGTGACTGTGACTATATATGCACAGTTAAAAGTATGTTATGCATGTATGGGGAATATGGTTAATTTGGAGGAAAACTTTAATTAACAATATCACTGGTGTATCATATAAAGTACCAAAAACCTAATTTGTTTTATGTCAGACGGCTCCATAAAAGAATATGACAGTTCTGACAGAGACTAAATGGAAGTTTTTATTTCGCCATCTGGCACAGTCTTCCACATGCAGGTATTTTTTTTTAAACTGGTGCATGAGCAGGGGGCGATCAATACAATCCATCTCCATCCATGCATCCCCATAAAGAGCTGGGGGTCCGTGGGCGGATACTGAGGTTCTGCTGGAGTCTCACATGTATCGACGGCAGCTGCCTGTGAGTTTACCAGCTTCATGTTAAACGTTTACAGTGCGTCGTAACTTTTTTTTGATACCATTGTTTCCTTTGAGGAGTCTGTAAAGCTTTATGAGCAATCGGTGAACGCCATAGCTTTATGTTCTGTTGTAAAAACCCTGAAAAATTCTATTAATGGAGACAAATGGGTCACATGGCTTCCCAACTTCCCTTTCCTCTGGAAGCTGGTTTGCAGTCATATATTTCAACAACCCACTCAGTTCTGGATGTGAAGCATGTAACCTCTCTCTTATGAATGATTTAGAATTCTTCCACATGAACATGTGGACTGTAATTACAGTGCAAGATGGCGGACCAAATCCTGTCTTCAATAAAATGACCTTCCCATACAACAAAGCTGTGGTCTTCTTTCCAGACCAAACGACTGCCATTTTAAAATGAACAAAACTACATAGTTGAGTCGGGTTTATGGTTTGAATTATTACACAATTGAAACAAAACAAAAAAGTACTTTATTTTAGCTGGTCTGCTGAAGAGACCGGAGCACGGCCTTTGATCAGGATCGGATCTGGGTCTCTGCTCATCATGGTGTTTAGTCTCCTTCCCATTTCTATTGATGAACATTTCCACTTTAACCTTACAGAAGTTTGGTTTTGGCCAGCATTGCCCTCATGATTAAAATCCTCTTATGCAGGCACATTTCCACAAGCTTGTGTGGAATAACAGCCCTCCGAGTGTCCATGATCTTGACCTTGTAAATAGCAATTTATGATAATCCCAAGTGAAGGTCTACTCACTAGTTTTTCAGAGCTTTCAGCTGAAAATAATTCAATTTGATGCAAGATACAAGAAGTTCTTAAAGTTGTAAAATAAAATCACCAAACTAGCATATTAAGGGCACTATCTCCATGACTGAGGAACTTCTATTCTTTCATTCCACTGGATTTAGCATGTTTCATATTTGGACACAAATTAACACATATTAACACTAAAATTGTACATATTTTGTCTGCATATGTATAAATATATAGTATCTTTTTTTCATTTTGGGTCATTTTTCATTTTTTTAAATTTGATTTATGTTCTTGAATGCAGTATTTTGCTTTATTGGTTATTCTTTGTTAACATTGTGCACACTGGACAACATGGCAAATTCCTTGTATGTGAAATTGAAGCAATAAAATTTGATTCTGATTCTGATTAAGTAACTGCATTTTATTATGTAGCCCTCCACTCCAAGTTATAAAGTGCCTTATTAATTTGTTACTTTTTGATTATTATTATTAACTTATTCCTTGATTGATCGACTCAGGATATCTTATTGTAAAGTGCAAACACTACATGATTTTTTGCTTGCACCGTGTGTGTGGTGTGTGTGTGTGTGTGTGTGTGTTTGCGGGCCCCAACCCAAAGCAAAAACAAAAGATAAAAAAAACACACAAAAAAAAAAACAGAGCTCAGTCCATTAATATCCGGCAGTTGTTGCAGAATTTGTTTTCACTTGTCAGACGGTTGTGGCTGTCACAGTGATGAGTGGGGCCGAAGCACTGAATGCCTGTATCACTCTGACGGAAAACACAGAGATAGAGCGAGAGAGGAAGAGCGATGATGAAGGGGGGAGAGGAAGTGGACGAAGGAGAAGGGACAGAAGAGGGAAGATGAACTACTACGAGATGAAAAAAGAAGGAAAATGTCAATGGCGGAGAGAAGCCAGAGTGACAGCAGCTGTAACTGAAGGACAGTCTGAGTAGCAGGTTGTCTCTCAGCACAAGTGTGAATATGTAGAAGCACTTCCTCGTCTTCGTCGCAACACACCACATCTATTGCGTAGCCTGTCAGCTCGTGGCACTTGTCAGATTGGCTGCATTTAGCCGTGGATGCTTTCAGTTTCAAAACTTGAAGAGGCATCAGCAGAAGCGGTTGTTCAGACTATTTGTTTTGGAGGATGTAACATGTAGATGTTTGGGAGTTACTGATCAAGATTCTGTTGCTGCAGAAGCTACTGTAGGAAAAATGTGGGGGACCGAGTCGAGCAAATAATACATCGCAAATTTTTTGGACTCCAAATTCAGAGGCTTTGTCAAGATTGATTATGGGTACGTGATTAACTGTAAAAAAGACAAAAGACATTGATGGAATATATTTGATAGTAAGATTGGCCGTGGACAGTAGGAATCAAATGACTATACTATTTGCCTACCACACGTTTTTTAACGTTTATTTGATAGGGACAGATACAAGTCATGTGGATTGTGCAACAATCCAACAGAAAGCATCATAGCATTTATAGCCTTAGCTTATTTCCAATGCCCGTCCCTAGAGGGGCCTTTAAAATAACTTACAAAAAGAACATCATTTTAAGAAAAACATCCTATCCATTCATCCATCTGTCCAATCAACCATCCATCCATCCATCCATCCATTTAAATACGATACCAAATAATACTTGTCCAGAATTGCTCATATGGATATTGATACCGATACCAATCATTTTTATTACTAAAAGCAGCTAATGCACTGTCATGTAAGTGGTATTTCAATAAGTCAAATCAGAATACATTTTATTGAACACTAAATTATGTGTTTATTATTTTAAGGTTAACAATCATTGTGAGATGAGAAGAAGTTCTACCTGCCACCTGTGAGACCCGACTGAAACATGTATGTTGGAAGCAAACCACAGAAAAAACAACACCCTTTCCATTCCACCATCATTATGGCGGCCTTCAAGTTTGGCTGCACGGGGCTGCGTGCAGCATGCGACAGGAGGCGCTTCACTGAGATCCATGTTTTATTTACTGGACTGTAGCCAGTTGGCAGCCAACATGTGTTCCTTTAGAAAGCCTGGCTTTGTTAAAAAGGACGGCCCTGGCAGTTTGCTGTCTGGAAGATGCAAGCTGTGAAAATTCAAATGTGAGGGAACATACATTATGGTGCTAAGGGCTATTTCTGTTCAGTGTTGTCCACAGAGGAAGGCGGCACTGTGCCTTTGCAAACAGAAATACGGTGACGTCCTGCTTGTTTTCATTGGACATTATGTGCTGCAATGAATATTTGTTCTTGCTCTAATATGATTCCACCACTTTCTGTTAGCTTGGCTTGCTGCTGGAACCTCAATGAATGGCTGACATCTATTATTGAGCTTGGATGTGTTCAACTGGATAATAGCAAGTTGCAAACCCACAACATTCTTATGTCTGTACCCTTTCATATTGAGCCTTTCAGAAAGCCAGACGAGTGCTCGTTTACTCCTCTGTCCCTCACAGCACGGCGTCTCTTCAATCATTAAAGCGATGTTTGGCCTGCGTGTTGTACCAGGAGCTCTCTTCACAGTCAGGTTGTGAAAGTGTGTGCACTCAGAAACACGGGTGAAAACAGTCATTTGAAATATGAATGTGACCACTGGCTGCCCTCTACCGTGCAGGGGCGGGGCCAGAGGGGTCACACAATGCTATTGGCAGTTGTTCTGTCGACTTATATTAGCAAACGGATGTCTGTTAATCTTATTTAAATAGCCTTCATTTGGATCAATGTTGGAAAATGACAATAATGCCTTGTATTTTTGGAGGAGTTGGGCTAAGTTACCCGCTAACGCTAGTGCTAGCACCCTAGCTTTGTTAGACAACCCCTACATAACTGATGCCAACAGTAGTTCACTTTAATAAAATTTGTCCATGAGACAAGGCGTATTTGTAGCATTCTCGTAGTTCCCAAAAGACTTCTCAACATGAAACGTATTCCAGAGATGAAGAAAAGGATGGAATTGAACAGTAAAATGAGAAAGACAAGTGGCAATGTCAGATACATCTTTCTTCCCTTCTTTTTTTAACTTATATCAACCTCCACCGCCCAACTCTTCAACCCCCGTGTCACTTTACAAGCTATTAATAATCGTGTTATCCTATGGAGATGATGGAGCCCTGACATGCCGTATCTGCTCAGTGTCAGGGCTCCGACTGTGCTGAGATGCACCCTCTGAATTCACAGCAGGAAGTGCCAGCACAGGAAATGTCAAGGGGAAGCTCAAGATGTGTCTCCCGAAGAGCTTTAGCTCTAATTTGACTAGCAAAGCGTGATGTGTATCCCTGCCTTTTAATTGATACTGGATTCAGCATTGAATACATACTTTTTCTTGGGTCATTTTTAAAAATCAAATTATTAGACCCTTTAAAACGAGTAAATGAAACTGAATGATGTATCAGTATAACCGATGAAAAAGCCGTTGGTTGAATCTGGGGATGTGTTCTAATCTCTTTGGTTGCACCATGACGTTTCCCCTAGCAACACCTGGCGGTTGACTTGACAAGTCAACCGGTTGTCACAGAAGTGTTGTCAGGTGATGAAGCTCACCCGGACCCTGAGGCTATCAAAGCCGGCCCATGTGTTCACACTGTCTGTCTTGATTTACTCATTCCACTGTTTGGTTTGTGTTCACCTTAGTTTAATAAATCATGCTTTGAGTTTCAATTGGACTCCCTCCTTGTCACACTCCCTGAGCCAGTTTGTGACAGATGTGGGCCCTTAAAACTATTTTGGTGAGGTTAAATCTAGCCTTAGTGTGACACCGGAGCGTTTGTGGATTATGAGACAATGGGCTCTCTCAGAGACAGACTTTATAGTTGTTAAATCTGTTTTTTATTATTGTTTTGTGTCTCTACGTCCTTTGTGGTTGTTTTGCCCCTTTTTGTAGTGATTTAATATGTCTTTGCAGTTGTTTTGTGGGCATTTCGCCTCATTGTGAGGGAGATTTCCATTTCCTGTCTCCGTTGGGTCACAGCACTCCTTTATATAGCCCTTAAAACACCTGTTGGGGAACCATGAGCAGAAGACAAGAACAGCAGCCAAGCTCTGTCTAAAAAATGTTTTTCCCTTGCTCAAACTAAAAAAAAACCTTTTCTAGCTCTTCACCAATTACTGCTTCTGTATCATTTAATATTAACACATAATAATGCAGAGCTGGGAATCTCCAAGATAGGATGACAATATGCTTGCAAAAAGATAAGGGCTAGTTGCGCAGAATAAATACACCACTATAACAGAATGCAGGCCATTAGACATCCGTAACACATTTAGAGCTACAAACAAGCCGGGAGGGCCGCTGTGCATCGCTGGTTCATTGGCCACATTGACTCCCTGAAGGTAAATGATAGGGGAATGAAACCACATTACTGTGTTCAAACATATTATCATGGGAAGAAAGTACAGTGGGCTGTGTTCTTTGGATATCTAACTGACAGAATAATGTGGGCCTACATGGATCTACCAAAAGCTATGTGATTAATACAGTGTTATATCTTTGTGTCGGATTCAACTTAGATCAACTTCAACTCCTATGGTGATGTCAGACTATTACAAATTTAGTAGACGAAACCACTGAAATTCCACGATTTGATACCACAGTAAAAAACAAGAACAAACACTCAGACTTAATGTTAGGAAGTTAAACAGGTCCTAATTACCTCTGTAATGTTGCTTATATTGATTTCATATTGCTTGGGAAACATCTTCAAACATCTGCAGTATCCAGGCTTCTCGCCAACAAACTAAAGTTTACATGATTACACTTGAAAACAGCATGTTAACGTTGTAATTAAGCTTTGCCAAATACTCGTTTTTACTAAATAGAGCTTTCAAACCGAAAGTTCATGCAACCACCAACCATTATTAAGCTAAGTAAGGAAGTTTACTGCCCACCGACTGCTAACGACTCACGTTAAGCGCTAATTCTGCTAATTTATTGTTCGTGATTTAGCATTATGAGAGGAAAAATGGGTTGTTTGTCACATTCTCTTCTCATGTGTACGTAATTCTGGTCTGTGACCACAAACCATCTCCAATGCACTTCAGAGCATCGGCCCATACTTTGATGTGGGCAAACACCATCCAATTGCAATCGGATTACCAAAATCCCATTTTAATGCAAGGTATAAAGGAGGTATCACTTTACTGACAACACAAAACCAGACATTCAGTAGTGTACTAATGTGATTTAAAGACACATTGAAGACCGGCTGGCTGATTCATATAAATCAACCATCAAACAGTTTGATTACAGTGGCTGGAAGAAGCATTGTGCTGGGGTGAGCATCAAACCACAATGATGAATACATTAATGCTGCATTTGATGAGATTATTTACTGTGAATAATTCAATAGTCATCTATGCAACGGTCTCGGTTTGAAATGAAAATTCAAATGAGAAGCGGAGATTTCATTGTAAATACTGTGCTCGAGAGAATATTAGCTTTGAGCTGTCGATACATACATCGAGCCCTGTTGCCCTCAGGATACCAGCAGGGTACGTTATACCCGTCTGATTGCTTGTTATTTAGCAGAGTTCGGTTCTGTTATCTGGTCAGGGAGGTATGCATCCACCCAAATCTGACTATTGACCTAAATACCATTTTCGACATTCACCATCTGTGCAAAGCTGAGTAAATGCATCTCTCTGGCTGTCTCCCTGTCTCCGCTTCATTAAAATTCCACACCTGTCTCTGTAGTGCTCTACAGTAGTGCAGTTTTCACCGAAAATACCAGGGAAAAGCATCCAGTCTCGCTGGGTGATTTTTGTTCCAGCACACAATATCTCATCCATGGTGTCACCTCGGCGAACAGAGAAAAGAACCCGGTGGGGCTCAGGTAGTGGAGCTGTATTTGTCGTGCAAAGTACATGAATTTCCATTGACAGGACAGAGCTGGCAGCTTCTCTCAGACTGTGGATCGGGACTGTATAAAACGTTTGGGGTTTGGGCTAAAAGCCCTAAAGGACTGTTCCCTCTTCATGCTTCTGGTGCTCTTCGGCAGATAACAGACAATGGAATGTTTGTTTCGATCATGCTGAAAAAAACGCATGTGCATCAATGAACCGATCATATCAACAACTCTAAATAGCCAGGGAACGAACGCTGGCATGGAGCTACTTGTTCTGGCCTAATCATTTCAGTAGAGTCCCTTAAAATCCCTGTGAGACTGTTGCAGGATTCATATTATCTCCTAGTGTATCTCAGAATCACTGCTGCTGTAAATCTGGAACACTCAGTTTCTTCCCTTGTTACCCAAGTCACGCAATGAAAGAGAATGTGTGTGTGTGTGTGTGTGTTATATGTGTGTGTGATCATTCCCCCCACTACACTCTGTCTGTCTGTCTGTCTCTCTCTTTCCTCCATCCTTTTGAGATATATATATATATAAAATACAAGTATATCTCTGGGGTCTTCTGGGATTATTGGTGGGATTAAGGTTCAAGGAAACCTGAATACATTAGCGTAGATGCTGTAATATGGAGAGCAAAAACTCAATTGTTTGTTTCAAAATGATGTTAACAACCTATACCAATCCCATGTTGTTGAACCGCCTGTAATAGCAGAAAATGCAATAATCAAGCAGTTAAGTCTTTCTCCTGTCATGGTAATAATGTATAATATCTCTGTTCAGCCATCACTCGACATGTCACATGTCTGAACTTCTCCCAGTTAGCTCTCTTCCCTCTTAAAACACTCAATACTTAAGGGCCTTGGTCTCCAATTAGGACACATTGAGTGGCCCCATTAGTTCGTCATCATAATGTGATCTTTATTTAGTTAAGTAACGATGATTTCTTCCAGGTTGTTTGATCTCAGAATTGGCAGTGCCTTATGGTCGTCATGCCAACAGCACTTGTCAAGGCCAATCAGTGTGACGGTGTGATCTGTGGGCGCCAGGGCAGACACTAGCTTCAGGGCCTATGATTAATTTACACCTATGTTCACTTAAATCCCCTCCCTACTCCTCTTAGTTCTCAGCCTCCATCACCACTGATGTTTTATCATAATCATCCGGACTCAATGGATCTCTGATGGAGCTGTTTGCATAGCCATGAAGCCTCCAACACAACTAATGGACACGGCACGGTTAGAAAGGGGGGAAATAATCCATATCTCCTTCATCATCTTAGGTTTCCTCCATCTTAAATATGCAATAAACTATTCTAAATCCATATTGTTATTGGCGTTGTCTTTGTTAGTGACCCGTTCAAAATTGCATGGGAAATGTACAACCCCCAGAGCGCTGTCCATATCTGATAACTCCTTGCTTATCAATCGTCACATGACCGAGCGATTGATCTGGTTGGACATCATTGAGGATCTTCCATTGGTCTTATTTCTTCCCTGTTGAGGAACAAGGATCCACAGTTGATGGGGTTTCCCTGAGGAGGTCTGAGATTGGAAACACCAGGACATCCTATACAGCAGATATAGACACCTCCAGTGTAACACTATCCTGATTAACTGTGGTGTCATTGGCCTGTTGTGGCTTAGACTTGCATTATCTCTGCTGGCCATCAGGGGGCGACTCGTCTGGTTGCAAAAAGAGGTCAGATTGAATTGAAGTCGACCTTGTACTATGAAGCGAACGTTAACAGCTTCACACCAGCATCCAGATGGATCCAGATCCAGTTAGGTTGCTGCTCGGGGTGCCGCTTTGCCGCATCAGATCCACCTGTCGCTCCTCCACAGTCCAAATATGGTACTGGTTGCAAAAATTCCAAGATGGCGACGGCCTAAATCCAAGATGGCGATGGCTAATATGCCAAACTTGAGGCTTTAAAACCGCAGTCCACAGACCACTGGATGATTTCCCAATGACTACATTCACTTCTTCCGTCGACTATGGTTTACAATTACATGCAACTTTCATATAATTAAGCATTAAACATAATCTTTCATTTTCAATTAGGAGCAGCATACTGATCCATTGCTTAGCACTATTGCTGGCCCTCCTATGAGGAGTTTGCCCCGGGTTCTCCAGCTTCCTCAGTCAAAATAACAACCAAACATGCCGGTAAGGTTCAGGCTAGATCACAGAAACTTTCACAAATGTGTATGCTTTGTGTCACAGCGGGTGGGATTACATAAAATGTGCCTCTCTATTCAGAATGTATTACTGAATATGTTAGTGCAGCTGAGAGTGTGATGCTTACTAGTTAAACAGAGCCTGATCATGGTACAGAACTGGAAAAGCCTCTCATGGTTTTCACACTCACAGCTGGAAGTCCGCCTCCGTTCACTATGTATTACACTGCCTCAGGAGAACCTCTCTCTCCTCCAGTCTTCTTCTTTCTCTACTTGCTTACTATGTCGCCCAGATGATTTCAGAATCATTTAGTGTGATAATGAATGGAACTTAACCCCAATGTTTCCCTTAACTACCACACTAATTCAAATAACATAGTTTCCATGGTTTCCAGCTTCAGTATCGCTATAAACCCTTCCAAGCCAACGCGGTTGCTGTTGTCCGATGCTGACATACCATGTGTTTACCTTTATGTTTTTGACCTTGGGCCGACTGTGCTTCTCTCTGGAGCACTTTGCTGCCAGCAGCTAGGAGGGATTGATGTCTCAGATGTCGCTGCTGACTGATGGGCAGCTCTTAGCGAAACCGCACAGGGCTTCTCGGTGCTTCTTGTGGCCTGAGAGAGACTGACGGGGAGTCAGAGTTGCGCCGATCGACCTGTCTGCCATCAACACCCCTACAGCTCCTCCCACTGCTCCACCCTCGACTACAGATGCAAACTGCTGTGCATTTGTGTTGAGTAGTTCATGGCTCTCCTAGCCTTACCTACCTTCCTTCCTTCCTACTTACCTATTTAATTACCTACCTTAGATTTCAACCTACCTACTCACCGACCTACCTACCGACCGACCTACCTACTTACCGACCTACCTACCGACCTACCTACCTACCTACCTACCTACCAACCTTAGATTTCAACCTACCTACTTACCGACCTACCTACCTACCTACCAACCTTAGATTTCAACCAACCTACTTACCGACCTACCTACCTACCTACCTACCTTCCTACCTACCTACCTACCTACCTACCTACCTACCTACCTACCTACCTACCAACCTTAGATTTCAACCAACCTACCTACCTACCTTCCTACCTACCTACCTACCTACCTACCTTCCTACCTACCTACCTACCTACCTACCTACCTACCTACCTACCTACCTACCTACCTACCAACCTTAGATTTCAACCAACCTACCTACCTACCTTCCTACCTACCTACCTACCTACCTACCTACCAACCTTAGATTTCAACCTACCTACTTACCGACCTACCTACTTACCGACCTACCTACCTACCTACCTACCTACCTACCCACCTACCTACCTACCTACCTACCTACCAACCTTAGATTTCAACCAACCTACTTACCGACCGACCGACCGACCTACCTACTTACTGACCTACCTACCTACCTACCTACCTACCTTCCTACCTATTTTCAAATCACAGCCACTTCTACTTTCCTTTTTTTTATGTTCATCAATCATCCACAATCACACGTAGTTCACGAGACCTCTCTACTTGAAGTGAGGCTGTCGCCAAAAAACAGAGCAGGTAAAATTCACAAGGTAACGAGGGATTCAGTGACCCAGTTTCATAGTCAGTATCCAAACATTCATGTAAGCTTCTCAAACCGCTCCTGTAGTATAACCCATGCTGTCCATATGTGCTGTATATGTTCAGTCATGTCTATTTCTTAGTCATGTTTTCACCCAAATAGGGAATGACTCTAAATTCATGTATATCCTCTTGCTTTCAGGGGAAAGCACCCTTTGTAATGGTTTGACACTTTTAGACCAAGAAGAGAGGAGTGCCAGACAAACAAGCAAAATGAACTGAAAACATAACCTCTATGGCAGCAGTGACACAACGGATTTAATGCTCTCCCCACAAAAAGAGTAAGAGACAACGCCTGACATTCTCCATTGGTTCCCAGAGACAATCGGTGTCCAGCATCTGTCGGCAGAAAGATAACGCTCCATGGCTGGAGTGATTCGGTAGAGCCTGCTGATGCATCGACTCATATCTTCTTCTGTGAATCATGCATTAATGGATGAGATGGCCCTTATCTCCATGCATGTCTGCTCTCACCCACTTCAACAAGGAAAATAATAATACAACCATGCCCTGCCTGTTATTCTGTCGCGCATATATACCTCTTCACCTTGCAAACTATTTGTTTTTTCATTTACTAAACTAGATTCCAAACAAAATTATTATTTGACTCGTACAAAACAAATAGCTTTCATAGCTCACATTTTCAAAACAGGCTTGTTAATGCATTAAAGGGGAATAAACGTTTATTTTCTTCTTATTGTTAATATGATGCCAATTCAGTTAGCATGGTAAAGCCAGCCAGTAGAAATGTCCTTCTTAGGGATACTTTCTACTTTGAGCTTGTACTCTTTCACTTTTACTTGTGTAAAGAAGTTTAATCTGTACTTCTACTTGAGTATATGTACTTTTGACATCTCTGTTGCCTACACATGGTCATCTCTAGGTTGTACCCTGCAAGGTGCCAAACTGCTGATATAGAAATATTATGAATATAGCATTCACTTAAACTGTAATTTATATTTTAGGTGACTACAATAGAATTCCCTGCTGCTGCCGTGCACAGCCGCGTTACCTTGCCGTCTTATGTTGTGTTAACAGCTTGTTGTGCTGCTCCCAGAAATACAGTTAAAGCAGATTAGAGTGGATTTATCATTCTGAATATAACAAAAATAAAAATACAGCTAACAAGTCAAATGTGAAGGCATCGTTTGGAAAATGTGTTCTGATTGTGCATTATGTGTGTATCAATACCCATTTATATGTGGAATAATGTGGATTATGCATAGTTTTGGTCTGCGTTTTTACACCTTTGCTGCATTTTCGTAAACGCATCAAATATTTCCCTTCTCTTTTTCTGTTCTCTTTCCTTCTATTCCTCTTCTTCAATCTACTCCCAGGAGAAAACATGTCTGAGTGAGAGGGAGAGGAAAGCATGCTGATGAGTTGAGTGAAGACCTTTGCGACACTATCCACTAAATGACATTAACCATTGTTTAGGGAGTAGCCACGATGTGCATCTAGGCAGAGAGAATGACTGATAATTTGTGAAATAACTTAATAATTGTCATAGTGTAATGAATCCTTCATACTTTCCCCCCTGAGTGGTTCATTTACTAAATATAGTTAATGAAATTAATTGCATTGCAGTGCAGTAACATCTGCTAGTAGTGCGGTAATTTGCATTTAAGAAGACAAACAAAAACTTTATTGTTCATGGCTGGTAAATTAGGACACCACAGCATGGAAAGAAATGGGTCTCAGCGAGAGGAAAACACAATACAAGAGTCCAAAATAGGGCACAAATAATCAGTAAAAACAGTGGAGGAATGAATGAACCAATAGCCTAGATTGCAGAAGTGGGTGACTGAAAAAGTATTTTGTGAAAGTTTCAGCACATTTTGTTGAAAAAGTAGCACTGATTTCTTATATTCATATACTAAATCAAGTAAAAATAATGAATCTGGCTAATAATCCAGTGGGCTGCACCCTCTGGGTTGGGAGTGAGTTGCTGCTCAGAATGGGGAGTTCAAATATGAAAGGAGTTGCTTTTGAAACCAGATGATTGTGGAAGCTTCAACTGATTCTGAACCAGGAGAGGGGTCTGACAGGAAGAGAGACTGGTAATGGGTTTAAGGAAGCTGGAGGGGCAATTTGTATGCTGGTTGGTTAATAGATATTGGCAAGCTTACCTGATTCAAGGTTCACTTGCTTTTTAAGGGAAACTGTTTGAGATGGAATATTGTTTAATAAATAGAATGTTTGACACTGAAATGCTAAGTGCAAGGTTTGTTCATTCGTCAAAGTATGTGTTTTAAAAGACAATAAATAGACACTTGGAGAGTGTGGAAGCATGAGTGTCTGGGTCTAGGCTGTCTCTATCGAGTGCTGGGCAAGCAGGATGCTGTAGATCTATGGTGAAGCGAATAGCAAGGTCATAACTAGCTTCCTCTCACATATATATCTGCTGGACACAAATGTCTTATGAATAGACTTTTCAATGAAAAGTCTCTTTTCAGTGTTTGTGACCAGGAATGTCAAGTCTCCCCATCACCTTTTGTAATTTAAAGACAGTGAGCAATATTGTCATGTCGTGCCATGGTTTCGATCAAAGGTGCGTATTCGTCTGTGCTTTGGCCTCTCTCAGCTCATCCCATCAAAACACCTTTTTTAATCCTACAAGCCACTTCTTAAAAGGGGTAAGTAGCCACCAGGGACATGCAGGTGTGCACTACAAATGCTGTTGAGTAACCCAAAGGGAGTGCTGGAAATCACAGACTGGAACACGTTTAACGATTGTACTACTGCTGCTGATGAGAGGACGGAGGTCATTTATTTTTTTCATCTAAAAGACTCAATCATCCCAACTTAATGTGCGAAGGTGTTTCCAAATAACAAGCTCTGGTGAAATAAAGCAGTGAAGGACGGTAGATAGACAGATAGATGATACGTTTCAGCTGCAAAGTTTCAAAGCAACTTTTTCCCTCGACTGACTCCACATTATTACTGGCTCCTCATATAATCCACTCATTTTTACTGTTTAGCAGCGACCTTATACACCAGGGTAGACGTCCATGGATGGTGAATGAAACAGCACACTAAAGTTGATTAATTCCTCCCTTCATCAAAGAAATTACTTCTTGATTAATTTGCTGTTCATCTCTTGACCTCTGTGACCAGTTAGTACAGTCATGACAAATGGAGCGAAGCTTTTTCTCTCTCTGTGGACTCTGCTGTCCTTGCCTCTATTAGTGCCTGAATGTCCAGTTTCCCTGCTTTGAAGAGGCCCATCTTTATCTTACTCCCAGGCTGGAGAGATGGGGGAGGGGTAGCAATGAGATGGGGGTGGGCAATTTTCAGCCTTAAAAACAGTTTCCACTGTAATTCACTGTGAAGATAGCAATCTGCGGTGTCTCCAGGTATTTACTCAGACCCTCCTTTTTATCGGCGCAGGACCTCGCCGTACAGTCGCTGACAGTGTTTATCTAAAATGCAATCTTTCTGAACAGTAAAGCACTGAATGTGTTACTTCTGACTCAATGAGCGGGGCACCGTGGGTCGAAATCAATAACAACTTACAAGTTGCTGTGTTGTCTGAGAGTTGGGTGGCTGAGCCTGCAGGGACAGCCGTGGAAGTGTCGAGTCTCTGCGAGTGTCCAAGGGTGCACGGGCAGCCGCTCTTATCTTGTTGCTGCTGGGGCCCTGAATCAAAGATTGCACATCACAACAACTCTTCAAGTATCTCTACAGAGCTAGCCATGTGTGTTTATTCTTTGGATGGATCACTTCCCACGGACTCGCCTTGCATTCCGATAGTTGGACATCTTATCTCGTCTTGCATCATAAAATAAGGGCCTCAATGATAAGGAGTGGACGTAGTCATCTTTATGTGTCACGGTTTGTGTAAAAGTTTTCTGTTCTGACACTTGTGTTCGTCAAATCCACCCGTCGCTCCTCAATAGTCCAAATATGGTCACTTCCTCCACTGGTTTTATGAAGATGTCGATGGCCAAAATCTCAAAGTCGAGTCTTCAAAACCATAGTCCACAAACCGACGGGGGATGTCACCCATTGGATGACTACGTCTACTTCAACTACAGTCTACAGATACAGGATTACTTAACGACTGCAAGGCTGCCAGACGAATGTATCAGGAACAGGATCTTTTTTTAGCTATAGCCTTCAAGTGTGTCTGAAAGTGTGCTCTGTTATCCCCATCTGTTCAATTCATCGCACGAAAGATCCTTCATTCTTTGAGTGATGCCAACAATATGGCTATGATGGCAGCCTTTTTGTATTTTACCTGTTCCAATGTGCTGGAAACACTTTAGCATTTAGGCGGAGTTGGACTGCACATATTACGACCTACCTGGTTTGATATATTCTGGCCCTCAAAGAGTGATGACAATTTGGCTGTGTGGGAAAAGTAAAAGTAAAAAGAGTTTTCTCATGAACAAAGAAAAGATACACTATCCACATTCTAGCACTTGGAGAGCACAGTCGGATGCACCGGCTAATGGGCTCTTCTCTCCTGCATGTTGTGGTGTCAAGTGATCTGTCAAGAATACCCATGGGTGTGTTGCTTTTTAATCAAGACCCATCAGTTCATAAATTAAGACTGATTAAGCGATCAATTTACCTTTGTCATAGTTCTGTCATCATCAGTTAATGGGTGTCCTCGGGGGATAAACGAGGAGATAAGTGGGACTAAAGGCTGTTCAAGTCTGGCGGTGCTGTGGGATGATGGGCCGCTCCTCTGGGATGATTGCCAGCTCATACATCACATGTATTGTATTACCATTTCAGTCTCTTCTCTTATTACAGCATGAAACAACTCTTAATACAAGTCACAGTGATTATTTGTTTTCTCAACGGTGGTTTACATTATTTTATAAAACAATACATGGTTTCATCGTGGGTATGCTTTGATTTCCCCAGAGAAGCTGCTATGCTTGGTTTTCATGTTTTAAAGTTCTTCAGGAACTGGAAACTGTTAAAATTAAAGATGGTAAAGTATCTAGAGCTTTATTCAATTAATCAATTTGTTAGGAATTCCCTAATTCCAAAGGGCGTATGCTTAAAATTAATTTATGGTAGGTCAGTGCACACATATTGTGTCATCTGCCACAAGTTCAAATATTCTAATGTACTCAAGGTGAATTACAGAATTACAATCTGCCATGAGACTGGGCTTTATAATTACATACAAGACTACATTGGCTTCATAAAGATTTTCTATGTTTCTACATTCATTTCTGTGGAAAATATTTATTTCTTAAAGTGTGCAGGAAAAAAAAAAATACAATTTCATTTAATGTATTCAAATAACTTTCACTGATATTGATCTGACTTTCCTTTCCTCTCTTTTAATAGCAATGCTGCCTTAATGCTGCCAGCCTTGTGAGCTCAGGGACACCGTTTTAATGGAGGAGTCATGTTAATGATTACCTGTGATTAACCTTATGTTAGAAGTTACCCACATCTGATTGTGGGGGTTGGTTTGCCAGGTCATGGGGCGCCTATTTAACATAGAAAATCAGCTCAATAGAGGGAATCAATAAAGCCAAATACGAGAGTGAGGAGAGATCCACCTGCTAAGCAAGGTGGTGGAAAGCTATTTGCACTTAAAATTAACCTCTTCACCCTTTCAGGTAAGCCATGAGTTATACTCTTCTTGCATTACAGCCATAAAAATAAAGTCCCCTTTCAAATCCATCTGTTTAAAAAATGGTGGTTAACTGAATGAAAATTCTTATATTTAGCACAGTTTTCTCTGTTTTTCAATACTAGGAGTAGGACTGACATAATTTAGTTGGTGCCATAACAATATTCTAAGCTTGTTGGATGTTGCCCCACCCCCAATTCTGCCATCGGAAAGGTGCTTTCACTCTCGTGGCACTTTGTCTAAAGCAAACTGAGAACCTTAAAACCAAATGCTTTGTGTCCGTCACTAGCATTGTGCTATTTTGTGTGACATTGTGTTGATTTCTCTGACCTTAAATGCAATTACTGTAATGTTTTCCCACTTCAAAAAGCAATCTACTCCATGGTTACCACTTGGACAAATCAATGGCCTTTACCGACCGTAGCCACGCTGCTCCCTCAGATCCTGCACACATTTCTGAGTGCTCAAGTACTCGTGAATGACATTCAGCCTGTTTTCTGAAGCTATCTGATGGGCTTTTCAGTGCGGTTAATAGACAATCAATTGAAATGTCTTTAAATGTTCAGTGGCAATGACTAGTTAAATATAGCCAGCGTACTGATGACACGGTAGCAAACATGCGTTTTTCATTACGGTTTAAAACGAGCACGTTATTCAGCAAAGCGGACACATTGGATAATGAGTAATTAAGATTGTTGGTTTTAAATCCTGAGTTTTTTTTCAGTTCTGAGTTGAGCTGAGTTGAGCTGCAGGGTCATACGTTGGTGATGACAGCTGATGACAGCAGTAAGTGTAAGTAAGTCTCTATGGCGATTAATAGCTGCTAGCATGTTGGCTATACTGTATACATCTTAATGAGCTCTTTGCTGTACAAAAAAACACATCCACATATATTGTTTCACATCATCTGCAAGTCTCGGGATAACATCAGGACCCCTTTTATCTGTCACTGATCAGAGGCATCACTGTCATGAAGACGCAGCAGCAGATGGTACTGGCTAATGCCTGTGACTGTCTTCTTCCTCTCCCGCTCCATTTATTTGCTCTGTTTGGTAAACAGTGATTGGTGTCTGGCTGCCCGGTGTGAAGCAAATCAGCTCTCATCTAGCGTGATGAAAAGTGACATAAATAGATTTGGTCTGAAAGGTTTTGTTTCCCATGATTGAGAGCCTCGCAGGATGCGGCGAGAATTCTGATGCCAATACATTTGCTTTCCATATGCAAACCAGCCACAAAACAAACTCATCAATTTCACATCAGCTTTCATTTAGCTTAATGGAAAACCATTAACAAACCTGATCGCCCCCCCCCCCCCCTCCTGGTCCACCCTCTGCATGTTTTTTTGGACTTAGCAGAGCACACTGAATCATATCCATGCAGATATACGCACCGGTGTGAGCTCAACGACTTAACTTACCAAGCGGCTCTGTTATTTGCCACGGCACCAGATGGCGGAGATTGTTACCAGCACTTACACTGGGGCGGGAAGCACGAGGAATTTATTGCACATGTCTCAGAGTCTCGTTCAATACATCTCAATGCATTTCAATAATGTTGCACCACGGATATTGTGCAGTGAGCAGCCATGCAAAGGAGGCCGTCATGAATAAATGCATTTTTTAACGCAATCTTAAAGACATAACAGTTCTGCTCCTGATGGAAGTGCAGCCTGGGAGCAGCAGGATTGCTCTGATCGGAAATTGCTCCTGTCTTCTCTTTCTAGTTTTAAAGTGTCGTGGGAATGGAAAGAGATGGTTGTGGATGGAGGGTTGCTGATTGCGTTATCAGTATTGTTTTTTTTTTTTTCCACAGACAGTTTTATTGCATTTTTGCCTTTATTGGTCATTTAACACTAAGAGTGAGAGGAAATATGAGGAGAGCGATTGCAATGTAGGGCTTTTTTTTTTAACCACCTCTGCACATCTACAGCAAAAGCCATCATGTCTGTCCACAAAGCCAAAGAAGAGTTACAGTGGCTGAGTGTCAAATGTGTCTTAAAGTCCCGCTACCATAAATCACAGAGGGAAAGATGACACGGTTTTACTCCCTTTTGCAAATGACAAATGAAACTGTAGGAAAGCAAACAAGATACTGAGTTTTATTACTTAATCCCATCATGCCAGTGTAATATGTGTTTTTCATGGTGTGGAGTAAGCAACCCGTCTCCTAAAATTGTATATATACACAATACAATTCTGCAAATGTTAAAGAATCAGAAAGCAATCTTTTTTTTCATTCAAATAATCAAGAGAATAATTTTATTTTTCTACTATAGATGACAATAACAAGGTTAATGTTCTTAATGACTTCGGGGCGGGCAAAATATTTTTTTGGAAAAGTTGTGCCTTGAAACCTAGAAAGTCATGACCCTTAATGCACTAAATTGGTTAAGTTTTGATAGATATTATTGTATGCAATCAATCAATAAAATTATTGTTTTTTCTCAAATGTAAACCAATTAGTTTTCCCTCATATTGTCTCTTAAATATCTACTATTGCTCCTTAATTAGGTAGGTAAAAAGGCAGAGAAGAAGACTGCTAGCTAGTGAACATTGTTGTAAAAAATACAGGATGTAAAATATTGCTTTGGTTGCAAAATAATATGTCATCCACTCCTCTCACTGCAACAGTCTTTCTTTCTGCCAGTTTCAGAGATGAGAAGCATTACATAGGCAGCGCTGAACGACTCACACTGTGTTTGGAACAACATTGACCGCAGTTCTTATTTGTTTTTTAAGTGCAAAGTGAGAGTTACATGCAGCCCTGTGTTGTTCACAATAATCTTGTGTGACATGTTTAGACAAGCTTGTCTGGTATTCTTGTCAAGAATAAAACTATTTATCTACGATGTTACATGATAAAGATATTTTTAGAGGGGTTTTCTTTCTACATGCTAGCCTCAGTGCCAAAAGCTAATGACAGCAGCTTTCTGCATGTAAGGCAGTGTGAGATTAATCGCTTACCCACTGACCCGAGTGACCTGATTCAGAGAGGGAGGGGCACCCTAGACAGACTGGTGCTGCTGTCTAATGCATATCATGATTACATTTGCTTAGTACATGAGACAGCTCATCCATGTGCGTATTATCCATCATTTTATAAGTAGATATTTTGCTTTAAAGTTCAGGTGTGGACATTGTTTTGTATTGTGAGTGTAGTTAAATACAATTCTATTTCTCAAAACGTGTCTCCATGTATGTGGCAAAGGCATTTCCATTATTCATTATCATTAGCTCTATTTCAACAAAGGCAAAAATCACCTCACGCAAGCTTAAAAACCATTCGCAATTAAAGTTTTACCTAATTTTGTTTGCATACAGCTTTTCTAATACGCTACTTCAGAATGTGCATAAAAATACATGAATGGAAACATGTCTTGTGTTGACACCACCGAGTTAGAGAAGCAGCAGCTCACGTAGGCAACACATTATATGGACAAACTGTACGTCGCACACGGCAGCACAAAACCTTGTTATGTTGATTTCAAAACGATTTAATTTGAACTGTGAGTGCGCCACTTAACCCACAGTTAACCTCAAAACATCGTCATCATCAAATGTCATTTTTATCCTGCACATTCAGGGCAAAACACAAATGTGTGTTTTTACTTTTCTTAAACAGCACGTAACGAGAGCTGAAAGACATTCAGGCATATGATTTTATCTCATATCGTTTATTTTTATTGATGAAAAGGCCAACCTTCGCTGAGTCATTTGAAGTAGAAATGTTCCCATCAGTAGCTGTCAGACGCGCCACCCACATCTGAGCAGGATACCTGGGGAGGGACGGCTTCCTCCGCGGAAGCCCAACACGGCAGCGACCTGTTAGTCAGCCGGACTCTGATCCGTCTGCTGCAGCCTCCGCGTGAAACTTTCAGCCTGGAAGCTCAATGAAGGCTGGATAAAAGACGACAGACATGCGGTGCATTGTCTTAATTTCTCTTTTGTTCTTCACACCCTCAGATAATGTTTTTTTTTGCGGATTCAAGGAACAAACATAACAGAAGGCTTTGTTGAGGCTCAGACAAGTGTAGGCTTGTGTTGAAAGACACACATTTAAGAAACTATGGGAGTAACTAGCAGATTACTTACAGTCTCAATTAGCAGATTTAAGACTATTATGGAGGATTTCAAACAAAAGAGGATTGTAACTGGACATATTAAATGCCTCATTATCCTGTAAAAACTTGGCTTTTCTGAGCAACACTCTGGTTTGGCCCAAATATGACAAACTGAGAGACGGAGGCCAGCAACTAACAGATTTTCAATCATATAACTATATTTAACCAGGGGTATAGAAGGCTTGAGGGATTGACACACTGCTAAAATGCTTAAAAATAAATACATTAGAGAGAAGATACATTATAAACAAATAACGCTAAAAACCACAATTAAATAAAAATATGGACCAAATATAAAATGGACAATAAACACTCATAGCTAGACTGGAAAATAATAGCGAAATAACTTTGTGAAGTATGAGGTTGGGCTGAAGTACGTTCCAATCCGAGGCAGCAACGTAAAAACAAAACCTTTTCTTTCTTGCTCGGTATTCACCATGGGCACTCACAGTAGTTGTTGGCATTTTTGGAACAATAAAATTGCATAAATAAGGATGCAAAATGCAGAGAGTGACTCTTTAAATGACGGTTCACATTAAGGATTGCCATAATAATTAAAAGAAGTCAATGTTGTTGGAAGATTGATTGTTTTAGTGGTGTGTTATCACCCCATTTTCTTAGGTTGCTAATTGGCAAAAACATTAAGCATTTGGCCAACCAATGATTAATAGGCAGGGCCTCTTTGCAACTCTCGTAGCCGATGTTAGTTTGAAAAGTTGCATTAAGGCAGCCTTTTGTCAGAGCTTTTCATTTGTCGATATGCTACTAATTAGCATTCATATCACTCACCATCTGCCTTTGTTATTCGTGTTTGTTTACTTCAAGGTCTTTTTCATGTAGAGTTCCAATATCTTATTCAGCCTCTGTATAGTTTGTTTCCTCCATATCTGGTCATCTCTTTGCATCTGTGTGTGTGTGTGTGTGTGTGTGTGTGTACTCGGGCCCATCATCATTGCACTGGAGTGAAACTGACATGATCGCATTTATGATCCTCACCTAACTTCATCACGTCCTGCCCACGAGAGGAGCACTGCTAATGGAGTCTTCCAGCAGGCGGAGGTAGGGAGGAGGGGGTGGGCTTCAGCCGCCCATGGGGAAAGGGATGATGCATAAATAAAAAATAATTATAGTAAATAAATAAGTCAAAACAGCAGTTGAAGGCGCAAGTCTGCCCGCAAGTGTCATCACAACATTTTCAATCTAGTGAGCCTGAATTTCTAAAGAGGGAAAATTCAGAAGGGAATAGCCAGTAGTTCCATTAGCCCCGTTAGCTTTTAGCTTTGTTAGTTGTATTAGCCCCCTTAACTACTAGCTCTGTTATTTGTATTAGCCATGTTAGCTTTTAGCTTTGTTAGTTGTATTAGTCCCGTTAACCTTTAGCTTTGTTAGTTGAATTAGCCCCCTTAGCTACTAGCTCTGTTATTTGTATTAGCCATGTTAGCTTTTAGCTCTCTTTAGCCCTGTTAGCTACTAGCTCTATTAGTTGTATTTGAACCTGTTAGCAGTGAGCTCAGTTAGCCAAACTCTCATGTTTGAACACTGTCCAGCAAACTAACGATGTTTCAAATGTAAAATAATTTTGCTAATAGCTAGAAATTAAATTATACTGCACATAAAATACAACAACGTATCATAGGCTGGTGAGAGTCGGCTGGTTTTCTTACATTTTGGCTCCTGTGATTTTTGCCCTCTTTAAAATCTCTGCCAACCAAGCAGACAATCTTTTTTCTTCTCATTACCTCTCGGCTAAGAAAATGAACCCTTCTTTTCTCCCCAGACCTGAGGACTCTTTCACATAACGCCTCTGTTGGAGATAGAGCAGCTTTGTTAGAAGATTAGAAAAGATTGATTTTTTTTTGTCCTGACTTTTGCTTGAAAAGTGTATGGAAGAGAATGAAATGAGATCTGCGCGTGGTTATTATCTCTTTTGTGAGGTTATTCCTCGGAATTATCTTCTCAACCTATTTTTCTTGCAGTTGATAAAGAAAGACTTAATTATACGTCTTCCTTAAGGCCTTAAGTTACACCTGGAAAAATGCATGTTGATCTTTAAGGTCGAGTAGGTGATTCTATTTAGATTCTCTTACTTGAAATCCTCGTTACATAGAGATAGCAATGAATAATTTAAATGCTCTGACATAAAAACAATTAATAAATGTCATCTGTAGCCGTGGCAGGACTGTAAAAACCCCATTCATTGTCTGACATTCACTGCCGTTCTGTTTCATATACTGTGTTTGTCAATCACAGGAACTATAATTCTCTCTTACAAAAACAATTATCTCTTATATAGACACTTATACTATCTTTTATAAAATTGTATTCTTTCTTTCATAGACTATTATTCTCTCTTATATAAAGTATCATATTCTCTTACATATACTTTTATTCTTTGTTTGATAAACTATAACGCTATTTCACCTTTCACCTTGGGAAAAGTAGCCGGGAAAATCATATAGACAGCTGACTTTCATATTTAATGGCTAATGTCCAAAGGCCAGACTGCAGAGGAGCATTCTGAAGGATGCAGATGTTGTTTGACATGGGTTCACACACGGGATCACACACACACACAACCGCAACCACAAACAGACATACATTAGAGTTTCCTGGATGTACTCGGAGGGCTTCGTGCGCTCACCACAACAGTCTTTTTATCTTGTCAGGATGCATCTCCTCTAGCTGCCGCATAGAGTTCCTCTGTTATAGGTGCCGACAAACACTGCAGAGGGTCTGTGGCTTGTTTATGTGTGCAAGTGTGCGTTTGTGTGCACACATGCCCAATTGAATGAATGTCACCACAGCTCGGCTGCTGCACCAGTCTCAGGGTTTACTCCTAAAATGAACATCTGCCTCGTTACAAAGCTGTGTGGGGAGAGGGAATCCTGCATGCGTGTGCATGTTGTTGGTTGTTTCCAAAGAGACGGTGTCCTTCGGAGCTGCTGAGAATTTCTCAAGTTGACAGGGATGTCCTGCCTGAAGGGTCATTCTTAAACTTTTCAGGAGGTCTTCAATACACAGAGGTTGTCCTCATGTAGCCCCCCCCACCTCTCTCTCTCTCTCTCTCTCTCTCACACACACACACACACACACACACTAATGTGACATCTAGAAGTGTGCATCATTTGTTCTCAGATCAGAGTAGAGGTCGGTTTAAAGGGTCATTTATGCACATGCAGTTAATTAAAGGGATCATCAAAAAGCCTTCATCCATCCATCCATCCATTAGGAATTTGGGAGTGTCAGGGTTATATTTAAGGGGGTGGAGTCTATCACAAGTCACAACAGACTTCCTACAACTCAGCATTAGAAATGTGACCATGCATGCCACCATGTCTGCATCTACTGAATAAAACCATTTTTCAATCTGGCTTCACACTCAAGGGTACCCTTGTCTTGTACCTGCCATTAAAAGCTGCAGTAATAAGACAATTAGCGTGCTAATTTCAATAAGTGAGTCTTAATAAGCCATTAAGAGCTGTCTGTTCTTAATTACCACAGGAGGCAAGCAAACCCGGCGATGTAAATGCCGCCATAGAGTGCTTTAATTTAAAGCCAGGTATTTCATACTCTCCCTTATAATTAATAAGTGCTGGGGTGATTATGTAACATGTCACTAAATGGCATTACTGAAGTGACCCAAAATGGATTCGTTAATAGGGTAAAGACCCTGAATATGCTGTTTTTCTTCCCACCTGGGAGTCAATTTGTTTAACGTTCAGTCAATGGTAATCTGGTCATCATCACTCTCGGCTGCAATCTCCTTCGCCTCCTCTGTGGAATCCACAAATCCAACATTGACTTTAATTGACTATCGATTTGTTTGTCTCATTTTTCCCCCTCTCTCTTTTACTCCACCTTCTAAAAAATGTAATTAGATATTCGGTCCTGCATTGAACATACATGTCTAAGAGGGCTCATCAGAGGCTGAAGCCCTCAAGGCCTGATTTGATTCTGATGTCAGGGTGGGCTCCACGAACACAGCACATGAGCATAAATCACATTTGAGTGTATCAGAGCATAACAGCCGGCATTTAATGGGAGTAGAATGGGGCTGTTGACACTGATGCCATTTCTTTGCATACGTCAGTGGGTAATTTGTGGAGAGTACAGGAAGGATTGAGGGAACAATTAGATAAAATATAAATAAACATAACATAAACTGTTATGGTTGTTCAACAGTTTAATATGCATGCATTGATTAATGCCAAAGCGCTACAGAAACACTTTACTTTCAGAGTGGATTTTCAGTTAAACTATCTCATATTCATTTAAGTTAATTCATTCTAGGATGATATCAGATGAATATACTAAACAATGAGCGCAATTATAACTACAATATTTCAATTTAATTTAATGCCATGGCCAACCTGCTCCTTTTATATTAACATTTAAATACGAAAAGGCAATAATACCATAAAATAAAAATTTGAATTGTATGAAATTGAAATTATACTTTGAAAGGTTGCCAGGCAACATGGTCTAGAAGTGAGAACATGAGTGAATCAGTTTAAAGCGGGTAGCCCCGCCCCTTTAACCATCCCCTGCTTTCTGGTCTATTTGACTCTAAATGGACCATAATTGACTAAACGAACATCATGCTGGATTGAAGAAGACTTGAAACTAGAGAATGAGACCATAAACTCATGTTTACAATGATTCCTGAGGTAATAAAAGTGAGTCGCCCCCTGATGGCCACTAGATAGAATGCAAGTTTGAGTCACTCTATCATTGGCTTCACTTTTCAGATGCAGAGGTTACGACCTGAATCTGATCCTTCATTTTACGTCAGCTGTCACACAAGTGTTTTTACTCGTGAAGCTTTTCACGGCAACGCAATGCAAGAGCAGCCGTTTTCAGCTCTCTAACCTCTGCTGTCCTCCGCTTCACTGAGCAAATCAGGAAAAATCAAATCTAATTTTTACTATTGCGGCTGTGGGACTTTGCCTTCTGCAGCAGCAGATAGCTGTTGTGCACAGCAGGCGAACACAAGTTCTGATCTAGCTGGAATCCATCCCAGTGGCACTGGTGACAAAACTTTAGTAGAAGCATTAAAAATAACTATATAGAAATATCCAATATTCCCGCTCATGTTCTTGTTTATTTCTGTGGGTTATATAGAGGCATCAGTATTAAATTGACTGTTTCATAACCGGTTAAAAGTTCCTCACAGTTACTTAAAGGTGTTTCAGGTCCATCTCACAATAAAATCCTGATATTAAGAGCCTGAATAAATCTTTTGCTTCTGCCCTGGTTAATGTACAAACAGCTCCACTTGGCATTTGATGCTGGCACTTTGAGCCCTGTGTTAGTATTCATGTCCACATTAGAGGTTTATAATGTACCACATTGCTACATGATAAAATGGAATCGAGCTGATAGCATCCAAAAGGAGATCTGTACATGATGGCGGACATAATGGCTAACCACAAGTATTAAAATGGCTTTAATGGAGGTAATTAGGATGCAGGGCGGACAGCAGCTGTATAGAAGCGGCCAGAGCCAAGAGAGACACCATCATCTGCATCAGGGCCTCATACCAGCGTTAAACCCACTCACATTAGTCTTTGATTACTCACCAGCCGAGGAAAGGCTTTTGAGTGCTCTTTGTTACTGTGACAACTGGAAACGTGGTCACATATGTTTCTATTATGGGTTGAAGAAGTACAATTATATGCACATCATGCAGGTACAAAGCTATCAGGAAACAGCGTGGATGGAGCAGCGACGAGGTGAGAATGATGAACATCATTCATGTCGGAACATTGTTAACTTTGTGGCATGGAGCGAGTATAATCATTTTCCTTGAGACATGTGTGATAGTCACATAACATAGTCTGCAACTATGATGAACCTCTTTACCTTCTGTAACAAGGAAAACTGTTTTTTTAACAAAACTTTTATCCTCGGGCCAATTTAATCCTCCAGAAAACATATTTAAAATTATCACCCAGTTTTATGTGTCACCTATTTTATGTCTTTCTTGACTACTTTAGATAAAATACCCCACCCTCCTCTGATACATCCACAAAACCAATCACACCACTATGAAAAAAATCACCATAAAATCGTATTCGTAAAAGTAGGAAGCTGTTAATTGTAGGTTTGAACACCAAAACAACCAGAAATAGCTTTATTAAAAAGATTTCTCTTGCCATGTTCTGGGTTCTCCCCTTAAATATGGATATAATTCAAGTCGTGTCAGTCCGTCAGCAAGAAACCTGATTTACATCATTTGTCATAATTTATATTCAGTCACACGAGGCTGATAATTCCTGAGTGATGTATTTGATATGAGTTACAGAATTTCAATTTTCCACAAAACATTTAGACTAATAAATCATTTCCAGCATTCAAAAAGACACAATAATGGTATTCTGGGTTATTACATACTGAATTCACAATCGGAATATCCACAAATATGGACTAAAATAATGAAACATGTACATAAATGTGCTCCCAGTGGAAATTCAGAATGCAGGTGGTTCTTCATGTGCAGATGTTTGTTAAACAGGTAACAGAATACAGACTATGCTGCTCTGAATGTGCTTTTATTAGTATTAGTTTAAATGTGTTCAGACACAAACTCCATCTTATTACAAACATGTTCACTTTCATGTTTACCTCTAAATATTGTGGTGAGAACAATATTCAACCAATGATTCATTTTTTTCTGGCCACCTGAAGAACCTGTAAACATACTATCACTATCTGACATCACTTTTTGGTTGTATTGCTTTCATATTGTTCAACTGGCTTCTTTTAGCTCTAGTTTGTTCTTGAATAAGGTGAACATTCTCTACAGTTTCACCAACCATTTCACAGTACTAATATAGATTTGATCTTCTGACGATACCAAAATATTGATGAGCGTAGCTTTAAACTTAATAATACAATTTAATACGGCTGAGTTTTGTATGGTGTGCACAGTTTGAAGCTCTGCAAATCAAGTTATCTGTGAACAAAAACAAAACCATTTATTGTGTCACAATGTAAAAGAAAATATGTCTTGCACAATCTCCAAAGAGTCATTTTAATTTCCCTCAGAGTCTTCAGCTCCGACGACTCCGGCTCAGTTCCACAAAACGTCACAATTCTTCACTGGAGCGAAAAACACATACAGTTGATTGAATTGTGCAAAGATTGAATACATTTAGAGATTCGCATTTGTCAGTTTTTCATTTACACTGATATATATATTTAATATATAATTACATTTTTTATGTTGCATTCCCAGCGTGTGCACTGAAACAAACTGTTTGTGTATCAAGGAGATTTGTGAGATGTTTCAAGAGGAACAAAAGCCAATAATTATAGCCAAAAAACAAATTAAATATCCACAGCAGGACATAAGAAATCATAGCAGCAATCTGACCGCTAGAGAAGTGTAATTAATTCATTTTGACAATTAAAGGACACAATTAAAGACAGCATTATGCAGAATCGCAAACATGTTCAGGTCTTATAATCGCTCCCAGCAAATAATAACTGCTCTTGGTTATAAATGAGTTGTCTCCTTGTTAATTTCTTGCAAGGGCAAATGGGTGAGAAATTGTTTTGACAAGGCAAATAGGGGGAAAAGCAATTACGACGGATAGGTTGCTGGAAGGGTAGGAGACGGCAGGTGGTCGTGCAGAATGTCGGGTTTCCACGTGAAAAGGCTGTCTTCTTCGGAAAGGCGACCGAGAGAACGATGAGCTGGCTTTGTTGTGTGGATAAATTTAGATTTTTCTTTTTTTTTTTGGAGGCAGCGGGGCCTTGTGGAACATGAGAGCCGAGTCTGACAGGCGCAAAATCTTTTCTGCCTTAATCTCCGAGCTGACACCAGTGATATCTGCATGAAAGAAGCTGTTACACAAGCTTTTGAAAGCTTCAGCCATACAAGCAAAGCATCATGTCCTCTTTCACTAGACAGTACGTATTTGTGTAAGTGTATCACGTTGACCATATTCAAAGCACACAGAAGAGCAGGATGGTGAATAGAAGCACGGTAATAAGCACCATCCTTGAAACTGGCTGCAATGTGCTGGAAAATGTGCCTCAGAGTCTACAGCATAGCCTGGATTTAAGAAGTGGGCTTCTCAACCATTGGTTCATTGTCAACCAGTGAATGGAAGCGATCATATTTGGACTTTTTTTCACCATCGGGGGGCGACTCTTTTAGTCGCAACAAAAAGTCAATTTCTCACTTCTCACTGGATTTATTATCTCAGTTCAGTAATTGGTCCCTGATCCCAGGGTGGTGCCCCTTCATTATCAATGGATTATTCATTATTCTATTAATATTTATAATAATAATTATCTTTAATTACGAATATCTGGACCTGTTCCCTTCTGAATCCCAACATAGATAGGAAGTGGATGACATTTAAAGATTTTAAATTTTGAAATACACCTTTGCTGTTAATGGACATTTCAAGTGTTTGGATAACTCCGATCTTATATCTCTTAAATCTACATTAATTTAGCAGAGAGAACAACATTCTGTAGGATTAGACATTTTCCTACATTATTTCTTCTTTGTGGCTTTGTGATCTTTCTGTCTGATCTCACTGAATGATGCATCGTGCTCCAGGTTGTTCTCCGATACTACAAGTACATACACTACGGTCCTCAACATTGCTTTTTAAATTCATAACAAATGTTAAACCTGCCAGCTGTCTCACTGTAAAGTATTTATCTGAACATGGAACATCTCCATATATTTTGAAATTTGTGTAAAAGACATGCAACACAACATAAATATGCTACTACTTCCCTCCGCTGCCCTGGCAGGCAGACCAAGCTCCGGTTTCAGCCAATTAACACCAGCAGACAAAGTCCCGAGCAGTAGAGGAGTTTCATGTTGTGATCGGGGGGCCATGAATTGTTAAAGAGGCTCGGCGCTTTCACGATCTGAGAGAGCTGACAATTGCAACTGCCACGTCTGCCAGACGTGCACTAATTTGACCGTCTGCAATCAGGGGAGCTCATATTATTGTCGTATCGATCTGAGCGGGGCCGAGAAAGAGAGAGCTGAGCACTCACGCCCGGCTCAGTTAGACGCTGTCGGCCGGACTAATGGGGAAGAGTCATGGCAGCGGAGGAAAGTGAGGAGGACACTGATGGGACTCACTTGGATTTGATTGCACATAATAGGAACTAAGTCGCTAAGTACTTTAGAAAATAAAAACTCAACCGGGATGCATGTCAGGAAACACGTAACCTCTTATATCCATTATATGTCGCAGTTAAAGTGTTTTCAAGTAACGCACAGTCGAGAAGTGAACAGTCAGTGCACGTTGGCATCCGATAACAACACTACGAGGCACCCCAAGGCATATGTATGCATCAGGGTTTCAACCAACTGCAAAGTAAACTCATGTGTTCTCAGAGCAACTTACGTTCATTCAGCTTTGTTGCATCTGTTCGGCTCTTCTGATTGGCCTTTATAAAGACCAATAATTACATTAGAATTAGAATGATAATTGACCAAAAACAATTGGTCGCCGATCGATTTCTGGTCCAAAAACCAAAAAATTGTGTTTAAAGCTGCAGACATTTCACTTGACTTTTCTTGTTGTCGATATAATTATGTAAATCCATGCCGTTTACTTCTTCCTATCATAATTAGTTTTTCCTTCAGTGTGGTAATATTTACTCCTTTGCCTTGAAACCTTTGATTCTGCTCAGGTATTTGGTCATTGCCAAAGCTCTCGGTGCTGAATTGATCATGAAAGAATCAGCAGCAGCAGTTAAGGTGGGATTCAAACAGAAGTCGAGTGCTACTTTGCAGCGAGTGTTTTGTCTGACAACATAAGAAAAGACGGAAACATCTTTACACATGTAATAGACCGAATCTAGGAATACAAGGTTGAATAATTTATGTAGAACAAATTGTACGTTTCCCACAGTGAGCCTTTTATACATGTTCTAGCTTCGAATCAACTCCAATGAAAAGTTTATGGAGGGCAATGTCACTGAACATTTGCCCTGTGGGCTTCGGGGTTTTGTATGAGCTTCTTTGACAATAATATACAGAACATTTCACTTAGAAAAACCTTCACCGTGTTACTGTTGCCATTAAATTACAGTGCCCAGAAATATTTCTAAAATCACATGAACCTTCTTCTACCCGCTTTGACAGCCAGACTGTCTAATAAGAGTTGCTGAATGCATCATCCATTGAGACCTGTGCTAGATTTTCAGAAGTGGAACCTGAGCACTTTGCTGGTGGCATTGACATCAAATATTTTTAAAGCTTTCTTCCTTGTCGTCAGCGCAGATGCCAAAATCACCACAGTTAGCAAAATTCAGATTCTTAATGACATGACATTAAAGTACATCCAAACTACTGACAACTTGAAGACATTTCCTTCAAAATATATTTGAGATTTTAGTTGCATGGGAACACAAACAAACACAGGACTTTCACTCAGAAGACTCCTGTTAAAGAAAAAAGTTGGATTTTTGAAGATTTCAAGCCAAAACATTTACAATTAATAAAACTATCTGCATGTTTAAAACTAAAACCATAAAAAGAAGGACATTTCCATTTTTAAACATTATTGGGGGATGCAGTTTAGTTGTCTGAGAACATCATTTTGTACTTGATTTAACAGATAAGCATAAACATCTCTCACCATAGACCGCTTTATACAGCGTGTGCTCATAGATATTCATAACGGAAGTGTGGGGCAGCAGATGGTCATGAGCAGTGATCAAGTATCTTGATAGAAAGAAAAAAAAAATCATGCTGGTTGTAATAGTCCATCAAGGAGATCCGTAAAATAATAAATATGAATTCATCATTTATACATCATCTCAGCCGGAACGCATGGTATGTAAATCTGAACTGAAACCAGGGACTGGAATTTATATCCTTCTTGTCGTTTTGCATATATTTGATGTAATCAGCTTGGATTTCTTGCTGCTATCAAAACATACTATGCATTAAATGTCTTGTCTTGTCTTGGCTGAGAGACAAATGCTGTATCCACACTTCATACTGATCACATACAGCACTATATACACTCTTCAAGGCATATGGCATAAACACTGCTCCCCGAGTATTCAGTGTTTTATTCATCATTCTCTTGAATCTTTCGAGGGCCGTTTGCCCATCATCAATTTCATTAGTTTTAAGGAAGATAGCACTCTTTGGCTGCACATTTAAATGCAAAAAAATAGTGTGTGTGTGCTGTTAAAAAAAACATCAATATACACTCAAAACCTACTCAGACTTTGAGGTAAGAGGTAAAACCAGCAATTGAGACCATAAGCTCATGTTTACAATGTTTACTGAGATAATAAATCAAGATAGAAATCGGGTCATTTCATCACAGATTTAAATGCTATTAGACTTCTTTTTACAACCAGGAGTCGCCCCCTGATGGCCAGCAAAGACAATGCAAGTTTAAGGGCGGCATATTTTTGGCGCAGCAGTGGAAAGTGTCGAGCATTTCTATGGTCATGTGCAGCAAAGCCCCTTTCAAAGACACATTGAGGAGGGAATTTGTTCCCAGAGCAGAGAACTGAAACAGGTGGATGGTGCAAAAGGAGTTTATTCCGAGCGGTGCAGGTTGAGAGGCAGGAAGCTGGCTGGCAGATAGTTTGTCACCAGCAGCTCCACAAGGATTGTGAGCACGGGAAAATTCAGATGTAGGCGGTGTAGGGACGCACACAGGAAACCCTGAACATGGAGGAAAAACAATGTTCATTCTCCAACACACAAGAAGTCACAAGACACCGTCGCAACCAAACACAAGGAATCATTCGCAGAGCAACTACCGAACACGACAGCGTTAGCTGGCATTGTAGACAACCAGGCCTTTATAGAGGAGCTGATGATGGTGATGATTGGGAACAGGTGTGCCTCCTTACTGCAGCGAGAGAAGCCATGCCTCCTTCCACATAAACTCTGTAGGAGAGGAACAGAAAAAGGGAACCCAACAGAATACTAACAAGAACTGACTTCAATAAATCTGCCATATTACATTATGACCATCATTAAAAATGCAAATTTCAGAAAATGATCTATGATTTAGGAACATTCACAGTCATTAGTCGTGTGTTGCTAAATTAATGCTCTGCATTTTGAATTTAGCACCTTTTACATCACAACCATAGACCAAGATTAAATATTAAATTATTGGATTGCGCTCTGTTGTTTGTCTACCACCACCACGATGTCCGGTTGGTTCAGTTCTGTGTTCAGTCTGGATCTGGAAGTCCTACAGGATCTAAGCTCTATTATTCTCAACAACTTTTAGACCAAGGGAATTCCAGCCCATAATACTCAACACAGATGTTCCTTTACCTGCCTGCATTGTAGACCATGCTGCTTTGTGCTGGACTGTCTCAGGGCATTTGCACCTCCTACATCTGTGGTCCTGTATATGATATATATATATATATATATATATATATATATATATATATATATATATACATATACAGGACCACAGATATATATATATATATATATATATACATTGGCCAAGGCTACTTGCAAGTCGTGATCATTTGTGGAAAAGAAAGAAACCACAACATATCATTGACGATAAAGTAAGAGCGAAAAATGAGAGGGAGAGAGAGAGAGAGACTTGGCCATAACAGTAAAACCACAGGGGGGAACGATGGCTCAGTTCCAACAATTACCAACTTAAAGTTGGCTCAATGTCTGCTATGAAAAAATATCTATTCAACTTTAGTTTCCCTTCTCATTTACACCCTGGTCGTGTGCGCAGACCTCCTGCCACTAAAGTGCTGCATAACTTCCAATTACATCATGTTCCGCAGTCTTGGTATTTTGTCCAATATGTCAGATATGTTAGTACTCATCATAGTTGGACTCGGTACAAAACCTCAACTGTTATTGCCGACGAGCCTGGGATTTTTCTCCGCGACGCCTAGAGCAGTCTTAGCATAACAATCCATAAAGTACAGCAGTAACTCGTCTGCTCTAAATGCTCGTGGTCCGCTCTTCTCCACCAACAACGAGAATCATACTGCAATCCACCTGGCTGCGTGCCTGGTAATGAAAATTCAATACGGCCACTCGATACAGCGATAATGGTATTCTCCGGCTCTCTAATTGTGTAAGAAGTGTACAGTATACAGAGGAGGCACATTTGCTTTTAAACAATTAGCAAGCGATGATAAAGGGTGTGTGGGTGTGTGGAGGGGGAGGCATCCTTGTGCACATTGTTTTGTGTGAAATCCTTTTTGGAAATTAGAATCTTAAGAGCGTTAGAGGCTTCACAATGTTTCTCAGAGAGATCAGCTCAGTTACTTCTCGCCCGGCTTTGTTAGACGAAAACAAAACCCCTCTTTTAAAACAGATGACCTGTTCGCTCCATTGACTTTACATCACTAACGGGCTAAGGAGCATCAATCTACCGACACGCATTGATGATCTTTTAATTTGCTGCAGCCTTTACTTTACTACCCGACCCTCCTCGGCTCCCTTTAGCATCCAGAGAAATTAATTGGGCTTTTGCCACGTGAATTCATTATCACGTAAAAAAGCCTTCCTGTTGACTTCACTATTTCTGAGCTGCTGAGCTGTCAGTTTGAGCTGTCGTCGTCTCCGGGCTGGAGACAGAAGGCTCGCGTAGTAAGAGTGAAGCCGCTTGCTTAGCATCGTGCCAAAGCATTTCAACGTCTTCTTAAGAGTCTTTACTCTTGCGGTATTGTTTGGTTGCAAAGGAGTCTGGGGGATAACTGGGGTTTATTGTAAGACAGCGTGAAGGAGTTTCCCCGTCTTTCCTTTGATTCCACTCTGTTTTGAAGGGGAGTGGGCAGTCTTTTGTTTCACGTCTGTATAACATCCAGACTCCGAGACGGATATTAGCTATAGAGTTTTTTTATACCATTGGGCATTTTGACATGGAGATCTATGGGGAACCAGCCTCAAGCTGACATCGAGCCAGCATTTCCAATACCAAAGCCCTGGAATGACAAAAATGACAAAATGTCTACTTCCGAAAAGGTGAATTGGTCCCAATTTCAACCTGATTTTAATATATCAGCTGTTTGTTATATGCATAGTGTCTTCTTAACTTTGGCGCTCACAGGAAATGTACAGCTTCAGTTGGTACGTTGTTTCAGAATAAACTTCCAATTTAGATTTATGTCATTTTTAGGTTTACTTGGTTAGGCTTCAGGAAATATTGTGGTTTCGGTGGTTTGTAGCCTTGTTATGACAGACATGGCATTAAGCACAAAAGTTATGGAACAAAGGTCAAATAAGTCAAAATTGACGTGGTTTCACACGGGACACAAACAGCTGTGTACTGGGTGAAAGTCTATGTTTGCTTGACCCAACTCCCCCCCAATCTCCTCCCTAAAAACCTCCGTTTCAACACTTTCTTACTCGACTGTCTAATACTGACATGGAATGGTTAACATGGAAGTTGTTTGAACGCCTCAGTATCAGATGCCAAGGCCAAGCATCTGTGTTTACCCAGTCGGGACTGAGAATGAGTTGCGTAAGCATGTTCTTTTTGTCATTGTGAGGATGTCGACATCTTTATATAATGACTTGGTTCATGTTGCCATGAGTGGCTCTGCTTTTCCTTTTCTTCCTAGCAGCGTTTTCTATGTTATGGGGAGCTGTTGAACTCTGACCCAAAAAAGGCACAGCACACACGGATGTGTTGAGTGTGTAAAAGACAGGTTCCCTTCTAGTTAAACGGGAGATTAAGCCGTTTTTCAGTGTAGCAGGGTATTGTGTTCCTGACAGCTCAGCATTTCTGAAGCTACGTGGCAGGTGAGGTATTCAGACAGCAGGTTTTTGCATTTCCTTTTGTCTCTGAAGCTCCTCACTGGAGTGAAAAAAAAAATGAAGAATTTTGCCAGGAAGTTATGCTATCACGGCTTTTAAGAGAACACAAAGGGAGACCAGCCGTGAGCCTTAAGACTTTACGGAGAGGAGTATAAACCACCTCATTGAATGCAGCTGATATCAGAAAATGAGTGTAGTTCCAAATGATAAATAACATCTGGACAAAAGAAACAAAAATAGCATCATTCTTCAGACTGGAATGCAGAGGGATTTATAGGTAAACAGCAAATCCCTTTTTGCTTTCTCACACTAATCCACAGCGGTTTCAGACTCAAGCTCTGAATGTTAAGGCTACCGTCTCTTTTCTCTCCCAACCTCTCTGTCTCTGTAATTTCCAAAACATAATCATGCTAATGACTGATGATCAAAGTGTTGTAATCATAGGCCGTGGAGGCTGGGCGGTTGGGGCAACCAACAGGATTACTACGTACCAATTAGACTGCCATGCAGGCCAGCAGTCCATCCCCGTGTTAATTGATCGTGTTGCATAACAGGATGAGGGTCATGTAATGAGATTAGCATGGCGGCTGCAGGGCTCTGTTTTCATGTTTGCTACGTGCCTCGACATGATGTGTAGTTAGTAGTTTGTTTTTCTTAAGAGGATGGTAGTCTTTTATTGAGGAGCAGGGAAGGATATTTATCATTATGTCATCCTTCCTTTCTGAAATGTTCACATCGTAAAAGTCAGTAAAACACGTCCTTTTTTACAAGGTTTTCAAGTGAAGCTTGGAGGGCGAGAATCATGGTCAAATAAAGAAGCTTTCAAATAAAAATAATAGTAATACAGCACTCGACGGCGTGTGAAGGACAAAATAGTTTATGAAGTGGCAAATTTGCGAGTTTATAAAGTGACACATTTTATAACGAGAGTTTATAGAGTTTATAAGATGCAACGAACAACTTGAATTTATGCTAGCTAACTTCCCGTGAATGTACGCATTTACTTTAATACATCACAACGTGTGACAACGCCTCGTTAAGGTCCTTAGGGTGATGGCTGTTGATGGTTATTGTTGGATTTATTTATATGGGCCAAATTGTCATCTTATGGATGTTAATTGGTCAGGTGGTTGGGCTAAGATTCACTTGTTGTCATAGCAACGGCACACAACTGATGTAATTACAAGGCAAATGTGCCACTTTTTTTCTCCGAATGTTGCCTCCCCCTCTCGACTATGTTAGAGTGGCCCTAACACGCTGCGTCATAGTACACAGTGTACTACATTACCCGAGTATTTAAATCGAGACACATCAGCAGCATGTTGTCTTGTTGGCTCTCTCCTGTACACTCACTATAAACCATATTAGTCTCAGCATAATCTATGTTTTCCCCACACTTAAGCTCTTGATTTGACATTTTTTACTTTACTTCCAGCCACGCTGTCAAACGTTCTCTCCTCCCGTCGGGATTCGGATGCGTCCGCCGAGAGCCGCACGGCGGCATTTTCATTAATCACGGCGGAGCAGCAATTCTGGACACCTTTCACGGCAAAGTTTGCATAATGAGAGTTGCTTTACCTTAATAGGTTTCTCAGAGACTCAAAAGAGCAAGGAAAAATCTTTCTGAGTGGCTTTGATTTATGTGCGTGACAAACTGGCAAGATTGTCTCGTGGTCGGAAAGAAACGCCACGCGTCCTTTTCAATATAGTGTTTGTGCAACACCGCAACTGTCACTCATGTTTATTAATGATGTTGTGTTCTCAAATAGTCATAAAATATTGCACTGGCAGTTGATGAAGGCCACTTCATTTCTGTCGAGTACTTACTCACATTTCAACAATATGGCAGGGCCATCGACTCCACTCTCCACGGTGGTCGACCTTCACTCGTATCCAACCTGCTCTGAATTAGCACTAAGTGGTCCAATCAGCACTCGGCTGTCACTTAATTGGAAGATTTTCCAAACTGATCTTCAGTTTGGAAATTTAGTGGCCTTTTAAGGCCAATTAGCTGTGGCAGCGGAGCTCAGTGGAACAGGAGGGAACCGTTTCAGCAGTAAGGCAGCACATGTTGTTTTAGGCACAGTGGTGTGTGTGAGGGAGGGTGTGTTGAATGGTAATGCCCCAATATCATGACACAGCAGAGAACCTATACCATGTAAAATGGAGAACAGACCCTCAAACCAATGGCAGTAGCAATGTGCCATTGTGTTGGCAAAGAAGGAATACCGTGACATTTATTAGAGACATCATGGTCCCCAGAGGAATGTATTTATATGCTCTTTACACCAAATAAAGACCTCAGCTGACCTTTGTGAATTGAAAAGTAATTAAAAATAATTGTCAGCATCTATAGACTCTATGTAAAGAGTGGATGTAGTCATCGTGACATCACCCACTGGTTTGTGGACGACAGTTTTGAAGCCTCGAGTTGCTCAGAGGTAGAGCGAGTCGTCCTCCAATCAGAAGAGCGGTGGTCCGATTCCTGGCTCCTCCAGTCCACATGTCAAAGAATCTTTTGACAGGCAGCCCCCAGCCTCTCCCATCAGTATGGTATCCGTATGAATGTGTGTGAATGGATGAATGCTGACATGTAGTGTCATTTACCATTAACATGATGGCGCCTGTAGGAGGTGAAGTACCCTGCTGCTACCATAAATGCCACTTAACTCATTTACATTTGTCAAGTGGTGTAAACTGGTGTCGGTAATCTGTGTCATCAGTGTGTGAATGGTTGGACTAGATTAGATCCTGATGTGCAGGCGGCTCCTCTGCCATCAATGTCCGACTGGGAATGGGTGAATGTAGACATGAGTAGTGTTAAGCACCTTAAATGGTCGAAAATACAAAAAAAATGCAGGTCCATTTCCCTGTCTCTTTAAAGAAGGAACTCAAGGAAAAATAAGTGTGAGTAACATTAGCGTAGGAATACTGTAGCGGACTGCAGCTGTAGTCAATTTGTCCTCTTCAGATAAGATATTCTGATGTACTTTATTAGGTAAAAAGGACTCCTTGTGTTCTGAGAAGAGATTTTCACGCCATTACCCCTTCCATCTCCTTCTCCGCTCTTTGTTCTGGTTTCAGCCTAGAACATCTCATCTTTGAATGCCTTCAATTTCCCACCTCTGCATAAAAACAGAAAGGAAAAGCAGAGCAGGCTCAGACATCAGTCACACCAGCATGAATCACAAAGATGGGCTACAACACGCATTTTTTTACCAGTTTACTCCTGAAGCTACTGATTGATTTATCCGTGAAGAATACTGTAATTATTTTTCCATCCGTTGAGACCAGCTTGTCATAACTGATGTATGTAAATGTATGAATAAACTTGAATTTCAATGCCGATGCCTCATATATCCGCTGTATTTCCCATGAGTGATACAATGTACAAATGTATGTATTAATATTCAAAAGGTCTTTGGCATTTGACCCTGTTGAAGAATCAATACAAGGGGAAGACACTATGAATTGAATTTGTTTGAGGGATTGTCCCTTGAGAAGCGTACACAGGCCCTGACAGCTGGAGCATGGATGAAGAGGCAAATGAGAATAAGCTATAATAATTAGAGGGATATACTGTGAGATGTATATTGTGTATTTGGACACCCGGATCCACATAGATGGTGTACTTTTGTCCTGTCTGGGGTTGTGTTGGTATTAAGTTTACTTCTTGTTTTGAGTGGACTGGAAGCTGCATTAAGATGCTCCTATGACACGTTCGGAAACTGCATGATTGTTACGTTCAGCTATCCATGTACTTTTTTTCACATTTTGCCTGTTTTCATTGCATTGCAGCTTGCATGATCACTGGTTATTGGAAGAAAAAAAAAAACCCCAGCACAATTAAAAGAGTGCAATGAATAATGATTAAGAGACAGAGGCCTGGAGTGAAACCAAAATAGAGTGGTAATTGTTCTTCTTGAGGGAGGCTAAAAACTTCATTTCTGGTGTTTGTTTGGTATAAATTCTGGTGGGGAAATCGTTCCTGCCAATGTGAAGCAATCAATCAAACCTTAAGAGGGGAAAACTCATCAGGGTTATTTTGTCTTGGGATTTTTTTTAGCAGACAACTTTTGTTATAAACTTGGGGCATGGAGTTTAAAGCAGATATAATACTCATTTTAATGTTGGAGTTTCTAGAAGACAATCCTATCATGCTTCATGCATGGATCGGGACCTTTGGGGGATGGGCCGTGTGGTCGAGCTGTGGGGGATCTGGTCCTGGTTTTTCCAGTGCTGTGGTGCTGCTGGTGCTCTGGCGTTGTCGGTCTTTGCCGATGGGTCGGTGGGGCTGGGATCACCCATCCTAAAGGAGTCATTTAGACTCCTCCCTAAATTTCTCTGTGGATTGAGCGTTGATACTTTCACAGGTGAGAGTCAGGAGAACGTAAGGTGCTGTTGAGTTGTGTTGTAGGAAATGTAGGGGGATTGTTTAAGGATTTGAGCTATACCTACAGACACCAGAGGTTGGAAGGGATACTATCGGAGTTCCAGCTTCCAAAGAAAGTCAGCGAACGTACACGCCTTTGAACACATGGAGTCTTTGCAATGCTATTGGCCAGAGAGCAAGTTTATTCTATTGTGTTAAATGGCAGCAGCAAGACAGGAACAAGTTGCACAGTCATCCCCCTAATAGTCCTTCCTTTGCTATGTCTGAATAACTCCAGACATACTGCAGATAAAACCATCCACTGCCTGAAGGGCTCAATCCTTTAGGCAAGGCATTTATGCCATTTACACCATCTCACCTCATGCATCTTCACTAAGTGTACATAAATGCTCCCAAGAAGCAGCCAAGACTGATTGGAATCTGAGATGCATCCTAATCTGATGTTTATGGCGTAGATGCATCCGTCTCTCCAGATACGTCAGTGAGCTGTCACCACTGTCTTAACGGAGCAGATGTTTCGCTGGGATTAGCCGTCATTCTTTCTCTAATTTGAACGAGGGAAAAGTAAATGGCTCCAGGCATTCCAACACATACGATGTTACGGAAGCTGCTGTAACTTTCATCTGATCCCTGATCAGTGCAAGCGCTAGGTAATCTGGGTAAGACAAAAGAATGAGAATGAATTCTCTTGAATGAATACCATTCATTCATGTGTTTGTGCTAATTGTTGGCCTGCTAACTACAGCTACAATTTTGTGGGGAAAAAATCCACAAATAGTCCCTGTTTAAAGACAGTAATGACGAATAATATTGCTTTAAAATGTATTAAAACTTTAATACATGAATTATTGCAGCACAGAGATATTTTAGATCCTACTAATAAAGTGAGTTGTCCTTCATTGAAACACAAATCTATGCCACTTCCCACACAGAAGTTGTGATCTATAAAAACAAACTCGACAGGACCTGATGGTGCAGATGGTGAGGTGGTGAACTGAAGCCACACTGTAGAAATCAAATGTGAGAGCCTCTCACGCATTCAATATCCCTTCATCTTACTCTTTACTTGTATATCCACTCGATCATATGAACACATAAAGCTATAAACCAGGCGTTTTATTTGTGCCAGTGAGCCGTAACTCATCCATAAGTACCGTACAATTGTAAAAGATATAAACTATCTCAAATCAAATTCTGCTCTACATTTAATCAGCGCTGTCTGCACCCCAAAGGGCAGAGGAGAGGGCCGGACTGCTGACACTCGTGGTCTGCTGCAATCAGCTGTGGAGGACCGCCGCTGATGAAATCATCATCATCGGCTGTAGAAATCAAAGGGTCGCAGAACAGAGAGTTTTCAAAAATATCTTATAATATTTGATTTTGTGCATATATCACCAATGATATCCGTGTTCATTCAGTTTAGCTTCTGTGTGTTTAATCACTGCAGTGAACACAATGTTGTTTATTAATTAATGGTGACTCTGATAGGGAATGATACAGTATACTGTGCACGTAGATAAATAAAAAAACATTCTCACTCTCTGCCTCCTGCAGTCACCTTGATCAGCATATCTTCCCCACCTGCGTATGTGGATTGTGTAAATTAGCTCCGGCACAAACAACACACTCCATATCCTAATTATGACTCCTAATCATCATGCTGATCATGTTCACCACAACAAAACGCATCCGAATAAATCAATCAGCTATCAAACGTACATTTTCCAATGATATCCAGGGTTGTTGACACCATTGATTGTCAAGTCATTTCGGAGGCAATCAGTTTGATTGCTGTAAACATACTGTATGTGTTGATGTGACGCAACATAAAGTATGGGAATGGAAGAATGGAATTAAAAGGAACGAGTGTTCAGGGACGATTTCGCCCACAAACTCCACGATTTCTCAGCGTTCCCCTTGGTTGTTGCCATGGTTCAGCAAATAAACATTAATAAGGGGGCGGAACAATGCGAGGCTGATTCTCGTTCCTGTATCTTCCAAATTAATTTGGGATTTCTTAAAGGAAATTGCCCTCTGGCTGGTGTATGCAAGGTTTATCAAAATCAGAATGTTTTGGTGTATGTTTTGGTCCATTTTTTCTTGTCTACGTACGCATCCTATACAAATAAATGAGACCTCAGAGCAGACAACTTGGCCAAAACTACAAAGTCAATAAGACTTGAGTTGTAAAATAAAACATCCAGAATTATCCTTTAAAACAGATTTACCTGCCAGAGGTAATTCCTGAAAACTCATTTAATACTTCATAAAACACATTTTCCTCCGAAGGGGTTTCTGTGATGCGATTCTGACTTTATTCACTATATTTACTTTTTTTTTTATACAACAGATAAGGTTAAGATGCAGATATGTCCCGAGGTTGAGTTGTAATGACAAACATATCTAATCTGTTGACAGTATGAGAACTTCTAGGATGAAGCTCTGCTCTACACACCCACTGGCTCCTTTACATCTCTTTAATGTGTATGTAACATGCTGTGATAATGGTATAGGTGGGTGGGTGCGGACACTGGACTGTATGTCCATGAGCCCTTATCGCTGAGTGTTGAATAAATCTGCCCATGTCAGCGCGGCAGATCTGCGTGGGATAAAAGCTCCCGAAGACACATATAGACTGATCAGGTAAACATATAATGGACTCTCAAAGTGAGCTCGAAAGATGAGCTCTATTCTAAGTTGAGTGGTTATCGATACAGGAAACACGCCACCCAGCTGCTGCTGAGCCTTGATCACTTTGCGTCGCGGAAATGCTTGCAGTTTGGAGCCCTCTGGGAAATAATATCATCGGGAAAGGATCGTGATATTCACTACCCATCATCATTTGCTCATCAAATGTTGTCTCAGGTGGGGTTCTTGACAATATCATGTTCATCACGCCAACGCATGTGGAAGGTATTTAAAGCCCGGTTTCTGCCAGCAGCACACACCGACCTCCAGCTCTAAAGGTGAGCATAATTGGTCAGGTGCCAGAGCCAGAAATTGTGCATAGAGCATAAAGAGCCATGTTAGCAGTACTAAATCATAATAGCTTGCTGTAGTGGTACCATGCCATTGTTTCGATATCCCATTATTCAGAAACCCCTAAAGGTCCGAAAAATGTCCCGGTGGACCAAAAGCCCATTTGTCCGACAGCCTGTTATCCCGAAAAACAACAGCCGATTGTTCCAAAGGCCCATTGCTCCAAAAGTACACACTGTCCCTGCAACAAACAGAAGCACCTGGCTCATTATCTTGCAGATATTATATTTTCATTTTTATATTACAGACTACTCTGCCTCTGGTTGGCTTTCTTAAACTAAACTAACCTCACTTCTCATGCCAAAACCTCACCAACCCAACCGAGTTAGGCAATGAGTAATAAGAAGCAGAGCCTGGAACCGGCCATGTAGAGTATCTCCAAACAAATAGATTGGAAAATAAAACCCAAGCCATCTATATGGCCTTTTTTTGTTGAACTGACCCTTTAAAAGCTGTAACAGATATGCTTATACGATCTCTGACCCCATGGTAATCGGTCTGATTGTGATTTATTCTCTGGGGGCAACGGCCAATATTTCAGGGATTCTGGTAGCCGGTGTACTGTTTACAGTCCGATTAGCATTTTTTGGGGGTAAAAACAAATGTGAATTTAGAAAAAGTTAAATCATTGTCAGACGGTAGCATTATTTTTATAATAATTCTGCAATGGAGTTGTATTCTTAGCCAATCAAGCGACACGTAGTGGCAGGTATGTAATGTGTTCCTTCAGGCTTTCATCCATTCTCTGTTAATTCATTAGATTTACTTGCTGCACATATTTTGATTTGCATTAGACTGACAAAGGGATTTCCTGCTATGAATATATCAACTGCTCTTGATGCTGAAAATCCCATTAGTTTCCTAAGATGCAAATGTCACGTCAATTTCTTAGACCGTAAAGTCTCGTGATAAAAATCAATATTTTCAAGACTTAACATCTTTGCCTGCATTATTGAAACAAAGAAAACAAAAAAAACATCTGCATATTAAATAAATGTCACAACATATGCCTTTTCATTTGGATGCATATCATAAAATTGCTTTTCCTAGAGTTTCCAAGTTGATTTGAAATTTAACTCAGCCTTGCAGCATGTCCAGCCGGTCCTCCAGCCGTCGGGAAACTGAGGTTCAGCACATTTTAAAACATAGGTCTTTTAATTCCAACTTTATGAATAAATAACGAGTCATGCTGTGATATCAAATGTGTCACTCTGCCAAAGTAGGGCAAACATTACATGCTGGTTGTGAAGATGGCCCACAATCTATACTAATAGATTAGAATTTTTTTTAATTATTCTATAATTTTTTCATTATCTTCATCAGCTCTCTCTGCAGAGCAAAGCAGAACCTTATATAGCTACACAGCCCTTTATCAGACATGGTCTAAATCTGTATTCTGTGCTCATGAAAAGACTCAGATTCATTGTGGCATGACAATAGTATTTTTATTTTTGTTTTTCAACAATGTTCTTTGAATTATGTACACAGACAGTTATTTCCTCTCACACAGGCACAAAACATGTGCATGTCAGCCATCAGCTAATTTATTTGCCGTGCGTTCAGTCGTAACCCTTGTCGGGAGAAATAAAGTATTTGATCAGCCGGTGGGACTTTGAGTGATCAGCGATGGTTCTTTGAGGTGAGCTTGATGTGTCGGAACCCCTTAGAAACTCTCTACCTGATAGACACAACAGTCTGTGAGGGAACAGGCATTCCCATCTCTGTTTAGTAGAAAGGGAGCTTGAACTATTTTCTCTTCATTGTCTCTATTCCATATCGCAACCTAAACCTCCTACTCTTGGATGTATTGATTGCAGAAACCAACAATGGTTCTCTCCCTTGAAATACATATTTTCCTACTGATGATAAGATTTTGGACATTAGATTTAAATACAATTATTTCAGATTTATTTTGGGTGGAATATTGCTTAGTTTTACATGTTGACACATGACTTAGATGGAGAAAGAGCACTCTCTATTCCTCCCAGGCTCCAAAACAATCCTTGCTCTTTCTGGAGATCTGCCATCGTCTAATTAACACCCCCCCCCCCCCCTCTCCAATTTTAACAAAGCAGCATGTGCAGTGCTTGTGCCCTCATGCAGAACCAATCAGCCGAACACAGCTTAATCAGTGAGAAAAATGGGCTTATATTATTATACCTGTAGTGTTCTGCACAGTGCAGTCAGGTGGGCCCATCTATGTATTTTGCACCCCAGCAGCTAATTTTGGATGGTTAGGTGAGGCAGGATGAAAATAGCCCAGAGCAGAGAAACAACACCGAGGTAGCTGCGATCAGCGATCAGATGCTTTCTTGATAAATTGTGTAAATTGTGTTCAAATCTTCTGTGCCTCCAGTCGTCCTACACTTGCACCTGCTTCTCCACACCTGGTAGCTCACACTATTCGAAAAACGGATAGAAGGCGGATGTACATTTTTTAAAATCTAACACAATTCCGATTTATTTCTATTTACAAAGCAGCTTTCTTCCTCAGCGCCATGGCAACAAGATTATGTCTTCAGCTCCAGTAGCAACTTTCAAGGACATGGCACAAGTTCTTTCTGTTTGGCAAGTTCGGGGATGTACCTTGGATCCAATTAAAGCAACTCCACACCGTTATTGATGCCAAAACACCATGAATAAGTGGATGACGGGAGGAAATGTAATTCATATTTTTCGGAATAAACTCACACACTCACACAAGTGACCAAGTTTTTGTCCAAAAATACATCATATTACATCATATGTGATAATTGTAATACGGTTTTCTGTATCATAAAGTGCTGCTACCCATGCATTATTAATAAATGAATATTTCCAAGGGTTATCCTCTTTAAATATCAATTAATAAGTAATACAACGGTTTACATGGCTTTTTGGTTTTTAGTATACTATAATATATAGTGTAACCTCCCCTGCCAATCTATTCTTGCCTTTATGAAGTCCTCCGGCTGTAACTCTGCTTGATGGCCTTTGGACAGTTTCACAATCTATTCTTCTTTCCCAGCAGAGGTTTAACACAATTAGTTCCCACTGCTGTTAAATAGCCTTAAGCTTTGTCATGGAGGTCCAAATGGCGTTCTATAAATGCCATGTTAACATTACGGACTATTAACAGTCTAATAAAAGTCTCAGGGAAAAGAATTTTATGAATCAGTGCCACATTAGACAAATTAGAAACCATATTTTACACATTAGACAAATTAGAAACCATATTTTACATCGCTGACACTTTATGTTTTGTACGATTCTAAAATGGCATAAGTGAACACAGTTTTATGATGACTTTGGCAATTATTATCTCATATGTAAAAGAAGAGGCTTGTTAATGTACTGTGCATACTGAGAAGATATGAATACAATTTTTAAACTCACTAATCAAGGGTCAATTTCTGATTTATTGGGGTTTAAATAAGGGACAGCACCAACTCATTCCCACTCTCTGGCAGCCCCACTGTCTCCACTCCACATATTATCAGCTGGAGGAAGCCTGCTGGGAGCGATTCCACGGAGGTTATAATAGGCAGCGGAGGGGGCTGGCGGTGTGCTTTGAGTTGGATGACGTGGGAGGGCTTCATGCGTCAGGAAATGGATGAGGGAGTGAGTAAGTGAGCGAGGGAGACAGGGAGGGAGGTAGTTGGATCTCCACTATCTAACAGCGCTGGTTCAACAATGTTCTGCTCGGAGTTTGGCTCTGATCAGACAGCGAAGGGTGACAGGCTCGGTGTGAGGCAGAGCCGCGAGCCGAGGGAGCTCAGCACTTAAACACACCGCTACACAATGTGTGTACTCTCCTCGAGCTACAGTTCTCTGCAAATGGCCCAGTGTACACAGTATTACTTCGGCAAAGTATGAGTCAGCAAATTATATTGCAGAAGAGGATGTATGCATCCATCAAATAATTGGCTTTTTTAGTCATTTCCTGCATTTCTTGACACAGCTTATCTTCTGTAACTCTTGTTGGCAATCGTGATGGAGATGTGGCAACATCAGGGACGGACTGGGAGCAAAAATAGGTGCTGGCATTTTGGCCCAGACCGGCCATCCACATAAGATCACAAATAACTGTTCTGTCAGAATAAAAAACAAAGGTGATATTTTTAACTTTAAAAAAGAACCCACCGGAAAAATGCCCGGTGTGCCAGATGACCAGTCTGCCCCTGGGCAAAATATATGGTTGGCAACCATTTGCAGCTTTTGTGACCAAATCTAGAATAAAACAGAAAAAATTGAAATTCTTACAATTTAACCGACTGGCGTCTCAGAAGTGAAACCTCAGGTCTGAAAAAATGAAGCCAATGCTGAAGTGCCTTCAACTTGCATTCTCTTTACTGGCCATCAGGGGGCAACTCCTGTGTTTGCATATGAGAAAATGACTCTCCTTATCATTTGGATTGTTATAGTAAGCATTGGAAACATGAATGTATGGTCTCAATCTCTAGTTTTCCCGATTTAGAGTCAAATAGACCAATAGAATTGTCTTTGTTTTATCTAAATCTTACAACTTTAACCACTTCACGATGTTGATTGAAACATTTTGGGTCAGCCTTCATCTTGACATATTGACTTTATTAGACTCATCTTGCACATGCAGTGCACTTATCGTTGTCATGTCATCATTCCAGAGTTACAGGCTGTTCTTTGTCACCACCGGCTTCCAACTCTGAACGGGACACAGTGAGCCAACACAATCACTTCTGACTCCTCGTGTTCTGCCTGCGAGCTGCTGCTTTTACTCCCTTCTGGGAACGTTATCAACCCCTGACCATCAGAACGGATCTCAAAGCATTAACACCACTTATGTACACGTCTGGTTAATGAAGCAATATCGTTCCAGCATTTTATTTGTCTCCATGTCTGATTCAGTGACAGCAGGAGAATCTCAATGCTGATAAGCATTTATTTTTTATTTAAAAAAAGTATTAAAAATTCTCTCCATTTGCCTTCTTCATTTGCATTGCATTGACTTTGGTGAAAAACACTGTATGGGAGCCGAGTTCCTCTCCAGTATTTCAACCCCGTAGAGAGTTACAATTACACTGCAGCACATTTCCTCATTACTTGCACAATAATATGACAGTAAGACGGACTTATTATTGCAGACACGGTAGTATTTTTTATATTATGCAAATAATATCTGCAAAATATCATAAGAAATGACTCTATAAAATAATAGTTTGAGGTCCTGAAGCATTAAGTGAACAGTTCACACATCACCAGGACATTGTGTAAGCATATTCCCCTCATTCTCTTTGCAACTGTGCATTTTTTTTCCCCCCACGTCCCTGTTTCTCAATGTTCCCTGCCACAGATTGCTTCAGATCGTACTGTACCCTCACTCGCTGCTACAAATTGGCCCCTTTCTGGGGCGCCACACAGGGGATTTGTGATTGTAATTTCATTTCTGCCACTGAGGGCTATTGCCTCAGTTAATCCCATGTACAGAAAGATTGTCTGTAGGACGAGGAGGATGACTAAAAGGCCGAGTTGTAATTGTGAGGAGAGGGGAAACCGGGGGAAGTGGGGACAGGATGCTAATGAGACGTACTGAAAACCGGAGCGCTGGCTTTGGGGGTCTAGGTTTTTTTTTTTGGTAACTAGCATTAGAGTGATGTTCACCTTATTCCTCCAGGACATATTTGACAATGGAACAACCAATGGAAGACAGTTGAGATCCTAACAGGTGGATGGGATCTTTTTTTTAAAATAAAACAGGGAAATCAGTATTGAATGGAGTTTTTATGATATATAATGGCAATTGGGGCTGCCACCTCACAGTGAGAGGGTCCCGGGTTCGATTCCCGGGTTGGGTTCGGGTTCCTTCTGTGTGGAGATTCATGTTCTCCCCGTGTAAGTGTGGGTTCTCTCCGGGTTCTCCGGCTTCCTCCCACAGTCCAAGACATGCAGGATGGGGATAGGTTCATTGGTGACTCTAAATTGCCCGTAGGTGTGAATGTGAGTGTGAATGGTTGTCTACATGTGTGATAGACTGGCGTCCTGTCCAGGGTGTACCCTGCCTTCACCGCGAACCTGAATACAGGATAAGTGGTAGACGATGGATGGATGGATGGATAATGTAAATTAAAATCATTGTCAGTTATTACTACTAACGTTAACCTCTTGCTGTGTAGTTGTGATTAGCAGCAGAAAGCAAAAATACATATGATGGATGCAGATATGTATACTAAATGAAGCTGTCACAGTGAGACAGGTGCTCAGATTGTCGTTGCTAATGAACAATTAGACCGGAGCTTTTCGCGAGACGTCTCACCCGCCGGTGAAGTTATCTTAAACGGGGTGGAACAGATGCCTCGCGGTTAAATGAGTTGTTCACAGGGTTGGCCTTTAACGCGATATTAATAAGCTCCGGTTGAGATGGACTGGTTTGTTTTCTTTTCTTTTTTTTTCAGTCAGAATTACACCATGAAGTGTGTTCAATAAACAACTGACAAGAAAACGATGTTGAGGTTTTTCTGGCAAAAAATTGTTTTATTACGCTGATCTCAAGAAATGAAGCCTCTCAGAGCGTCTATCTGCATTTAAACCTTGTTGGAGTACCACATTAATCTCAGTGAAGCGTTTTCGGTACGTTTTCGGTACAATAGGTCAAACAGAAAATTTTTTCCTGTCCATAATTCTTGCTTTAACAGATAATGTACTCAAATACTGGCTTATTGCCAATAAAAATGAAATAAATATAACAATAAATGACAGAAATGTCCGCAATGTAAATGCAAATTCTCCCCTCGAGATCAATAAAAACTCCAGCTCCAGGATTTCTGTTCTGTGTGTGCGAGGAGTCGACCCCAACAGCTGTTTGGGTCACAGACGACGTCGAAGACTTCCAGTTTGAATACGTGACCTTTGCACCCCTGAGTCACTACTAATACCGAGAAGAAACTGGAGTGGGGAAAATACCAGAGAGCTTAGTACAAAATAAGCTCAAAAAGAAAGGAAAAAAACACTACTGCACACTACCTTCAACCACAAACCCACAAGGTAACAGCCTCCCTGAACTCCCATTGTGGATTCACTTTCACTGCAGAGCATGGCAATGCCATTAAAGGCAAAAAAAGAAGGCATGAAAATACAACACACGCACACACACATCACACACTAGAGTATTGCGCAGTGCACTCTCGTGGGAAGGGAGGCAGTTCCACCTCAGGGAGCTGTGAAGGCCGGCGCTCGACGGAGTCAACTCTGTAGCAGAGCCACGGAGGCCGGGTGCATACAGATGACTGGGCGCTTGTATAGGTGTGCACTGGAGAGGGAGGGGGGCTGGCGTACAGGCTACAGCGTTTATGTTTGGGGTAAAGAGCAGAATATGCTACCAGGGGAGGGGGCTTCGGGAACAGATGGAGTTTTCAGCTCGGATTGTTAGCGGGGGGGAGGAGAGGGACTGCCAGCTGCAGAGAAAACAGCTGAGAGACTGAGAGAAGACACAGAGCTCAGGTCTATTTATGTTCAAGTTTAGATTGTGGAGAGTTCATGATGCTGTCACAGGATTCACCTGTTTCACAATTTACTCTCTGTCAAAAAACACCTAATTTCAGCAGTGTGAGTGTTACATAAGACAAAAATATGGTCATTATATATATATGTGAATAAGTAACCAACCAGGGTTGGATGGAGGCCAGCATGGTCCAGGAGCACCTATGTTTCAATTTACACATTTATACAACTGTTAAAATATATTCCACATTTGATTCAGTGGTTGAGCTGAAACTGAGACTGAAATCAGGTTTGGAAAAATTGTATTTACCTTGTTGATAAATAACAATTAACAATGTTCTATACTGTGCAGGGCGCAGGAAAAACAGGAGGAAGGAGGTGTAAAAAACAAACTTCACCACCATCAGAATTGTGAGAAACACATTCACATGGCCGACAAGACAAGACAGAAGCTCGGGTGGAAAAATAACACACACAACAACTAAAGCCCAGAAAAATAGAAACCTCAAGTGGATTATTTTGTCAATTGTGATTTTTCTTTTTTTTTTTTAAAGACAACACTGAAAGACTTCAAACTGTGCCTTCGTACATCCCATGAGTCAAATGACTGGAAATAAAGTGCAGAGTCAAAATAGCTCAAGCAAACACAAAAGCCAAATAAATCACTGCTCTACAGAATTCAAGGATCATTTATTGGCTCTATGCAACTCTTTGCAGCTCATTTACTAACCAAAGACGACAAAACATGTAAACACATGCGCATTTTTCAAATGTGCGTCGGGAGGAAAGTAAACAGCAGCAACAAATACACTGATGAATTGTCTGGGCCGATGACGTGGGGGAAACATTGTCCCTCAACTTTACGATGTTTGAGCAACAAGCATCATTGACGCAAACACAAAGTCCACATCTCCTCATCCCCCCCAGAAACCAGCACCCTGTCCCCAGGTCCATCTGTCGCCATAGAAACTCTAGCACAACAGTCACCGACCTCCCATTGTTAGGGTTTTCCTGAAAACCACACAACACCCATCCAGGAGCATGCTGGGTAGTGGAGTAGCCTTAAGGTCTGAGCTGGGTTAGCTAATCCCTTCCCTCCCTTCGGTGCCGCTTCGGTCGGAAGATACTGTCAGCAGTGATTGTCTCAAGGTCTGCTTCACTTGATTGATGTTGTTGAGTGTATCTCTGTCATATGCCATCCATGCTCCAGTAATAAAGAGGAAAAAGAAAACCTTACACTCTGCACCTGTGGAGCCACTTCCCCGGTTGTCATTGACGACAGAGGAACCCGAGGGCACTTCAGGAATTCAGGAGGGAACTTTTCTGATCTCTAAATCACTTCTCTGCATCAAAGTGTCCGATCAGCAGATGCCATTAGTCATATCACGGCTGTCTGACGTATCATTTTATTCTGTCGTGTTTCAATTTAAAGAAAACCTTCTTCGCTTCCCTCGAGGCTGTAAAACCAGGATCTGCAAACATTTGACACGGTGCACTCTTAAAGTCGGCTTAGGAAGGAAGTTTCCCCCTGCAGGGTGAACCGTAGGTTTTAAACAGTATGTTCTGTTAATTGCTGTTGAGTAAGAAGGAACTACATTATCCCCGGGGTTTATTTAATTAATGTTCGGCCCGAGGAGAAGGAGGGAGAGGCGGCAGACACATTATCCTTTTAAAATGCACTTCAGTGCTTTGGCATCGGTGTGTCGTCTTCTATGGACCAACGGTTCGTTCAGGTTGCAACCACCGTCTGAACTGAAGGATTATCACACCCATGGAGGTCTACTCTCACCCATACGTTAAGGGGATGGATATTCTGAGAGAACATCTTAATCTTTAATCTCCGAGAACCAAATAAAAAATAGAGATTTCATATTTCATGCAGTACTTTTTGAATAAATGTTTTTATAAATGCCTTTATCGTTCTCATTGTCAAATTAACCTTTTGTTAACATCCTGCAAAAACAACAAATAGCTTTTTTTTTATTGAAAACTATGATTAAAAAAATAACACTGATAGAGACAATTTAGCATCACAAATGGACACAAATATCATAATACGAACCCGATTGACCAAAAAAATGTGATTCCCTTTAAAGGGCTTAAGATTAAACGAAGAATCACAACAGGAAATAAAAATGCTTATAGAAATGTAATAACCTGTGTGACCTGTTTAATAAACAATAACAAACAATATAAAGAATTATAGGCACAACGGTCTGTTATCAGCATATCGAATTACACGGTGGCAAAACTTTGCTACAAACCAGTTCCCAGAGATCCGTGTAGCAGAGCCTCAAGTAGTGCGAGCTCAGTATTTATGTCACAGTCTTCTCTATGGCTGTGCAGAGAGCCAGTGTATCTGTGAGCAGAGGTAGCAGGGGTTAAGTGTCCGGATGCACATTGCAGTCCGCTGCTCAGCGGGGGCCACAACACAACTCGATAGGTTGACAGCACTGCAACGCCGACCTCATGCTGAGGGATGAGTGGATGTGTGTGGTGGGGCAAGCCGGTGCATGTTTGGAGATGGATGGAGGTTTAGTAGGTGACCGTGTTGATCCTTGTTTAACTCCCTAGCCGCCGGATGCATTAAGCATTCCGCTCTGCTCGACATCCTCCATCGCCGCTGCATACGTTCTTATTGATCCCGGGTTAATATAGATAAACACATACTTTCAGGTCATAGTGTGTTTCAGCTTGATATGTGTTCAGCTCGCGTCGCCTCTGACCTGAACATACAGCACCTCTTGACTCATACGGATGAAGCTAGCCACTCTGGAGATTACTTTTCATGATTGAATGTTTCACGTGTTTCGTTTCGGCACCTGTGCTTTCAATGGAATGAAATCAAGGATAAGTCAGTGGAGGAAATGTGTTCTATTTTTAATGCATGGAGGACCCCTGAAGGGGCGACAAATGGCCAATTTAACACAGGATTGGCCTTCCAAAAGAAAAAGTACAACTTAAGGAACTTCAATATGTTTGTCTTTAATTTGTTGTCCTGGAGCATGCTTGGTCTCTGACAGATATACACTCATGAACACCAGAGGAGGAAGCTTGGGGGAACTGCTTTACTTATCAGGAGCTACAGTGTTATTCTGCAGGTCATTGAATAACACTTTGAATTATATAATCAACTTTATTTGAATAGCACCTTAAAAAACAAAAGTTCACAATAATGCTTCGACAGAAAAGCAAAAGCACCTACGTATCTATACTTATATACATCTTTGAGATAGTGAAATAATATAAAAAGATAGAAAAACCTTTAAAGGACAGTAAAAACAACAAGTTAATAACAAAAAATCAGATCAACAAGCAGTTTTAAAGAGTTTGAAAGACAAAATGTCACATTCGGTTGGCTTGTGTTCCCGTCTTATTGCTTGACCGCCCATTTTCACTGGAAGTACCACTTTAGTGAGTACAGGTAGTAGACATAGCAGCTCCTGTGACCTGCAGTCACAATCGTGTTATGCTCTTTTATCCCAGATTAAGCCTTCAGAGTCGTGAGGTCATAAACAGGTAATCTACTTGCGCACTTCAATCAGACTAAATGTGGGGTATTACTTAGCTTCAATGTCACCTTGTGTTCGAAGCATGAAAGTGAAAGCTTGTCGCCAGCTTTTTTCCTCACCAATACATCAACAAATCGTGGCCATGTGTGGTGGATAAAGGTTAACAGACAACAATCTACAAATCAGCGTTACATGTTATTGTGTACATTCTTGCATTGGTCTCATAGCATCATAGCCATTGTCAGAAATAAACCTGTGAACGCTTCGAGCTACCAACTGTGGTCTGTAGTTGCCAACTGGTGAGTGGGTTCAGTTTTCAACTGTGTTCACAGAAACCCACCTTTCATGCACAGCTCCCCACAAATACGCATTTCATGTTATCACACACACTTTCTCCTCAGCCCCCTCCTCAAGTTAAACAGAACAGATCACAGAACAGTTAACAGCAGCAGCTCTGACAGCCCGGTGGAAACTCCACAAAATCTAAATGTAGCCTATCTGCAACAAACTTCACTTTCTAATTAACAAGAAACCACTTCATTCCCGACACATTGATTGAAAGCGTCACACATCTTACACAAATCTTTTGTAACAGCCTGGTTTTATTCTTTCACTTGATCCAGAAGTCCAACATTAGGAGTATCAGAATATAGTTTTGGAATATCTGCACTCATCGTCCATTTAAACAAAATTATGCATTATGGCCACCAAAATAAATCTTCACATTTTCATTTTTAAACAGAATTCATGACATCCCTTTCTTGAAATATAACTGCATTTTAAAAATGCACATTTTACGTATCTGCCTATCAGTTTTCTGTTCAATTTATTTTCAAATTAAAAGCATCAGAAGTAGCAATAAAAACAAAAAACTGATTTGGTACATGTAATATTTATGTGCATGGCATAGTCACATATATCATGTGGCAAAAATAAATCAAAAAAATATCTCATCTCAAGGTTTTATGACAATTGGGTGGTTTTGGTAGCCAGATTCGGAACTCACTGTACAGTTCATGTACTATAACTATTATGCCGGTGCATTTCTGGATTTAAAAAAAAGAATCATCTTTTCATGTCAGAGTGCAGTTGAAAATTGCAAACTGCAAATTATTAGAGCTCACATAAATGTCCAAATAAAACCAGTTGAACAATACGCAATTGTACTTGAGGTCAGGAAAAAGGGATTGTGCCCTCCTGCATTTTGAGCCGCGTTCACATTTACAGACATAATAATGCGTAAACGTATTTCTGATGTACCTAAGCAGTCAAACAGACCGTGGGCACATAATTAAGTACATGTGGGAAATATGGCTTATATATATATATATATATATATATATATATATATATATATATATATATATATGTGGTATTCATATTTGAGGTGTTGTATAATTCAGACACTTTCAGGCTCTGCTCCTCCTGAACACAAACATCATTCTCCTCTTGTGAAGAGCAAATGTGTACTCTCTTCCTCATTATGAATGTGCCGCTATGCAATCGAGGAGAGTGCATTGCTTTTAAAAGGGAATCGGAGGAGTGTTTTCTTTGGCTGCGGCTGTTGCCAGCCCCTCAAACATCCTATAGATCCTTTTACAGTTTATAAAAAAAACATGATGTAAGTTAGTCTTCTTAGACTTCTTTTCATCACCAGAGGAGTCGCCCCCTGATGGCCACTAGAGAGAATGCATGTTTAAGGCACTTCCGTATTGGCATCTTGGTCTAATTTGGTAATTTCAGGAAACTTTGCTCATCCGGCATGGAGTCGGGGTCCTGGTGTTCTTTGGCGTTGAATTCAAGCTGCTAAATGAAAGTTGCACCCTCCTTACGATGCAGAAATCTTAATTTCTGCCACTTTAAATTCAAGCCAATAAACAACCTATCAAAACATGCAGAGGCCCTGTACCTTCAATGTGACTGACGCGAGGTGAATCGAGAATGAAAAGCCACTTCTCGTTGCGGAAGTTAAATTTGACAGTGGCTGTGGCTTGAGATAGAGGCTAAAAAATGGTATAGACGTGGTGGAAAGATTAAATAATGAAGCATGCTTCTGAGCAAGGTGAAGCATAGTAATTAATCCTACCTCCAACCCCTTCGTACTCTGGCCGTCTTTAACTGTAAAAAAGCTTGACATACTAGACACACAGTGAAGAATTACCTTCGGTGTTGAAGCAGGGACTTTTTATTTAAAGTGGTTAAACAATCACGTAGCATTAAGTACTGATAAGAAATTACAATTATGTTTCACAGAAATGCACATTTTCATTTTAATTACTGTCAAGTGATAAAATATTCACATCAAATGATGGAGCCATTTGCCTACCGATGAAACAATTCCCATTAGTGGCACTAAGCTGATAAGTATTGACAGCAAGGTGGATATTTTAGGTTGTCCGTCATTTGCTGATGGATCGGGGAGGTGTTATGGTTATTAGGTAATCTCCGTTCCGATGGACACTCTGATTTGCATGACTGAAGTTCGAGCGTATTAACTACCAAGAATTTGATTAAATGGCCCGACTTTTAACACAGCTAAGAGAATTGTTTTCATGAATTAGTAGCCAGCAGACACCCTCGGAGACTGCCGGTACTTGGGGCGGTCTGATGTTGTTAGACTTTTAAAATGTCTCCTTGGATGTGGAAATGTCATCCAGAGAGAGAGAGAGAGAGAGAGAGAGAGAGAGAGAGAGAAAGAGAGAGAGAAAGCTCTTAAATTCCTTCTCCAATGTCATTCTGCAAGTCATTTATAAACAAATACGTCTTTACTTGATGCTTTTTATTCCAACAGGTCATCTCTTCCAATTATAAATAATGATGAAGAATGGGACAATACACAATTGTATTGCTATAATAAAAAACACTCACAAAGCCTAATTTTAAAAATACAGGGTACAAAACCAAAGATCCAACCTTTTTTAATGTAATGCAGGTTGATTTAATAGTAATTGATTATAGCAATAACCTTTTTTTATAGCAATTAATTGGTGCATGACTGTTCATCGGCCCAACACTTCAGAATGAAGATATCTCCTGGTTAGGTCTCCGCTGAATGATCCATAATGATTTCAGTGACCTATGACCTTTTCCTTGAATTCACTCCTTGTTCCATAATGGATAAGCCCTTTTGCCTTAAAAAGGTGCAATGTGTCAAATCTAGCCAGTATTTTAGTTTAAAATATTCAAAGAAAATGAACCAGCATTTGGAATCCGGATGTGAAGAGTCTGCCCTCGGTCCATGAGAGGACAAAGAAGTCCAGCTGCTCCGACGGCTTCTCAATAATACATACAGGGGACCTTGTACGTTTTGATAGTTTCTTATCAGGTTCAATCTGAAGTCGCAGAAACGAGAAGACTTACACCTTCAGATCGGCAAACTTTATGTGGCTGCCGTTACAAAGCTTAGACCCAACTGCCCTGCTGCCCTCTCGCACTGGGCGTCCCATTTTTCTAGACCTTCTTAGGCATGCATAAAATATGTTTTTAAGAGGAACCACTCTTCAATGTCACACTTGGCCCATCAAATCGAGCAAGAGGCGGGCTTTACTCACTATTACTTTGCCAAGGGGGGGTTCATGAAGCAGCTGTGTTTATGCATCTTGGTGTGATCGGTGCCTAACTGAGTCTGACTGCTGCTGAGCGGGAAGTTTACAGTGGATCAGGGCTTTTTTTTTTACCGAAAACAGTTGCCTGCTGCTTCTTGAAACAAGCTCGGAGAGCAAATCAAACCAAAGAAATACTAAAAAACACTATTTCAGACATAAAATCATAGTTTACTTTTTTCTTCATTTTATAAATATTTTTCAGAATTTTTTTAAACATTTTACAAATATTTTCCAATGCATTCACTTTATTTTTTGAGACATTTTACCAGTATGTTTCTGCATACAGCTGAAGGCAACGACAGACTTGGTTCATAATTCTGTGGGTTCATCACAAGTTAACCCCCTCACATTACAGACAGTCATTACTTCCACCATGAATATAAACATTTTTATTAGTGCGGCTTTAAAGGGAATGATTCAAGAGAATTCAATCTGTTTTTGTTTACGACAAGAAACCGCAGGACTAGAAAGCACCGCTCAATATGCAGGACAATATGCAGTAAAACAGTCTTTACTCGCTAAAACTGTTTGGGACACAAGTGATCAGTCAGGAAGGAGGCAGACAATAACCGGCAAGGAGTTGGCAGGAACGAGGTCAGGGGAAAAAATAATAAACACTAGAACTAATACAGAGAATTGCTGGCACGCTTGACTCCGGGGGACAAAGACAAACTGGCATAGAAATAGGAAACACACTGGCTAAATACACAAGGGAGGTCAAGATAACGAGGCACAGGTGAAACCAATCAGGTAGACAATCACAAAGGGGCATCTGAAATGAGAAGAGAGGAGCACTGGAAATGAGACATGAAATAGTAAATGCAGAAAAAAAGAAAAAAGCTGGGTCTCAACTCAGCGGACACATTATTCGCTCGCTTGTTTCTTTTTCTGATAAGATGATACACCATTTGCATATTTAAATTTAAGATTTCCCAAATTATACAATAAAAAAAAGTAAATAATGAACTGGAGAGTATGATGGCATATTAGCAACTGTAAAAAAAAAAAAATGGAGCCGAGAGAGGGGGCAATATTCTGAGAAAAAAGTGGCTAATTTGCGAGTTTATTTCAGCGCCAACAACCGGCATCTATGCTAGCTAACTTCCCATGAATGTACACATTTATTTTTCTAATGAATACATCACAGCATGTTACAACGCCTCTTTAAGGTCCTTAGAGTGATGATGCTGTTGATGGTTATTGTTGGGTTTATTTATATGGACCAAGTTGGGCTAAGATGCTAGTGGTAGTTTTCACTTGTTGTCATAGCAACGGCAAACATCCGGCGTTAGCGGAACCAAGCAACCTGTTTATATCAGCTATATATAGTTATAAAGTGGCAAATTTGCGAGTTTATAAATATATAAAGGGCCGATATAAACAAGTTGCTTGATGCCGGATGTTAGCATTGTAATAACCTTGCAAATTTGCGCCTTTTTTTCATGGAATATTGACCCCCTCTTTCAGCTCCATTTCTTCTTTACTTTTTACTTTACTTCATACATTTGCTCTAATACACCGTCGTGGAAGAGGTTTCACCTGGCATGGCTTCCCATTCAAACTATTGAATTCTGTTTGACGGACACTCTGAACCCTCCGGGGGGCGCTGGTGGGGAGCTGTCTGTTTACAGCTGCAACATGTGCGTCACGACGAGAGAAAAACAAAATGCTGGGTGAATGATAATGAGACCTGGCTGTCTTTGAACAGATATATTCAGAATTAATCATAATTAGCCCGAATGAAATCCTTCAACATGTTGCATTTCTTTCTGCTTTCCTCCGTGCAGCTAATCTCTCTCTCTCTCTCTCCCCTCTCCCTCTCTCTCTCTCTGCCCTCCATTCTCCATCTGTTTCTGAGAAGGCGAAGTCATTGACGAAAAAATAAAATCATTTGACTGTCCTTAATGTGTTTTGATTTTCCCATTAGCAACCCAGTCATTCTTCCTCACATGGGCATTGCATAATTAGTGTCTTTCATCTGCATAAATTTGGCCTCACAACCAAAAGAATATCGATCAGGCCCCGCGAGCGCAGCCTTACCTGCAAATGATGAGGTCTGTGGTGGAAACGCGTTGAAAGTCTGGCCGGAGGTGACATTTCTAATCCTTTAATTCATCTGGTGTCTCCTCTGAGTGACACATTCAAACCTGAGAAGTCACATTCGGCTGTCAGTTTCCATTTTTTTCAGCCATGACGATGAAAACTTGTTGCTTCGCGTTCGGTGTGAACATTCCAATTAAAAATCAGCTCAAGTAAACCAAAAGCTTGAGTGTGATCACTTGAGAGAGAAAAAATAGACAAAATAACATTTTTAAAATGACCTGGTGCTGACTCATTTAAAACAGTTTAAGTTACGGCACATAGAGAAGTTCAAGTGACAGTCAAAATGGTACAATGGAGCAAATTAAAGCAATTGAAGTCTCAGCTGAAGTGTGACAGTGAATGGAGCTGCAATCACATTGAAAACATCAACGTTAAACGGATGTTCATCTGTAATGAATAGAAAGGACAGAATACACAGCAAGCAAACAACAACAAGGTAATTAAGATAAAACAACCACATTTGTAAAATTGGCGTTAAGGTGATGGAGGTGAAAAGGTCAGCTGTGAGTATGGGGAGACAATTCTTTTTTTATTAAAAGTTTTCTGAATATTGTTCGAATATTAAATGTATAATTATTTCCAGCGCAATAATCTGTTTTATTAGAAAATACTGTCATAAAAAAGATACATTTTCTCCACCTTTTTTTGGAATAAAAAACCCAGTTTATTACCTACATTAAAGGAATTATTTTGTGTATTACAAATTCTCAAAGGTTATCTATTGGTAACTTTTGGAGAAATCAAAGTAGTAAACACCTGGTTATGTAATTTTAATCACTTTTTTTTTTCAACTAAACTGAAAGAAGACATGTTATGGAAGCAAAATAACCCAACATCTCAAAATTGAACAGAGCATGAAAAATTAAGTTTTTGCCCGGGGTGTCTCATCATTTCAACTGAGCGTGTTTCTTATGAATTGGAAGGATATTCCAGAGGTTTTGGCAACGCTCGAAAAATGCTCTGAAGCCAACTGATATGAAGAAACAACCGGGAGACCAGCACTGAGGAGAGTCGTGCTGCTGAATATTATGGTGTAATCAGCTGAGCTTGGTAAGGTGGTTCAAGGTTAAAAAAACAGCTCTAGCTTGTACTGGTTACCAGTGGAGAGGTTGAAATGGGTTTTAAGTCAAGTCAAGGAATTGGATTACAGTTTCTGCATCACAAGATCTGATTTTGGAAATATTATAAGAATTAAAAAAATAAAAACCAAGTTTTTGTTGGCTGAGTTTTCAGCAATAATACAACACTTAAGTCAATTAAACTTCAGGGACATCCATCTGTCCATTCAGGACTTATAAAAGGATTTTTCACACTTGCCTCCCAGGACTTCCTTAAAAAACAGATGCTCACTAATATAAACAATTTCTAGAAATGTGTCGGCTAAGGAACAGAGTGCTTTACTTCTAGTGGACATCAGGATAGGATATGATAAGAGCACTATGTCTTCACCCTGAGACTGCTCCAGTCTTTGTTGTAATGTTGTAACTGTGCAGCCTGGAAGGCATGACTACAACCTTTCCAAGAGTTTAAAGAGATCACAATATTAATCGCTTGGTTTGGCGAGAGGACTACACCTCTCCATCATGTTGGAGTTGATCCTAACATCTGCCTGCCCTCTAGTATCTGGAATGAAGTCGACAAAAGGAATTATGGAACTCCTCAAACTTTTAATTGCAAGTAACGAGTGTGGAGAATTATGTGAAAACAAATGTATCCTGCAATGTCTGGCTTTGAAACATCAACATTTTTAATACACATTTTAATTACATATGTCTTATATGTTGTCGCAGCCCATTCTCACTCCCCGGGCATCATTTAATGCAGCTTGTTGAATTCTCTGTGGTCTGATAGCGACGCTCATTTAGACGCATCCACCTGCTGCATAACAGGCAGATAAAGTGACGCAGTATAAAGAGAGAGGTTGGACGGAGGGAGGGGAGGTGGATGGTTAACAAAAAATAACAATGTAAGACAAATAGATAGGAGCCCAAATAGATAATAAACCCAAAGGGGCGACGCTCGTCCATCATGCAACAGCGGTTATTTTCAGCATATTGTTGTCATAGACATTTCTTTTAAAAAGCAAGGAGCAAACTGAAATGTTGTAACATCAATCGTTACTAACATGAATCAAGTACTTGTCGATTGTCACATGACCCATTTGTCACTCTATTACGCCGCGTACCCACCAAACGCGACGAACGCGATTTAATCGCGCGACAAATGAAATCGCGTCGCGCTAGACGCTCCAGTTTTGACGCCGGTCCAATATGCCAAAAAACGTCTCATCGCGGCTTCGCGGCTTCGCGGCTTCGCGTCATCGCGTCGCGCGACGAGCTCGCCCAAACAACATTTCTTCCGCCATTTCATTCTCTCGTCGATCATGGCTGAGATAACCACCATCGCTGCACTGTATCTACTCTGGAGAAGTTCCCAGCTTCGTCTGCGGGCTAGGCGCCGACGTCGGTTCTGGGTGCATGCTACCCTACGGAGGCGGCGTGAGCTCGGCGAGTTCCACCGTCTCCTGCAGGAGCTGCGCCTGGACGACGGCCGGTTCCAGCGGTACTTCAGGCTGACTGTTGCCCAGTTTGAAGACCTGCTAACCAGGGTACAGGACCGGGAGGTTTAGCTGCTGCTCTGCCCAGAACTGGTGCTTCATAGCCGGCCATAAGCCCCAGTGATAAACAATCGCAAAAAAAAAAGATCTCTGTGTGTGAAAAGCTGATTGTTATGTATGTATGTGTGTGTGTGTGTGCGCGTGCGTGCGCCCCCCAACTTTGATTATGGGCAATATATAATATATATATATATATATAATATAATATATAAATATTGTGGCAAAAAGCGAGGGAACACCAGGACGTCCGTACGTCAGCACATCGGTGACGATCTCAACGCTGATAGGCTGTCGCGGCGCGTCTTCACGCGAATTCGCCGCAAAAGTTCAATTATTTCAACTCGAGCGATGGCGCGATGGCGCGATGGCGCGATGGCGCGATGAAGCGATGGCGCGATGAAGCGATGAAGCGATTTTTCGCGTCCATCGCGTCCATCGCGCCGCGCTATCGCGTTCATCGCGTCGCCCGGCGCGATGAAGCGTCTAATCGCGTCTTTGCATTGACTTTACATGTAATCTTGTCGCGCGATGAAGTTTCATCGCGTTTGGTGGGTACGCCCCGTAAGGCTGTGAAGTTAATGTCAACCACGCTAGTTCCCGAAAACTAAGTGGTTTTGTTGCGTAAATCTAACTTCCTGTGAATACAGAAGTTTATTATGGATATTAATACGCCATCAGTGACACGACCTCGTCTTCGTGATGTCACCCGCTGGTTTGTGGACGAAGGTTTCGAAGCCTCAAGTTTGGTATTTTGGCAGTCTGCATCTTGGAACCTGTTAATAAGGTGTTCTATAGGGCTAATTATCAAAGTCATCTTAGTGGGGGCATTGATAGTGACAGTAGCAAGGCCGTTGTAGCAGCTTGTCAATCACAAGGTAGCCCCGCCCTAAAGTATACTCTGCTTTATGGTCTGTTTGTTTACTAAATGAACGTTATGCTTGATTGAAGAAAACTTGAAAAAGAAGGGTCATTTTGTCATCACAGACTTATTTTTGCAACCAGTCGCCCCCTGATGGTCATCAGAGAGAATGACAGTTTAAGACACTTCAGCATCCAGAGGTCAGAGGTTGCATAAGATATATTTGAACTGACTCACTAGAGGGCATCCAAACTGAAGTCTTCTCCCATTCACTCACCACATTCTCTACAACACATCACTGAAAGGATGAGGAGTAGATGGATGGGGGAAGCCGAGTAGGAAAGTGAACTGAGTCGATGGACCAGGAGCTTCCTTCCTCACACGGGCAACACAGAGTCCCCTGTCAGCCGAATAACAATCGCATCTGGAGTTGAAACAGAATGCGCTATAGTGTGCTTCCAGGAGAAAGTAACCTTTGAGGGGCCCTTCTTAAAGGAAGCGGCTTCAAGCCACGCGGGGCCCACATGGTGGAAGACGCCAGATGAGTCTTGATGGGTAAAAGCATTTAGGGTCCAAAGGGACAGCAGTCTGCCGAGATGTACTTCTCTGATGTGGGAAAGTGGCACTTGAAAAAAAAAGCAGGCAGTGTATGGTATTGATTGCCCGTCATTCTCTACCTCCTGCTCAGCCTTTGTTACTTGTAACATCACAGGGGCCACGAGCGGGAAGGGATAAATGGAGGGAAATCATAGCATTACACCCTTCAAACACCACAACACCTTATGACAAAATGCAAGGTTTTCAGAAGCCGGTGCCAAAGAACATAACAGGTGAAGTTATAGGGTTGGCATTTTCTCTTGGGGAATGTGTTTTCTTTTCCAGCTAGCGGCTGCTGAGCACCTACAGTGAGCTGCAGCTGGACTTATATGATGCTTCTTAGTCGTTAAATGAACAGAAAGATCCAATTCCTATTATTAATGAGGAGTGGGTCAGTAAAATTATATAAATATATGTGACTAATATCTGCATAAGCCATTATGTACAGTATGCACTAATTAATATTGTACAAGGCTGGCATTATTCTGTATCGGTTTTCATTGTAACTGAATTTTTTTTTAATTTGCATTATGCGTTTCCAGTCCAAAGCGCAGGCTACTGCTGTGCTTGTAATGCTACACAGCAGTTTTCTCAACAAAAGTTAAAACAATAAAGTGCTGCAGGGATTGAAGTATTTTTGGAGGTCAACCCAGGAAATCTAAAATCCATTGGATTGCGGATGCTTACATGTGTTGTTCAGCAAGATAATCTTCACAAATGAACACATTTGAGATGTTTGACGCTCGAGTGCAATCAGCAGAAAGTAAAAAGCTAACGTTATATAATACAATAAAGAAACAAAACGAGTATGTGAAGGGCGGACTAGTAGGCATGATGACATTTAGTAGTCTCATTTTGACACTTCACCAGAGGTTATGCACTGACATATTTAATAGCATACAGCGAAAGTTTTAAATCTCATTAACTTGTCTTAACCACAGACTTTATTTCAGGCATCTCACCAAAAACCCATTCAATAAACACATGACTTCATTTGATAAATGCTGACTCATTTCCTGTTTTATGACTCATTCCTGCAGCACTATAAAGACTATGTGGGGAGAAGTGAGGAGGGGGGGTTGTGGTTAGAGGGCTAACCTTTATTTAACCAGGTAAAAGCCCATGGAGATCGAGGATCTCTTTCACAAGGGTGACCTGGCCAAGAAGGCAACAGCAAAAGTCAGAACCAGTTATTTATAATATTTACCAAACAGTCAAATCAATCTCATAATTGGCATTCCAAGATTAGGGCTGATTTCAAACAGTAGAGCGGTTTTCAAGCATGAAATGCAGATTTTATAATTGTAAAGAAATGTCAATAAGCAGCTCTGATGTGTTTCATCAAGGTACAATCCTATAAGTTACAGCTATACCTTCATGCCCTTTCTATCGTGACTCTCTATCCCCTCCTCTCATGAACCCACCTGGACCAGGCGGGTTTCTCTTCAGCCTCCCCTTCATGCAGAACAAGAACTCTGCCTCGACCCACATTTCAATATCAAAGCAACCAAACACAACCAAAGCTCTCAGCTGAAAAAACCCATCGGGCCTCTAAAACGCTCCCAGCTGAATGTTTCCAGGAGAGTGCCGGCTGTTAACAGCTGGGAAATAACAGCTTTGGTGGAATTGTATGACTTTCGAGTGTTAATTGTTGTAGATTAACAAAGAAATCATTAAACTTGCATGTTTAAATACAGTCTCAAAGAGGTTGGGGTACATGCTCCGATAGCATCAGTTCGATCCGAACTGATGAGTATTTATCATTGAAAGAACAACAAATAATGGAACTATTTTTTTTACTATTCATCTCCCGACTTGCTTCGGCAAGAGTTTGATTGACAGGTGGTTCATCCAGTGACACGACACATAGTTTTTTGAAAGTGCCTGCCCTTATCCAAACAGTTTCCAATGATGGCTTCTCAGGTGGTTCTTTAATACAGAGAGGTGAGGCGTGTGTGGGATCGAGTCCAAATAAACGGAGTGTTATGGTAATGAAGGAAGGTGTCGCGGGGTGCAACGGTGTGGCTCATTGATGTGTTTTTGGAGGAGAGGAAGAAGATCTATCAGGCTTTGATTCTGGTCTTTAATGGGATGTAGTGTAGATTTAAAAAAAATGAATATCAACAAGCCTTAACCTTTAATTGATTAGTCGTCTGGAGACAGAAAATACAGATTGCTTTGTTAACCTCTTGAACCACGGTGTGTCCGGCTCAGACCCCTGAATATGAAATCATGTCCAAACTGAATTAATAGTAGCCTATCTCTGCAATAACAAGGTCTATTTGGAAAAATCTTGGTGTCATAATAAAGTTATTTTTTGGGAGGTTTTTGCTGATATGTAATCATCAGTAGATGGAACACTGTCAGACCCGGCTGTAGTAAAATGAGGTTTTCAAAAGCGATTCTGGCAACTGCAGGCTCATTGAATCACTACTGCTTTTGTCCACAGGGGTCACCAAAATCAACAAACAATGCACGTTTGTTGTAAAAACTTTTTAATTTAGGTTTGGAATGACATGTTCACTAACTTCAGAGTTTATTTGTTAAAATGTTAAATATGAATGTTTCAGTGCAAAGGCGATAACAATTACATTAAGAGAGTTTTTAATATACTATGCAGTGTGTGGAGCTTAAACACACACACACACACACACACACACACACAGTTTTCTGTATGAAACGAGCAGATTGGTGGAAAGACTGCCAGTTCTTTGGACATGATCTCTCTCTCTCTCTCTCTCTCTCTCTCTCTCTCTCTCTCTCTCTCACACACACACACACACACACACACACACTTTCTAATCTAATCACGTGTCTCTTCTATTACGTCTCGCAGATCCCTGTCGTCACCTCGTTCCAATCAACTTCCCATTCAACACAAACAACATGTCAACACCAAAAAACGTGAGACATTTTATTTGTCTGCAGTGCGCGGTTTTCATCCACCTGTGCCCCCGCCTGCCTGTGTGCGCGCATCCGCCCGCGGCCGCGCGCTCCAGTCTCACAGCGTAACAGATTCCAGTAGCCAGACCCGCGGACCTGGGTGGCATCGCTGGGTGCCCGGTACCAGACTGGAGCCAGCCAACAGGACCATCCGTTAGAGGAGAAGACACAACCGGACCAGGCGGACGTTTGGAGTTTATTAGATCACTTTGATTATTATTAACGTTTCGTTCCGAGGAGGAGGTTTCGGCAGAGCAGCATCCTCTTTGTTTTTCCAAGTTGGACTGTTTTTCCATCTTCTACGATCTACTTTAAGTCGTCAGCTGTCTCGTTTCAGGACCGACCGCTGCTGCTCCGGTGCGTCAAAGCGGCGCGGTTCGGACTTTCCTGCTGCTTTTATTCCTCTCTGCGCTGTGCCGTTAGTCTCCGGTCGCTGTAAGTGTGTTAATGACACTTCCCACAGTCACTCCGATGTGCTTTTAACTTTGTGGAATCCGCATTCCAGTTGTGCCCTGTGTGTGTGTGTGTGTGTGTGTGTGTGTGTGTGTGTGTGTGTGTGTGTGTGTGTGGTGACGGGATGGCGAGCGAAGTCACCCTGCGTCAAGCGCAACACAGATAGTCAGGAGAAGACCGGAAGTGTGGAGTTGCGTGTACAAATTAAAAGATTCAAGAGGAGAATTAAATCTGAACGTGCACGCGCTCAGCCCAATACTGATGCGTAAAACGGTGTCAATAAATGACGATGCAATCACGTTATGTTGTAATAACCCACACACATTGAATTCAGGACTTTAGCATAGCCTATTGGAGCGACCACTTCAAATTATCACCAGGAGATGAGTCTTAAAACTTTAAATTTTCTGGTATTATTTGGTTGATTCACAAAGTGTATTTGACAAAAACGGCCAACACTCAATGAACAAACCAAAGCTTTAACTTTGACAGTCCACACCGGAAGTCGTGGTTTCATTCCGTGTAGCTTGACGCTCGTCCCTTGTGCAGTAAAGGGGAGAAGTCTAGATCGGAAGGCTCGCCACCTGGCGATACGAGTTTCTGAGTTGTGAGGCATCTCCAGGTGTTAGTCTGATCCCACAGCTGTCCCACCTCATTAATGCGCTCTCTGTCTCTGTCTCTCTCCCCCTCTCTCTCTCTCTCTCCCTCTCCACACAGACCTCGGTGTTGTGTGTCTCTCCGTGGTGAGAACGGGATGCCCACTCTGTGATTCAGCGCCGGATGGATGGACGGGCGTGTGGCGTTCTCAGGGCGCACGGGAATAAAACAGTGAACTGACTGGGGATCAGCGTCCTTGCTCGGCTCTCTTGTCTTGGAGTTCTTTTTTTCCCCTTCTTCTTCTCCCAAACAGCCATATCTGGAATTGTTACCTTTGGTGGTGCAACATTTATTCCCCCGGCTTCGATCACCTGCTATGCGTCTGGTGTGGAAAATACCTGGTGGAAGGTGTACAGCGGGATCCAGTGAGGGAGATCAGGACATCTGCAACTGAGAAGGCTCCGTTTTTTCCCCCTGTTTTGTATCATTTCTAATCCGCGCGTAATGTACGTGGAATGAAGACAGAGGATGGATATACTTTGGGAAATATTGATCATTCTTCACGCCAATTTTCTTGTCAGCATATCAGGTGAGTTATGGGCGTCGTTGCTGTCTCTTGGGCAGGTGCATCAGATGAATGAATGTTTGTACTTTTCCTTCCTGGAGTCTGTGAGATGAGCGAGTCTGATGTTGGGTTGTGAGGATTAATTCACAAGAAATCTTGCTACGACGCAGAGAAAAACTGCTAGATGTTCCCCAGTTTGGGTGCTTGGTTGTGTGTGTGTGTGTGTGTGTGTGTGTGTGTGTGTGTGTGTGTGTGTGTGTGTGTGTGTGTGTGTGTGTGGAGACAATCACCGTGTAGCCCTTCAGGGCTGGATGCGCAGGCTTCTGACGCACGCATGACATGGGTGCCTTTTCATGCAAACCACGATGAACATGATGGATTCTTTTTATTCTGTGTTTGATTTTGATTTTATTTATGTATTTATTGCTCCGCGGACATGTCCCGTGCTCCTGTCCTCCTCTCCGTCACCGTGAAGTCTCTGGGCTCTGAGTTATTCTCACATGAAGCAGCTGTGCGCACCGGTGAGCGATGCGGCTCTGTAGGTCACGCTGTTGACGGGCTCCGCGCGCGCGGACCAGGCAGATGCGCCTGAGCCATCCAGCGCTCATCAACGGGGGCCGATGGGTTCCCTCACCTCACTGTGTTTCAGCCAATACGTGACTTTGCAATGCACATTTATGTAACGACTTATTCATTAAAAGAAATGATATGAATGGAAACATGCGGGGAAATTATGACTGTCTCCCCTTTAGATGTCCAAGAGTTGTTTTCTAAAATCACAGCAGATGCGACCATTTTGGGTAAAACTTGTAGTATCTCAGTGTTGGAATGAATGAAGTGATGCCACCGAGGAGAGACTCTGTCAGATGTTTATTTTTGCACCAGTGTGGATTCACTACAGTCAAAAAAGAAAAAAAAGAACCGGTGCGTAATTCCACCGTAATTACGCATTCCACACACCAGGCTGTCCTCTTTCCTCTGCACCCTGGCCCGCACGGTAGTGAATGGGCGTCACGTGACAACCGCCATGCGCCATTGACCGAGCCCCACCCAACTGTTGAGGTGGTTTTAAACCAATCAGGAACACGATATGATTAATAGGAGCAAATTGGAGTTTTGATGTGTATGGTGTATTTCTTTCTAACTTCAACTTGAGGTCGGACCTATAAAAACCCAGCAAGCTTTCCAAGTGGTGAATAGCTCTCATCAATAATTTAGATCATAATTATTATTATTATTAGTATTATTACTGCAGGCCCATTACCTGCGGTCCAGCTTCCATTGTACTGGACACCACATAATTGGTATTAACCAATGAAAATGCACTGTATATATATATATATATATATATATATATATATATATATATATGATTTCTGAAAGAGCAATGGCGCAAAAGGCACGTGTGTCTACAAAAAGTTACCTACGATTAATATTTAGTGACATCAGAGTGAAGCATTAGAAGTGTGTGTGTGTGTGTGTGTGTGTGTGTGTCAGCTAGGGCAGTTGCATTAGAGGGTTAGAGCTGCATTATAGTTGTTTTAAAAGGTAACGAATCAGGATGAATGTGCTCTCCTGCAGCAGCCTATCAGGGCGTGTCATGTTAAAGGGGGGCGACGCCCATTTTCAACATCCATACATCTTATATGTGTGGTCTTAGGCCCCCGATCACACTGAGATGCGTTGCAACAATTTAGCAGGAAGTGGTGAAGTAGTAAAACCCGCCTCTGGCTGTTGTGTGTGTGCCCCTTTAAGAGTCCACAGTTAGATGCTATGTTGAGAGCCAATCAAAACGCTCCCAGTCTCACATTTAGCACCTGTGCGGTTAGAGATAAGCTACGTCTTCTAAATGTTATGCTTGTTATGATTTTATGTGTTTCTTCTTTTGCACACGGCTCCATCTTTATTCCACTGGATGTGGTTTTTTTTGTGGCATGAAAGCTGGACTTTAACACCCCGATAACAGGCTCCTCGCCCATGCCCATGTGTCCTATACACAAGTTGTGCTTTTGGAGATCCATAAAGAAAAGTCTATTATTTTTAACAGCTTCAGCAGCAGAATTAAGGGACCTGCCGAAGCTGAGGAATGGAGGGAATAACGAGCGCTGTTAATGCCGTGTCTCTGGGGAGCCGTGCTGAAATAAATACGAAATGCTTCCGTGCGAAAAAAGGTCTCGTCGTTGGGCCGGCGACGACGGCGACGGGAGGGCGTCAAATCATCCAAGTCGCTCTGCAGTTGGAGACGTTCGCTGCCGTTGTCGTGTTCTCCAAATCGTTTTAACGGCCAATTTAAATGAATGATGATCTCATTACGTTATGTGATTATATTTAAATTCAAATGAATTATTCAAACAGGATGTTGTCAATATGGTTATGAAGTGTAATTTACAGAACTCAAACTCAGCATTCATGCCTCCAAGATATGAAATACACAAACCACGAAATGAGGATATAGAATAACTCCCATGTACGGTTACAGTTACAGATATTATCCTGTCAAGGAGTCAAGAAAGTCATTTCTATGCTATCACCTCTTTCTTTGTGGAGATTTTTAAAGATGAATAAAACTATTGAATCAATAACGTTTTTTAAATGAGCAACATTTCGTGAGTCTGCTTTTCTGATGATCCCTGGAGGCTTATTTGTTTTTAATCAGAGTCTATTTTTCATGTCTACATAGAGCGAACTAGACAATATATATGATTATCCTGATATTGGAAATTCACCCCGATCAACTTATTGTACTATTTTATCGAGATAAAATCCCATATTCCCTGTTCCTACAACCGTTGGGACCACTCCTTAATGGTGTGTGTACCTAAAATTCTAATTAGATGGAAATTCGAGAAACTCCTCCATCACTCGAGAAGGAACATGTTTCTCCGAGTGTTTCTTGAATGAAGTGGAAGAGATGTTCCTGGTGACACCGAGGGCTCCCAGGGGAACGTTTTCCGTCTTTGGGTGCAAAATCTGATTCACTACGAAACACTACCATATAATAAAGCTCGTGAAAAGGAAAATAGTGTGGATCCACAAAGTCTTTATACCCGATGACCTCCAGTCACACTGACTCATTTATCGCCGGTGGCCGAGCGGACAGCGGCAGGCTGACAGACAGCAGGCGCTCGCTGGACCAAAATATAGTTTTGATGACGGCTCCACGGGAAGAAATCAACAGTGTTTGTTGATTAATTGATTTCGTGTCGCCGCCCAGCGCAGCCAGAGGGGAATGTGCCTGTAGTGAAACAGACAGGGAGCCTTCATCAATCACGGTAGATACGGTTAGTACCTTCAAAACAACACTGCGGCGGGGTATTTGCATGATTTAAGACGCTGTGATGAGGTCTGTGTGCTCATACCTTTAATAATAACACGACGAGACACGGAAATCGACTTGTAGGGATTCTGGATTTAAGAGAAGCTCATGTTCACGATATTCATTTAACTCCCCTTTGCCATGGACGTAACAGTTTGGAGGTATTCTCATTTTAAGGAGAAAAAAAGGTAATTTCTTTTAGTTTTGTTCTCATATCCAGAGGTAAGTTCATGTTGGAGGTAATTTACAGTAGAAGACAGTCAAGGCCTTTTCACAACAGGGGCTTCTTTTTATCGTGCGATTAATTCATTCATCTCAAGTGGGTACCTCATCTTTCAACTGTTGTTGTTGTAAATATTTCCACACGGAACACAAACATTAATCATAAAAAGGTGGATTTTTGCAAATGAATGCATCTCCCGATCACGTTGCAAGAGTAGAGAAACAGCACGTTAGACATCATTACTCCTTTCAACCTTGACAAACGCAGCACAGACCAGATCCACCCCTTTCAATCCTACCTTTCACAATAAAAGCCCTTGACATCCAAGAATCACGCCCCTGGAGACCATCATTCAGCCACGGACACTTCACATTGTTTAACAACCAGTAGATAATAAGTCTGGATAAAAGCTGAGGTAAACACGGACAAAAGAGGAAGTGGACCAAGACACGTTCTTTATCTCTTTGGCAGACCTTCCTACCTTCAAACGGACACAGAGTTTTACAGTACACTCGTCAGCCTGTTTAAGGATTTCTTTATCGTCCCCTGTGGTTCTGGAATGGGCTCTCTCAATCCGTTTGTGCTTTAGATGGGAGTTTTTTTGACAGGAAGTCGTCCTCACTGGAGGTGTGGAGTTTAAAAGGTGAGGAAGGCCAGTTTGAATGAGATCTGCCTTCACTGTGCCCACAAGAAGAGCCCACGGAAACTAAAAGTCATCATCCAGGCCTCTGCGGCTTCTTCTTTCCCATCAAATGTCAGATTCTTGTAGTTTAGCTCTATTTTCACCAAATATGTTTGTACTGCGCTTTCATTTTGCAGCAGTTCAGTTACTCCGAGACTTCCCTGACGTAAAAGCTGTCCAAAGCTTGACGATCAGAAGCTCTAGAAGAAGCGAGTAAGCGCATCTCGAGCAGAGGTTGTCCGCTGAAGTGCTAGTACAAATCAGGAATTGTCTCTCTCAAGATTTCGATGAAGTTTCATATGAAATGTCTTTTATTTCTTCCTATTCTGAATCCACTTTAACAAGGACATTTGACATTTTTAAGGTCTCAATAAAAACTGTCGACATGCTCCACAATATGATAAAACACTGGCTAGACTTGTGTCACTCCCATTGTACGGTGAAGGTCCTTCGGTGGGATTTAGTGGATTTTTCTGTCATTTCCCAGCCGGTTAGTTGTCATGAAGGCGAGATGTTAAACTGCATCTGATAATGCAGCCGAGCCAGACTTCAAGGCGGGCTATTATCTTGCACAGTTGAGCGTGCATTGTGGACATGAAAGTGCCCTCAGTGCCAAGACGCTAATCTGTGATGCAATCAAGAGGCAAAAGCTTTGGCGTCGCTCCACCGACTGAACAGGAGACGGCACCCGCAGGTCATTTTCTAAAAGGGCCACAAGCTGCAATCAGTATTCTAACGGAGGGTGTGTTGGCTTGTTTACACTCTCTTTACAGATATATCAACATAGGACAAGAAACAATGTGACAATATTATAAACATACATGAATATTTGATTCCATCAAATTTAAAAAATAGCAGTTCAATTTAAGCTGAAATATTGTCATATTGTTCACCGATGTACCAATATATGCCAAAAAGGTAGAAAAAATAGATTCACATTTTTGTTTCCTGGCAAACAAAATATGATGCGTTTACATCAGATGGTACCAACTGATTTGAAACAATAATATCCATAATTATCAATCGATCTGCAACTTTTTAGCTTTTATCTTTTCAATCGTCAAATCAAATTCCTCCTAAAGTTATGTCCCGCCTCCTTTTTCCACTGGAAATATGTCACCATACGGAAGATAGAGACCCTGGATACTCATCTCCATGACCATATATTATATATATATATAGTGTGTGTGTGTGTGTGTGTGTGTGTGTGTGTGTGTGTGTGTGTGTATTCCCCTGCGGTGGTGCTGGATGCAGTACAGTCCAATGTTGACGGCATCATCCCAGACTGCAGGGGGTCCAGCAGGGGTCCTGTGGTGTGCTTTCATGTGGGCCAACACCAGTCTCTCAAAGACTCTGTGATGGAGGGTTTTCCAGGACCAGGATGACTGTTGAGTGCTTGATACCGGCTTTTCCTTGTAGATCTTCTTAGCTGACTCCGGTCCTCTTTGTCAGGATTCTGTCCCAACTTCTGAAGGCCTCCTCCTCTCTGGCCTAAATACAGTACGTGCCGTATAGCAGCTTTAATGAGCTACCAGGACTTGAATAAGTAAAACAATGAGTGGAAACACATCACTTTGGAACTGAACTACTTTGTAGTGCTGCAGTATTTTGGTAACGAGAGCATGCCTGCTTTTATCTGGGACTATTTCTTCTGTAATTTGTGCTTCTAAAGAAACGTGTTCAGAGGAGTCCTCGTTTCTGATTTACATTTTTATTTCCTCTCCCCCCCTCATTCAGTCATAAATCAATGGAATATAGATTGTGCTTGTTTTCCCACATTTCTCCTTTATTCATTTGAGTGAGTGTTTCTTCCTTTGGTTACAGTTAACATGGACACAGTAATTATTATCAAGTCATTATCTTGACTACGCAGCTATTTCATTGTAGATTGCTAATTATAATACTTGGTTTCATTATGGTGCTTTGATGTTACAGAGGTAACATATACTGTTTGAAGGTGACCCGCTGTTTTAATCCTTTCGTTTCCAGTCAGGCTGTACGTTGAACACTCCCGTTGCTTTCCCCTGATCTTGAAATACAATCTAATAATAGCTGATGATGGGGGAAGCCTCATATCTAATGCATGGCTGCAGATGTTTTTTCTTTATATCTGCCTCCATGGTGTTCCACAGAGGAAGCATGTGTACGGATGAGGAATATGAAACAATGCTATGAGTGTAAAGCAGGGCCACAATGAACCATTCTGGGGCCCAGGGGCTAAGAAAAAAGCTGCAGGGCCCCCTCTGGTTCTGAATGGTGAAGCGCTAATCAAAAGTGATGAACTAACCACTTGGTTAAGAAAAGCTCATGGTTTGGGTTCAAAGGAGTGCATTTGTAACAATATAAAATATGTGTCAATTTCTCAAACACAGCAGTGTGAGTTGTGATGCATGATTTAAAGTAAAAGAGCTAAAACACGTATATTCACTGGCATTTCATTGACACAAATTATGTTTTGTTTGCCAAAGAATTAAGCATGAATCAATGGCAGTCTTGGATGAAGCATCTTGATGATCAGAGCTTAACGTCTTCTGGTTTGCACTTTAGGGAAATACATCTTTAATGCCAACAAGCATCGATTAAACTGTCTGCCATTATAAAAAGTGATCAGGCTGCCTTTGGACTGGATTTGTGCTCTAATGACATAATGATCAAAGATGAGGTATTCAGATACAGATACACAGAAGCGTCTGGCCGTTTCAGATATTCCAGTGGAAAATAGAAATGGAGTATTGATTTTTTTTTGGTGGACTCCAGTGGTGGCGAGATCTATAAAGACTTGTTGTGTGTGCTTTTACACAGTGTATTTCTTGTCTGGTGAAAGGCCAGAGCAGGAATATGTTGTTGCTGTGCTGTGAGCACACATTGAGAGGCTGTTTGCCTCCTTTTTATGGTATATTTTCTCCCGCAGTATTTGTGTGCTTCCACCTCCCAGAAGTGCTCAAAAAGGCAGTTCTAAACAGGATTTCACACTATGTGCCAGGTAAACAGTTTTCTCTGCTGCTCTCCATCTGTTCAGACACAGACATGCCTTTTTTCTTTCACTCTTGGGCTTCGCCTTAACATGTTCTAAGCAGAAATCCTTCTCTGCAAGTGCTATAAAGGGCGTTTTACGTAACCAGTGCAGTAGTTGGACTGGGACCATCACTTGGCTCTAGGTCTTGATGAAAACCGCTCGTTGACTCCCGGGAACATACACTCATGTTATATTCTGTAAATGCTCAACACTGCACTTTTTTAAATAACGTCACTAGTAGATATTTAAAAGTTGCATAAGCAGTAAAAATTACTTCCGAGAGGAAAACGAACTCCATACATCCTTCTTAAATAATGATTATGTGCTGGATGGCAATTCATCATGCAGCTCTGAAGCTGAAAAATGCAGTTTTCTCTGCATTGTTTTTTTATTGTTCTTTTGCTCAGCATAAACAGGAATTCATCCTTTGCTCATTTAACTTGAGAATTCATCCTGGCACGCTGTTAATAGCCTTTTGTGTTGTCAGCTGTAGGACAAGACAAGGTGTTTTCAGGTGTTAAACTCTTTCCCAGGACCTTTTTCTGCTTAGACCATGCCATAGTTCCGGTGGCCCATTATTCTGAAACCCTAAGAGTCGGAAAATTGGACTTTCCGTCCAATAGGACCTGCCAGGTATGACAATTTTATCCTACTATGGCGAAGGCAGGACCCATACTCTCTGATTGGTTCACCCTGATATTGTTACTCTATATCTAAATCATCTCACTCCTCATACCTAAACCTCAGCAGCCCAACCAATCAAGGTAACAAGTGGTATCAGTGTAGGGCAGGTAGTACGAAAAAATCAGGAAGGTGCGATGGCATAATTTTGCATAATACTTAGCCTGTTTGTTGCAGGGAGAGCATTTATGTTTTGAGAGCAATGGGCCTCAGGAACAATGGTTGTTTTCGAACTGTTACTGGGATAATGGGCCAATGGGCAGTCTGTCTTTTATTGACCAGTCTGTGAATTTGCTGTATGCGATGGATGCTAAAATGGAATTTCAGCGTGTAGAACAATGTTTGATGGGAGTGATGAAAGTTCTTCAAATACAATATCCAGTTCTCCTGCAGAAGAAGCATTGAGATGGCGATGAGAGGAATGAAGTCCCCACCTAGCGCATACTTCAAAGTCAAAGTATTGGTGACTGTTAGTAATCCCAAAACCTGACTGCTACCAGAAACTGTAACCATAATCCCACGTTACCTTCAGAGAAAAACGAGCCCTGCGGCAAGCTTAGACATTTAAATGGGATGATGAACTCTCAGGATAGAGGCCTGTGGTGTATTTGTGACAATAACATGTGTCTCCACCAGCCGGCCATATGCCATCGGGCAAACATCCGTGTTGCCAGGAACACCTGCAACTCCCTCCTCTGCTCTTGAGTGGATGCATCTCATGTCTGAAACCCCAGTGGCACACGGTGCCTGCAGTGTGTTTCTGCTTGAATCTTCTTCTGCATGGCAGTGTAGTCAGTGTGCGTGTGTGTGTGTGTGTGTGTGTGTGGTGCATATTTGCTACACTGCCGAGCACCAACAGTTGGAGTTGTGGATGTCATTTTGATTGGTCCTCGTTTCTAAAACAGTGGGAATAATGACGTTATTTAATCCGAATCCATTCTGGAATTTGCTCGTCAATGTTTCGAGTTCCATTCTTGAGTTCTGCTTTCAGCACTGAAGTCTTACTTTCCACAACCGGTAGCTTCAACCTGAAAATGTGATATCTGACACATCGAACAGGTCCAACTAGATAATTACAACTATTGACTGATTGGGTTAAACTATTTATCAAGCACGTGTGCAAGTTTAGTTGGGAGATTGTCTTGCCAGATTGTCCTGACGTGCGTCAGGATATACCTTTCTCCAATTTCAAAGCATTAAACCATGAATTTATACATACAATAAAGCCAAACATCTGTACACACATCTCTCTTTTACTGACAGGATTTTCTAGTGTGACATTTTTCTAAATCGCTGACATTTTAGACAGTCAGTTTGTTGGGTTTGTTTGTATCTGGCCAAACACTTGACGATGTGCTCGTTTCACTCTTGAATTTCCTCAAGCTTTGTGTCTGCATAAATCAATGCAGGTGGCTGCTGCTGCTGCTGGTAAAAAGAGATCTCAGCCATTTTTTCTAACACTTGACAAACTGCTTGGCATTTAGTCTGTGTGCACAGGGATGTGTTTGCATGGCTGATATGAGTTCCACTCTTCACCTCCAGCAGTTCTGGCTCCTTGACAGCATCGGCCCATTGTTCAAATGCATGAGCTATGTTTATATTTCCCTGACCTATACCCACCTCATCTGGTTGTGCTAACAATGGCTGTCCTGAGGGTAATTATCGTATTGTGCAAGTCTCTTAGTAGGGAGGAGATTTGGACTTTTGACAATGGAATGGGAATGAAGAGACTGTTCCCATAGAGAACCGGTTCCTAGCTGTCAAGGCCTCTTTGTCCACTATAAGTAACCTTTTCTCACTCTGATGTTGTAGCCAGAATCACAGTTAATCATCTCAAATGTTTGCCACATCGATTCTGGCACAGCACGGTGACATTTGTCTCTACCCAGAACTCTGAGATAATTCTATTTGTTTTGATTCTATTTGTTTTGGCAAGAAACTTCGATAAGTCCAATTGTTTGAAAGAGAAGTTTTCACAGCAATATAAAACATATATTGGAGGATTACAATCTGTTGACCTTACACAAGCTCTAGTAAAATCTTATTTTTCAATCAAAGTACATACTTTGAAATATTAATAATTAAAATACAACTCCTTACCCCCCTTCAATTGTGTTTTTATCCAAAGAATGACTTCAGGGTTGAAAGTCTGGGGACTTGCGGGTATGTAGGCCTACTCTTTTTTCACTCAAACAATTTATCAGGAATTGATCAAATCTTGTCAGTCCACATCCCCCAGAGACCCGGAGCAATGTTTGGGGTTGAAGGTTAATTTCAGGATTCAAGATTGAATGATAATAAGTCCTCACAAGTATGTTGTAGTCCAAATGTGTGTGTGTGTGTAGGTGTGTGTGTGTGTGTGTGTGCGTGTGTGTGTGTGTGCGAGTGACCACCTTGCCTGTCCCCAAGCCGCCATAGCTCATCACATCTGCTGCTCAGGAATCTGAAGTCTATCAGCCAGCTGGAGTGAAACGACCTCCACGCCAGCTGTAATTTACCACGGGGAGATGGTGTGTGTGTGTGTGTGTGTGTGTGTGTGTGTGTGTGTGTGTGTGAAGGATTGACGCAGCCAGAAAGTGCACTACGAGTACGGCAAGGATGGGAAGAGGGAAAGAAGATGCAGGTGGATGATGCGTTACCGTGAGCACCAATCAGAGAGCAGCGTTGCTTCCTGCTCCATCACAATATCACCATCCAAGTGCCCCAGTTCACTCTCCATCACACACAGGCTCTGTCGGGGCAAATCTCAAACTGCTAATCTGATAATCCTGTGCAGATGTGTGTCCTGGATTTGTGTGTGTGTGTGTGTGTGTGTGATGGAGATGGAGAGTGAGTGTATGTGGTCTACAGTAAGTGGGGTGGGTGATGCAGAGAAGCTGGTGTTTACCCAGGCGTCACTCTCTCTTCCTTCTATCTAAGACCTCGGCTGTTTCTTTTTTTTGTTGTTGTTTTTTTGCCATGTCAGCAGTTCTTCTGGAATAATCTAAAATAGTTGTTACACAATCTGAAAAATATCTGGCATTGCCACACCGTGTATCACGATAATAATCACTCACAATAACTTGATCGTGGGGATTTTCTGTTATCGGGATAATCGTGAATAGGGTGTGTGTGTGTGTGTGTGTGTGTGTGTGTGTGTGTGTGTGTGTGTTTTCAGCTTAGTATCACATAGATAAGTGAAAGTTAGAGCCTGATTTAAAAAAAACAGAAGAGGATAAAAGATATATTATTAATTCTTTATTTATGCAGGGATGCATAAATTTGATCGATTTATTAAAGATTATTTGATTATTTTTCACTAAAAATAATTTTCAGTTAAACAAAAAATGTTGCGCCGTATCTGTAACATAATAAAAACGTTTCTTTAAAAAAAATTTTGGTGAAAAGTGAAATTGTTCATATATTTCCATGTTTATATGGAGTGAAAGTTAGATACTCAAGGGGATCTATTTGTAAGAGAGAGAGAAATGTATGGTCATCAAATTCCTTTCCTTCACTATAATAACTAATCCAGGTTGTTGCGTTTCCATTCATGGTATTCCCAGTATCAACCAGTTTCCCTTTGTATCAGGCAGCACATCCTGCATGATAACTGCGTATGCACAATATCACAATGTCGATGCTGGCGTATATATCACGCAGCCGGTGTCTGCTGATTGGAGGCATCTCATCTCGTGCTGTGCAGTGAAGGTTTAATCTGTAAACAAGCATCTTGTGTGGTTGATTACAACAATAAATAAAAGGTAATTTGATGTAAAGTGCTTTACATGGCAGACATAAAAAGAATAAAGCACCAGATACACACCCACTCCCACATGTATGGGCCATAATTAAAAAGAAATATATAAATAAACGCTAACGTGAGGCTGCAGACTGATCTAACAGTATAATGTATTCTTTGAAGGCTGCTTGGCTGGAAACTGTCCGACTGGACCGGATTCATCTCATTAACAACATCTCACTCTTTGTAAACAACCCGTTCATTAATATTTCACTTTCCTTTGTGAGGTAAAACTCAACATAACCTGTAGGAACACGTCTTTAGTCCACATGTCTGGCTCTAGGAAGTGTTTTAAAGCGGCTCTGTGTGCTTGACTGGCTGAGTGGGTGACTGTGAGGACTCTGCAGTAGACTCCGCTGGTCGCTATTCTTGGCTGTCTGTGCCGTGATGAGAGTGAACTGTAGCCAAGCCGTTACACACTGTGGTAAGTACAGTGTCTAGTCGGTGGCGCAGGTATGCAGGGTTTTTATACCGTTCAGCTCAGTGGGACGGGAGGTCAGGGAGGACGGGGAGGATGGGGAGGACAGGGGTACTCACCTTCTTTACACTCCCTCCATTATTGATGAGAGCTTCTGTGTCTTTGCCTCGCTTCTTTCTCCATCCAACAACAACACAAATTCTTCTTTTTGGGCACCAAAAGTTTAACACATGACAAGAGGGATTGGAGGAAGTGGGCAAACTAAGGGTGTGGATTTCCTTTTAAGATTGGGTGTATTATTTGAAGTATATATTCAGTTTATACTAGTGAATTTTAATGCAATTTATGGAAACATCTTCAGTTATGTAAAATACAAAAGCAGATATATTGTCAGAGAGGTTTGGGGATGTGTAGAAAAACAAATATACAGTGTGTGTAGGTTCACTGCCGCTGCCATCTTGTCAGTGTTTGTTTTGGAGAAAGCAAACTTTGGGCAAAGAGGGACGGGAGTCGTCTCTGAGAAACCCGTCAGTCAGAGCAAACATACCACGATTTAAGCTCCCTTATCTTCAAAATAGCTTTCAGAACAGGAGGAGAGAAAAAGGCCGTTCAGACCCGACTTCAGGGGGAAAATAAAAATGTATAACGTCGCTCCCATTTCTTTTGCAGCCAGTAGACAGATGGTATTATACGAACTGCAGGCTTGAGTCTTTAAAAAGGGACCTGTTTGCGTGAAACTGCTTTAAATCGATCTAAAATCAAAGCCACGATGGCTAACATTCATCCATTTTGCAGGTATGTCTTTGCATAGCTTTAATGAAGCCCGCGACAGTTTGCCTTCATGTGTGCATGTTTAGTTCATCCATTTTGCCTGCTTTAAAAGGAGCACAAGCTACAGCTCAGTTACTATATTTAACAAAATGACTTAGAATAGGCAATGCAATGTGCCAGAGGGTTCTGGAATCAAAAGGGAGAGTTGATTCACGATCATTGAATTGTTAAACGGCAAACAGTCAGTTTGTCAAATGTGACAATTTGCTGCGCCTCTCCTTGTTCCACCTTTGCAAATTGGATATCTTTGAGTTGTACACTGTTGTTTGCAACCCAAAAAAGCAATTTGCAGACATCATGTTCACGACAAAATGAGTGGCGGTTACTGTTGAGGTTTTCATCCAAAAAAGAATTAGAGCATGTGTTCAATTATACTGGCGGCAGAAAATACTTTCACAGTTTTTGGTGCCGAAATCATTTTAACCCTGTTCATAGTGGCTTTTATCCGAATTAACAGCATACATGCCTTGGCTGTGTTGATCACAGTCAACATGAGCACATTATGTATCATGGTGTAGGTGTATTCACGACTCTGCTGAAGTTCACTGAAGAGACATAAGAGAATGACTTCATGAGAGACCATCTTTGTTCCTTCACATCAATTAATGCAGCAGAGAAAAGGATACAAGCCTTTCACACTCATGTAATAAAGTCAAAATCAATGGTGACAGTCAGTCCGAGCCGTGGATCTGTCTTGTTAATTGAGGGACTGAGATGAACAGATTCTCTGTTACTGTAAGCTAACACCATCCAGACTGCATGTAAGAAGTGGACGTGGTCAGTGTGATGTAACCCACTGGTGTGTGGACTCTGGTTTGAAAGCTTTGAGATTTTGGCACTTTGGCCGTCTTCATCTTGTTAATTAAACCTCTTAGTTAGGTTTCGGTCACAAACCACATCATTAAGTTTGGGGGAACAAAACACGTAGTTAGGTTAAGGTCACAAAACATCTTAGTTAGGTTAAGTTAACAAAACTACGTAGTAAGGTTTAGGGAACAAACCACTTTGTCAGGTTTAGAGAACAAAATCTCTTTGTTATGTTTCTGGAACCCTTTAGAGAACCACTTAGTTAGGTTTAGGGAACAAAGGCCTGAGTTAGACTAGGTAACAAACCACATAGTTCGATTTAGGTAGAAAACCACATAGTTAGGTTAGGGAACAAACCACATATTTGGTTAGGGAACAAACCACATAGTTTGATTTACGTAGAAAACCACATAGTTAGGTTAGGGAACAAACCACATATTTGGTTAGGGAACAAACCACATAGTTTGATTTATGTAGAAAACCACATAGTTAGGTTAGGGAACAAACCACATATTTGGTTAGGGAACAAACCACATAGTTTGATTTATGTAGAAAACCACATAGGTTAGGGAACAAACCGTATAGTTAGGTTTGTGTAGAAAACCACAGTTAGGTTAGGGAACAAACCACATAGTTAGGTCAGGGAACAAACCGCATAGTTCAATTTAAGTAGAAAACCACATAGTTAGGTTTAGGGAACAAACTACATAGTTCGATTTAAGAAGAAAACCACATAGTTAGGTGTAGGGAACAAACCACATAGTTAACATGACTGCAACACCTCATCTGCTGTTATGGAGCTGGTGGATGTGTCAAAAACCAACACACACTAAACGAGTGTCAGTGTCCGACATGGAGAAGCACTGACCAAGCTGCATTAATTGAAAAACAGATTGATTGGTTTTGGTTCGGACCGAGAGGCCGGAACATTCTGAGGCGGCACAGAAAGACTGAACACTGCATTTCAGATAGGAAACCAATTGGTTTGGTTTGATTCAGTCTTCAGGGCCCAGATCTTTCACTTTGTGACACAGAGGCAAATATGCCCTGGCTGACACACACACACACACACACACACACACAGCTGGGGCTATTAAAGAGAGGCCCCAATCGGAGCTTGGTGGGAGATAATTGTCCCATAAGTCAGTAAGCACAGCTGTTGGCAAGGTCAAGTTTCATTTATGGACACATGTCAGCACTCACACTTTTGTCTCTGTCTTTTCCAATCTGTCCCCCTTCCTCTTCCTCTCTCTTTCCCCTCATTTCCCTTCCAATCTCAGCCTGTCCTGTAGCCTTCCTGTTCCCTGTCACTCCCCTCCCTCTCTCTTTCTGCATGGTTGGGCTTCAGGATTGCTGGTGGCCTTCAATGAATATTAATGGCAGAGTTTCGATACTATATGAAAATGAACTGTTTATTTACAGAGTCTCTCTCTTTTGGCTTTATGGGCGGGTGGCAGGGGCTGGCTGCCAGCCTGCCGAATATGAGGATGAAATAGGCTGGTGCTGTGCTAAATAGGATTCAGGTCAGTAAGAGGCTGTGGCCAACCAGATCCGTCATACAGCTTTAGAGGAGCCTTCTGGTTCCAAAACAACACTTCAGCAAAGCTCCGCATTGTGAGGAACATGGAGGTGAATGGAGGGCGTCTCAAGTGGTTCTGGGTAGAGATGGAATGGTATAAGATTGTATTGCGGATTGCAATAACATTAGTGGCAAAGTAAAATGTTTTTGTCAATGGAGTCTTGATAGATTTGAAGAGGCTTCAGTTTCCTCTCAGAAAGGGCCGTCTGATGAGTTTAACATCCTTTTATAGTATATTTATTATGTATTTAGAATTTTCACCATTTAACTTGCTGTCAGGGGAGCAAGAAAGGACAAAGATTATAAAGATAAAAGGATGGAAGGAAATAATTTGGAAAGATGTGTGGTGGGAAAGGAATAAAAAAAAGACCTATAAGGAAACACGAAAGGATGAAGAGAGCAAGGAAGGTCAAAGGAAAGAAAGGAAATAGGAGTAAAATACAAAATAAAGAGGAAGAAGATGAAAAATGGGGAAGAAATAAACGTAAAAAAGAGATATTAATGATGGATCTACTGCAACAAGGACATAAATTGATGAGTGACGGAGAAAGAAACCAAAGAAGAACAGTAAATAAACGGTAAGACAGAAGGAAATAAAAATGAGCGATGGAAGGAAGGAAGGAAATAAATAATACAAATAGATTAAATGAAACACGGAAGGAAAAACAAAAGTTAAGAGAAAAAAAAGAAGGCAAAAAATTGGACATTATCTTTGCATACCTCTGCTGTCTGTCCAACTAAAGACGACACTTATTGCACATTCTGTCAATGAGGACATTTCGCCCGTTTACAGTGCAGGTGAGCTCATTCCCACAGTGACATAGTCTGTTAAACAAAGTTTTCATTCCTCTCTTTTTAAACACTTAATGAGGGTTAGCTGACATGAAACTGCTGACAGCGGAGGTCTGTGTGAGGGCTGACATCGTGACAGGCCGACAGACACACAAAGTACACATTTACATTGGGTCCAGTCACAGTCTTGAAATGTGTAATTTGGACCGGCCTGTCGGAGTTTCTATATTTGGAGTCCAGGCATGTACCGAGTTGGCAAACCTTCACTGCACTGTCGCTGCTGACCAGTAAACCAGCTGATATGGGTGTTTAACTTTAGAATGGATGTGATTGACGTTTCTAACCAACTCTCTTACTTCATTATTGTCCTCTGGAGCAACAAACAAACTCCGACAACGACCCATTCTCACTCCCAACTTACACAATACACATACTGACCAAAGACTGTATGTAGGTGGTCAGTAGAAGTGGACGCAGTCATGGGGACGTCACTCATTAGTTTGTTGACTACAGTTTTGAAGCCTTCAGTTAGGAAATTTGGCCGTCACCATATTGATATTTTTCAACCAGTGAAGGAAACCTATTAGGAACCATATAAGACCATATTTGGACTGTGGAGGAGCGACGGGTGGATGTAAAAAAGATACAAGTTGATATTTCAAGGGAAAATATCCAGTTTGACAGTAGAGCGGCCCTAACCAACAAATAAGTATATTAATCTTCCCGACACTCCGGCGATCGCATCGAGTATCAGTCTATCGGGATGCCGATGTCGGGAAATTAAGGCGGAATACTCTGGATATATGGAGGCTGAAGTGTGCCATGCCCTTTCAAATGTATATTGAATTAAACAAATAAAAATAGATACATATGATTGAATAAATATATTTGCATGAAAATGATAAATTGCTAGCCATTCAGTGCTCCTGATGCAGCCCTATGTTAAACTGAATGTTGTGGGACTGAACACACACATACATGTATATAAATACGTGATGGAAAGTCACATTGCTAAGCCTTTTTAATGTACTTTGCAATTCCATATCCATGTTTAATTATTCATTAATACTTTAAAGACATATTAATAAAATAATCAACTGATTATGAAAAGTAATTGGTCTAATTAATTAAATGACATGTATTTTTCAAAATTTGAAATGATCATTTGCATCATTGATATACTTATATAATTAATTCAGTCATAATAACCTTTTAAAAGGTTCATATATAATTCATTGAATTACATTTTTTACTACGCATTGAAAAAATCTCATTACGGCACACTGAGGACTCCGTACCTTCAGCTGAACGTCTCGACCAAGAATGGTGGTCGTATAAAGACGACCTCCTGATCCATATTTTCCATTGGTCACACTGTATGATTGCATTCAATTCCTGTCTTATTTGCTACATCTTACATTAATGGATAATTCCACCCATATATTTCCACATTTGTCAATGTCATATTCCTCGTGGCGCTGCTGTTCTGCTGCCGCAACGGCTCCGTTTTCTCACGGGGATCATGAAAGGTTGGAATTAGCTTGCAAAATTCATCATTGTAGTATCTCAGCAGCAATTTGTCTAAAGTTGATGGTGATAAAATCGTCTCACATTCAGTCTAATTAGACTGAAATAATGTGGAGAGTGGGTATATCAATCCAAAAAATAGTGTTATATTCTTTTATTTTTGTTGTTGCCGGGGACAGCAGCTGTTATGTTGTAGGCTGGAGCACAGTGCACATGTGCAGAGAGTGAGTATGAGGGATGTGTTTAGTTGTCAGGAGCTTGTAAGAGGATCATGTCCACAGGCCTGAAAATCTCCTTCATATTATTACTTAAAGTCACCACAATCCCGAGGGCTCTCTGTTACACACCAAAAAACACGGTATTCTATTGTTCTCTCCCACGGCTCGTTATCTGTCTCACTGCGGAGCTTTTTATCTCATAAAACATGATAAAAACGCCGCCCGGTTGACAAAGTGGTAAACCGTGATCACAGTGTGTCTGTTGTTCAGCAGGGAGGTTAGCTGTATGCAAATGTGACTGTAGAGGCACGGGAAAACATCTTTAGGCGTTAGCTTGCTGATACAGTGTTCAATCAATTACCAGTAAAAAAAAAAAGTTAAAAAAAAGCGGCCGCCACCGGCCTTAAAGGTACAGTTCAGGTGTTTTGGAGTCGGCTTTCAGGATCATTAATAAATGTTCAATGTTCACAGGATACTTTGTGTGAATGAAAACCTCTTATTCAAATTAGTAGACCAACTATGTTACTATGGCTGCAGCTCATTTCTCTACTTGATGTAAAAAAAAATTATGTAAATATACTCTCTTAAATGGCAGTTGATAATGATAATAAAAAGGCTAACGCTGTGAATGACGGGAGCTATTAGTTAAGTTTTAGTTTTAGTCTTAATTGTTAAATGAATTAAACACTCATTCTGATGTGTTTCCTCTGCTTGAGGAACAACACTGCAGAGCACTAAAGCAGCAAAGCACCCTGCTGCTGTGGAGGGGCGGCACAAAACCACATTTTAGACACCTATAAATATATATTAGCCGTCACCCCTCAGACGCACACAACCATTCCAGACAATCACAAAGGAATCAGTTTCTTACACCAGAGCCTCGCCCATCCTGCCACCCGTCCTTCCTTCAGCACCACGGACAGCAGACGGCACGCCACATTTATCCACCATAATTTACCAGATCTGCCAGCGTCTTAGCAGCCAGATGTTGATCACACTGATTACAGGAGCTGCACATTGTCCATCATGTGAGAGGTTACAATTACATTACTGTAGATTTAAATTCCCCTGGTCCCCAGTCCATAATGGCATAGAGAAACCTGTTCCCATCCATCAGAGGTTCATTCTATGAGCTTAGCAACGTCATTAACAACACTGTTCAAGAAGTCCCGGTCTCTGTGCCAGAGGACCCACTTACAAAAAAAAAATAGCTGGATTACTTGAGCACCGCAATCCAAAAACTGACGGGTGATGTCACCACTTCTTCTATACAGTCTGTGGTTACAGCTGTCACGGTTTCCTTTACACATATTTGAGAGTTAATCAGAGATCAGCGAACTCCGGCTCACAGTGACACATTACAGATCACCTAGACACCTCAGCCTCCTCCTGGATTCATGGCCACAGCCGCTCCATTAAACTCCCTTGATTCTGCTCCAAGGTTTTTGCCGGGTGGGACTGTGCCTGAACACTGCAGTGTGTCCCTCCTGGTTGGATGCAGTTCAATATCCTCTCTAGTGTTGTACAGGGCGAAGAAAGAGCTTTTTATGGCCCAAGAATAAGACTTTCCAAGTCCAAGTGTAACAAAGTAGAAAGCGAAGAGAATTTATGAGAGAAGTGTTTTTTTTTTAGTTTTGAGAAACAACCCTCTTAATAACCCTAACAAGCAGAGATAGATCACTTCAGGCTGGCCTTTGTTTATGATAACAATGAAGCATCACAATTCATTTTCACGGTGGCTTGGTTTCCAAAAGGTGCAATTTTAACAATCATATTCTGTCCTTTTCAACCAAAAGAAAAAAGAAAAAAACCTTTGTAAGAAAAGGAAATGTATTGGCAGAGAGTGATGTTCCCTCCTTTGGTATAAAATGTTATCTTAGCAGCCGGAGTGGATCTTCGGTCAGGGTTCAGTGCTGGGCAGCAGGCCAGCCTCCCTCTAATGGTGTGGAAAGTCCCACTCACGGCTGCTGCTGCCGCCGCTCCGATGACCGCTGCACTGATTCCACTCCATTCAGAAAGGTGGTGCTTCAAGTTCATTTGCCGTCAAAAATGGGAGAAAGAATTTATCATTTTGAGAAAACAAGTTGCCAAACTGGATCGAGTTCTTTCAGCTGCTCCCCCCACTCGCCTTTTTAAACTGGTGGCAGTGGAGATTTCCCTCCGAGAAAATAGCTTACTGGACCGAGTCCAGTTGGCCCAACACTTGGAAATTGAACCAGCTCTCCAAATGTTGCCCTGCGATGTTGTTTGGGGAGGAGGAGGAGGAGGGTTTGTTTTGGCCACCTCGACTTTCATTAAACACAAGCCAGCAGGGCGACCTCTTAACCTTCGATTAAGCCGCGCGCCCGTGTTTGGTGAATGAACGGGAGAGGAAAGAAAAGTTGGTGTAGAAAAAGCAATATCCCAAAGGCTGGCTGGGTAATTCTTGGTCACAACTCTTTCCCTGAACTGAGACCTTTACTTAGTCACCTCAATTATACTGTAGGACCCCGCTGTGATGCGGGGCTTCCACAGCTCACGCAACATGACAGAACGCATTTACACAAATAGGCGTCGCGTCAACGGGGAGTTTGCTTGTGTGTGGACACGTGTGTGTAGTTGGACCGAAACGAGAGGTTGAGTTCCAACCGGAGGTCTGTTTGCCGTCTCCGGAGACTCTTATTCGCCGGAGCGTCTTGCTGGGAAAGTTGGCGGGGCGTCTGGAAGTGATGAGGGCGGCGAAGGCGGCTCTTTTTTGCTTTGTTGCCTGAATTTCAGATGCGAGTGATTGATGTCCCTGTGTTTTCTTCTCCTCACCTCACAGCGCAACCGAATCCGCCGAAAATTCATGAAGGATGGTGGGCGTACAAGGAGGTGGTGCAGGGGAGCTTTGTTCCAGGTAAGTCTGCTGCACTCTGATACATGTTTGCTTTTCCCACCAGAAAAGTGAGGCTGCATACATTATAACTACGGTGTGAAGTCTGAGCTGCTCCCACATCGAGGATAACATGGGGGCCACCTTGCCATTGGCATTATTTTTGTCATTCTGACAAGACGTCTTCGCCCTTCCCGGTCACATGACGCTTTTTGCACTGATTGATTGACGGCAGTTCAGCGTTCATACCACCTTCTCCATCTTGTTGTGTATCTGTGTGTGGCAGGCTAATTATTTTTCCCTGAGATTGTGTTTTTCTGCTGAGCCGAGGTGGTTTTGATAAGCCTGCAGGTGTCTGCATGTATGAGTGTGTCTCCGCCAGGTGATGTCTAGGCTTATGAGGACCAAATGTGTGTGTGGATGGAACAATTTCCAACCGAAGGACATTTTGCTTGGACTCACTTCTGGAATAATGAAGTTTCAGAGTGAAGGTGAGGAGGGGAACTTCTTCTGATGAGGTCAAAGTTAAGGTTTACTTTTGTTCTCTACTTATACACGGTGTATTTAACACCACACCCTGAACCCCAGTGGCACAAACTGCCCTGCGTTTCCTAAGTTGCCAGTTTCACTCCTGATAGAAAGGAGAATTTACATTTCTCAGGGTAACACAAAACAAAACCTAACCACGAGGAGATACTGCAGCAAATATCAGAGAAGTTAAGTTAAAATGTGGACTCTGATGGATGTGATAGCAGCTGGTGATAACAGCAAACTTAGCACACATTTCATTTCCACCCACTTCTGTTGTGTACATATCGGCAGCTGTGTGATCATAATTGTCTGAACGTAATAAATGAGAGTCGGTTAAACCTCAAACAATCAGTTCACGTGCTTCATCTGTTTTGTTTTTTTGTTTAAATCAATGCTCTTCTTTCATAAGTGGTTGTAAACACAATGTTTTTATCAGATGCTTTATAGGCTTAGTGGGCATTGAGCTACGTACGCTCTTCATACTGTACTCTCCTGCTTATATAACAAAATAAAAACCATTGAAAATATAATATTTCAGTATATTTCATATTTAAGTCTAAAGAAGATATTTTAAGGAATTCCACAGGTTCCGGTCACCTTTGCTGTCTGTATTCTCAGGCTCTGCTCAAACAGCAATCACGCTCATAAGGAGGAAGGAAGGAAGGAAGCTAATGACAGATAGATGCTGTAGCCAGACCATTCAAGCGGTAAAACGTTTGAGTCGATTGTAAAACCAAATGGTTACCAGTAAAGGGCAGCAGGGGTCGGTCTGATCTGGGCTCTCCGCTGAGTACATGGTGAAAGCCTGACAGCAGCGTTTTACATCGACTGCAGTCTTTACATGTTCCTCCTGCTGCTACCAGAATAAAGGGCTTCACAATGATCGAGTCTGGAGGAGAGCATGAATGACCTTTTCTGAGACTGCAGAGGGAAGGAATGCCCAGGCCTTGGCTAGCTGTCTGATTTGGCCAAAGTAAGAGTGTGCCGCATTAGTCACCTGAGCTTCAACATTACATTTCAGAAGCAAAAATGGAACATCTTTCCATTCGTTGTTAGAGAAGTCACCCAGAAGCAGAAATGAAAATGTTATATCTTTGACTGCACAAAGTAAGGTAGTGATCTGTCTTTTTATTGATATCACTCCAAATCCAGAAACCAGCAAGTAGTTATCTAGACACCTTTCAATTAAAGCAAACTAGCCACTCTGGAGTCTTAAAGGAGTTGAATGAATTAATGTACATTTGGAAGCAAAGTCTGAAGGTTGCAGCCAGAACATTGTGGCGAGGGCCGAGTTAGGCGAAGGGCCTTGGGGAATAAAAGCCCAGATGCATTGTAACAGTGAGGTAATGCGGTATTGTGGTGTGTACACAGCGAATAAAGGCATCTGTTTCCCAAAGCTCACGAGGCTTCCCCACAATGTCCAGGCATTCATAAATAAGTGCCTGCTTGTCCTCCCCTCTGGCGCCGACCGCTCGGCGGTTTTGCTGCTCCGTTTATAACTCGTCTATCTCTTCTCACAGTTCTCCACGGCGCACTTGCTTTACTAACCACCGTACAGCAGCCGGAGCAGTTAAACGCTATTCATGATCCTCCTGTGACCGCTGAGCCTTCCCAAACCCCAGATACCTTGTTCTGCAGCCGGCAGCGTCTCAGAGCCGGAGCATAAACGAGCAAAGGAGGGTTTTTCGCTGGAAAATGAAGCCCGGTTTAATGATGCAGAGGGAAATAATGTTGATGGAACGTAGGTCTTATTATACTCAGGGAGCTATCACACCTAACGTTTGGTTCGGTTGAATTCAGTTTGCTTGGTTTGTCTGGATTGTTTGTGAAAGCCGCCAATGGACAAAAATGCAAACTAAGGTTGTTAAAAAGGTCTCAGCTCGCTTTTAGGCTGCTATCAAACATCTTAAGCTCGGTTAATTTGGTCCAGAACAAGGACCCACATTGGTCCTGATGATGTAGGCTGATAATCAACGAGTGACATGTCAGTCTGGATAGCCTCTTTCCTCCTCTGGATGCTTTGTGAACAGTCAGTGTGAACAGGAACCAGACAGTGGCTCACTCCTCCACTTGTTCTGGGCCAAATTAACTCCGGGTGTGAAAGCAGCCTCAGTCTACTTGGGTGGCGACCAGCAATTAAAGATTTCATGTAAAACTGTGTGGGAGTTTCAGTCATACCTCCGTTCGTAAAGGTATCACGACACTCGCTCATTTGAGAGTAATAATATACAATCCTCTGCAGTGAGCATCTACACTTCAGCTGGGTCATAGATTTCATATAGAGCGCTGTTGGATCGTTGTGAATATTTCATCATCTGACAGATAAAGCTGTTTGATTGGCAGCCAAAGTAATAGTGTAGAAATTGAAATGGAAATAATACGTCTCCCTCAATGGGGAAAGCAATAACATGAGTGGAATGCGCCTTAGTGCCATCAGGCCTCACAGCTCTCCACGTACTCTCACCTTAATGGTCCATTTCTCTTCCTCGGAAAAAAACGTTTCCCAGCGGAGGTCAGAAACTGCATGTTGAGGCGTTGGCAACCTCGAGGTTAGCAAAGCAAATGTAATCCCGTTCTCAGGCTCTCTGGCTGACCTTTGGAATATTGCTTATCCTTTCAGAGCTCTCAATTAGCTTTAATTTGGTAAAGGTCAGCTATAACTAAGTGCTGCGCTACCCGTCGCTTTCACCTCGTCTTCCTCAGCCGCGTCATCGGTTTCGCTGTTTGTTTCCTCCTCTCTTTAATGCAAACACGTCCTGCTGGGCCTCTCGTGTCACCGTAATTAACGGAAGCACCCAGGACACACGTCCACGTCCTTCATTTATGCGCTCATTAGTTTGTGTCTGGTGTATGATTTTATGACTCAACTGAACTTTAATTAATATCGCAGCGTAACCAACAACTGGAGCGCCTGCTGTGTTGTAAGAGTCTGTTTGAACCCGTCATAATGTCAAAGGACCCAAAATAGGAAGGAGAAGCAGAGCCTGCTGGTAAACCAGCTCATACGTTGTCATGGTAATGCTCGAGAGTTAGTTCATAGTGTTAAAGTGTTGTTTTTAGTTTTAGGTAGAACCATTTACCCCTCTGTACGGAGAAGCACAACGATCACAACGCACACAGAGGGACAGTGACCACGTAGTCTGCTTCTGGATATCGTTATATGGCTAATAGCTGTTAGATGCTATATCACTGCTCTGAATCTCTAATTTAGGACCTTTTAAATATTCATGTTCAAGCTGTTGTCCAAATGTTCGGGCTCCATTTGATCCATATAAAATCTGCTTTGCAGAATGATTTTCGAGATATAGTGGGACACTTAGCAAAAGCTGGATGGAAGGAAATCATCAAAGGAAGCCTTTGATGCGGAGCTGGGCATTCACTTTTTTTTCCACCACTGATTTATATTACTAAATAAATGTTAGAGTGACAACTTATTTAGTTGGTACAGAGAAAAAAAACACTGAATTTTGTCATACTCTTACATTGATTTGCTTTTATGGGAAAGAAAATGCTTTTTGTGAACCTGCTCAATCAATGCTATGTCATTTCATCGAGCCACTTGATTGCTCGTCTGTGTTGATTGCTGTGTGAATGTGCAGCAGTGGCCTTGCGTGATAGAGTTGGGCGAGATAGAAAAATTTATAAAACGCCAGGCCCCTGAACGCCTCAGGTTGTGTGAGGCATTTCTGGCTACTTCGGAGGGCGACGTGCAGAACAGGTGAAATGGGTCTGACTCTATTTAGTTGAACTTATACTAGGGAGGGCCGCAGATGTAAAGGTTATGGGAAAAGAGTTGCTGGGTAACGTGATTTCACACCCTTTATACACTCATATACAATTCTATTATATTCTTTTACAACACAGTGTTGTATAGTTTTTGGCGTATTGCTCGACATGTTTCTGCCTTGTTTTGTACCTTTCATACAGGAAGTATCATATCATAAAAAACATGGGACTGTAGTCATGTGGTGACACTGTAATGTAGAGTTGTGTGTAACAAGATATGCATACTCTGCACTAGGTCGAGCATCTAGATATTGAATAATAGCGGCCCCAGAATGGAGCCTTGGGGAACCCCATGTGTGAGTTTTGTTCGCTAAAGTTCCTAATTACCAAATTAAACAAAGTAATCCTGATTTTTTAAGTAAGCTTTGAAGCAATTAAGCACGGTACCAGAAAGTACTGTCCACTTCTCCATCGATTAGTATTTTGTGATCAACCATGTTGAATGCAGCACTGAGATCCAGTAATATCAAAACTGAAACCCTACAGAGGTCTGGGCTAAGCCCTGGATGGAAACCCTGGAAAAGCCTTGCTTCGCATTGTTCGTTGACAGCCTGGTCTAAAGTCTGGCTCCGTGCATCAGTACCAGACGCAGAGGTCCACTGTCCAAGCGTGTGGGAGTGAGGACAGGAAGCACTGCCAGCTCGCTCTTCTCATACGCGTCCTCTGATGGCCCACATGTGCCAACAGTTCTTCGAGTTTGGGGTACATTTGTCCCTTTTGTGTGGTCATCATCCTGCTGCTGGCCTCCCAGCAAGGGAGATGTAATAATCACTGCAGAGATTGAGGCAGTGGGGTTTCCCCCCCGTCAGGTCCCACCCAGCCTGATCATGTCAGAGCTGAAGAGGAGGACGGAGAGGCCAAGGCTGCAGACAGGCCATCAGAGAGACGGACACAAGAAAGCTTTTATGGAGCTAATGGTGTCTTTCTCACACACACACACACACACACACACAGCCCTCAGTTTGATAATATTTGTCCACAGGATCCATATTATCCAATTTCACTTTGTTAGTGTTGATTTGGGATAGAAATGTGTAACAGCCAGCTCATACTGTATGTGTAGAAATAATCTGGATGAGTGACACTTGTAATTCTGTTTCTCACTCAGTAATTAGGATCCTTTGAAGGAAATTAAAGCTCTTGCATAATTCACAAGTAATTAGAGAACTGTTTTAATGATCATTTACTAAAACATGCTGTTGAGTTAAAGGGGCCGCCTCACCCAAAAGACAAACAAGCCAATGTCATTTCCAATGATTTGTAACTGGGCATGCAGATTGTAGTAGCAAATTTGAGAAATTGGCATTTTACACAGGAAAATCTGAAATCAGAAAAAAAAGGCTTATAGCATTCATTAATGTATATGTATTTGTTCATGTTTAACAAACCAGACTACAACGATGCATTCATATCACATCCGTAGAGTGATAGTAATAAAGCGCTTTTCTTGGCTGACACTTTTTTTAATTAAACCTTTGTGCAACACAGTTGAACAGCTAGCGTATCCTGACTTAGTCATTCGGCGACGTTGATTCGCAGGTGATGAAATGTAACGGACGTGCATCTGCTCACGAACAGATAACATTCATCATGTTGAAAGGATTTCAGACACGTTCCGTGATTCCTTCCATGAGCACCCGTTAGGAACTCGCATTTGCTCAAAGAATTTTAGACCCCCGGCTGTCATGTCAGCAACTCCTCCCATCTAAATGGGATAAAAAACCTGTTTACACAAGTGTTGAGTAATGTATGCGGTGCTCTAGTTTATTTAGTATAATTATTCTTGCTCTCTTTGCTGTGAACAAAGCGCAGGGGACGGCACTTGATCTAAAATGTGAGAGCCTCCCATCTAATCATCAGGCCTTATCGTCGGCTCCACATCTGAAGCGTTCCAGCCCCCGTCACAGCGTTTTGTCACAGCTTCTCATCACGACAATAGAAATGAATCCCGTGTTTTCCCTCCTCATGCTCTTGTCTGACAGATACTTTGGTTTGCAGCGATAAAACAAAGCAGCTGTAGTTTTTCCAGCAGGTTTGTGTGCTGATTAACCTTCTGTTTTTTTTTTCTTTCTACACCCCTCTGAGACACGAACCAAGCACCAATTATAGAATTTTTAGCCGCCAGTTGTAAAGTCAAAAAAGCAGTGTAGTGAAAAATCCCCTTAAATGTCCTTTTTTTCTCTCACCAAATACTCCAGCTAAGCCCCTTCTCTGAATCAATGCAGAATGCTAATTGGCAGGTACTTTATAAATGTCTGGCAGGTAGCGAGTTCTTCTTCAAGTGACAATCGCTGATCGAAAACCAATTAAAGGCACGGACACCTCGGTCGGGGAGCACGCACCATTTGCCTCCAGCAGGTTTATGGGGAAGAAAATGGATATCCGATATAACATGGCCAGCTTGTTTTAAGTGTACCCAAGCCAGCCCCAGCACTGGAGGTGGTAGGAGGACTGTGGAAATTGCTAAAGCTACTGTGGCGTGGGGGCCAAACGTGCTGGGAAGAGGCCTCCCAGTGGTGGGATGGGTGTTGTGGGATTAGTTTGACAACCAGCACAACACACCAGACACTGTTTTATGGGCCTCCAGCATCTAACTAAACAGATTTGGCCCCAGTGAAGCTGCAGGAGGATTTCCTTCTTCCTATCATGGTGAAATATCACCTTACTGATGGTACACGCTGGTTCCATCACAGTGTTTTCCCCTCTTTTAGTTTAGTGTTGATTTGTCCACAAATGGAACAGCATTCTTTTAAAATGTGAAAAGTAGAAAAAGGAAACTTTTTTTTCCAGGATTCAACCCTGTCTGCAGACATTTGTACTTCCTCTATATATACGGATATGTGTGTATACACACACACACACACACACACACACACACACACAATGCAGTCATACACAGTAGAAAAACAAGTTTAGCAGAGAGGAAGAGACGGACACTGTTGAGTCAGTATTTACATATATTTACATTTTTAGTCACCAATCAATGTCCAATGTAATATTTGGGAAATCTCACACACACACATACAGTGCAGCTGTCCATCAACACATATACACCTGCACAAAGATGCACACTTGTGTACACACACAGTGACAGCTGTGGGTATTAAGTGGCAGCGTGATGGATGGGGTTCACACGAGATAGACCGGCATTTACCCTCCAATGACTGACAGCAGGGGGAGGAGAGAGGGAAAGGGAAGATGAAGTCTGGGTGGAAAATAAGCAGATGAAAGGAGGAGGGAAGACAAAATGAGAGGGCAAAGTAAGGAGATAGTGAGGGACAAAATAGGCAAGGAATTAGAAGCAAAGGATCTAAGTGAATGAGGAGGATGCATGATGGAGGCACAATTGGGACAAGAGAGAAAATGAAATGACTGCAGAGGAGAAGGGAGGAGGAGAGGGAAGATGGTAGACGGGCAGGGGAGGTTTGAAGAGGCCGAGGAGTCAGGTCTGAGTTAGACCAAGCGAGGGGATGAACGGCGAGGCAGCCGAGTGGAGGTGAAGAAGAGCGCGGTGGGATAAATAGAGTTGAAGGTTGAACCGAGGGCTGGGGGGATTTTCTTAAACAGCCGCGCATTGAAAAGAAATTGAAAAATATTCCTTGTGGTTGACAGTAACCCTGTGATGATGGGTGCAGACACTTTCATCAACTCCTTTAAATCCTTAAATTCCACAGGTCAGTGTCAATCTGTGCACGGCTGCCAATCACCCAGCCACTGCAGGCACCACTGGCCTCCAACTTACACCCACAAGAGAACTTTCTTTTCACCACGGCTCTTCTTTTCAGCCCAACCGGCAGTCGGAACATTCACCGCATCCTCATTTTCAATCTGCCTTTCCTCAGGTTTCTTTACTCTTCCTCCTCTTGGCTTTGAATAACCGGCTAAATATCAACTATATTTTTGCTAATTAAAAGCTACATTTGCCAGGTTTTCAAGTTCACTGATATTTAATTGTTTAGACTGTAATAATAGTCATGGTGACGTCACCCATACGGTTTTGAAGCCTTGAGTTCAGAATTTTGGCCGTCACTATCTTGGATTTTTTGTAACCAGTGAAGGAAGTGACCATATTTGGAGTGTGGAGGAGCGACGGATGGATCTTAGCTCTTGGCTTGACTTCTCAGAACAGGACGTTGCTTCCTGATTAATTGTCAAACTAATTTTATAATGTTGAAAAATGAAATGCATATTAAGAGCGTTTCTATCAACGGATTTGAAGCGGATAAACTCGGGTACAGAGTAGCTGTTCCACTCTAAAGGTCCACTCTACACATGACTGCAATCGGCCAGTAAGACGCAGAGATTGTGGACCAACTCTAACCAACAGCCCAATCTAAAAACCCATTGACTTTGAGACGAGGGAACTGAAAGTTTAATAATACTGATTAATTTTGGAGTTTTGGAACTCATTCCTGCAGCACTCTAATCAGATGCATGATTACATTCCCAAGGGCTCATTTAGATCCTCTTTCAAACATTCATATGCAGATGTGTTACTCATAAGTGTTAGTTTGATCTGCCCATCAAATCATCACATTCTCTTTTTAATGAAAAACGCCCCTTCGCCGTAATGCGTTAGCCGTAGCCATTAGCATCGGTGTGGCCGACTGCGATTCAAGCTGAAGGTGAAAAGCAGCCGTGTGTCTGAAAGCTGTGTTTATTCCACAGCATTTCCTTGTATTGATACTGAAACTGTGTACCGATGGGGGATTACACATTGTGATATAAGTCAAATAATCTGTGGTATTCTGAGCCCGGTGCAGGACAAAGCAGATTACAGGAGGAAAATACACGATTACATCTGGTTCGCCTCAGCTGCCCGCTCCCGTTTATTTTGGGTTATATGTGCCTCTGTCTGGCTGTGTTGTGTGTTTAGCTACTCAGAGTGGCATTTAGGAGAATTAGCACACCGGGTGTGTGTGCAATGCAGCTGTGTAACTACAGTACAGTAAGTTGCTGATGCTTGTATTCCAGCCTTTGCTTTGATTTACATCGCCTCGGTAAACTGTGTTGTGTAGAAATCCGTACATACACCCCCAGAGGGAAACAAATTGCACGCAATGCTGAGAACAGATTGCTTACAGATGCCATGGGCTGCTTTATGATTCACCTCCGCTCCTCCATATATCAGTTGTTTGGTAATGTGAAGCAAAACAAAACAATAAAATACATGTCACGTTTTTCAATTGAAATTGTTGTCCCGGCTTCTGTTTGCAGGGTTTTTTTTTGTTGTTTTGTTTAAACAATAACCAACTCTGCAGCCAGAGGCAGGTGAATAAAACAATCAGTATGGAGTGACTCGCTGTTGATAAAACTTATTTTTGTCTTCGAGGATCTGCAGAGGGATGTCAGCAGAATGCAAAAACGGAGTATTATATCACGGGCTTGTGTTTGCGGTGCCTGCTCGGGCTCGCAGAGATGGAACGATTAGGCCGCATCCTCGGGCTTTCTGCACTCTCCATTCTGCTTATGGAGGCAGAATAACAGCGTGCATAGTAAGTGCAAGCAGGCTGCTGGAGGTAGAAGGTGTCTGAAGACATTATGCAGAGTGTACCGATGGCTTTAAACGCAGACAAATCAATGGGGGGGTCAAACAGCAAACTCATGTAGCTACTGTAATGGCTCATTGAGTACGAGGGCAGTCTGAACCAGCCCGGTGAGTAGAGATGTGGTGATTAGCAGGTCAAAGGGAGAGTGGATGAAGAGAGAGAATGTCACACTATGTTTTGAAGACTAGATTTGAAGACACGGACGACGCATCCAAGGTGCTGAATTGTTAATGATTGCAGCCCAGGGCTTGCTTGTTTAATAGTGAAGGTAAACCATGCAGTTAACAGCATAACTACTTGGTTAGGTTGCAGAAAAGATCATGACTTGGCTTGAAATACGTTATTACTATGAACCCCAAAAATAAACCAGATCCGATGGTCTGGCTTAAAGAAACAAATAAGAGCTCAGGCCAGCCACGCCGTGGACCGACGGACCTGAAACACCTGACTAAAACACGAACCTAAACTACCAAAAAAAAAAACAAACGTAAGCCAGCCCCATCAATCCTAACCCTCATGAAGAGTAAAATATAGATATGCTACCCTTGTAGCCCCTTTGACCGAACACAGACTGCTGCCGCCAGGCTGGAAGAGCGAGAAAAGGTGTTCACTGGGGCCCTTTTCAGTGGTGGGGGATCGTCAGGCCAAACAAGCTGCAGCTTGGACCAACCAGGAAACCATCGGAGCAATCAAGGCTCTGAGAGGTACCTCCGAAACACGAGAGAAACAGGTATTGTGAGTATTGTGAGCGCATCACATAAGGTCAATGCAATTCCTGTATTTTTCTATCTTTCACTTCTCTACGATGGTAACAAGTCAGTTGTCATTCATGATTACCTTGATCATAGTGTTTTTTATTCCACTCCATGATAAAATCCTTTATCCTCCCATCCTTACTATATATGGAAAAGGAATTCTCATGTTTTACCCAGAACACACCAGTTATCGGCTGTAGCGTACTAGTTGGTTTAGCCGAATGCATCAAGATCAATGGACCTGTATCTGTAGATAAACTTTAAAATGTGATGTATGAAGGCATCCCGAGTCAATAAGTTTAATGAAACTCTTTAAGTTTCTTAACTGTTTAAGTAAAAATTATTGTTAATGAGCAACTGTTCTACTTTTTATTTTTCTCCCCCCTCTATTGTACCAAAAAAACCTACCAAACCGTGATTGAAAATCTGAGGTACCTACAGAAGTGTGACTTTCATCCCCCCTTCATCATCACCATTTGCTGGCTTTCTCTTGGAGCCAATAAACCACTCTTTTCTCATTTTAACACCTTTAACAGCCAAGTAAATGCCCCTTACCCTTCGGAGTCCCATTTTCTGGTCTGACCCACTTCCATCTGGCCCGGCGCCGCTGACCTATGGCCGACACCGAGGAGCGGATAACCCCCATTTTAATACATGAGCTGGTGAGGGGTTGGGCTGGAGGATGGAGTCTCCATTAAGTTGGGTAATACAGCGCAACGCTGTTTAAACAAAGCTCCTCAGCGGGACTCTGCTGCAGTTCAACCCCAGTGCCTGTAGATTCCTCACCGGACTGGATTGTAATGAGGAAGGAGTGCCTCGGAGGCGGCTGACCCCCCACCGATAACCAAGTCTGCTCCACAGATCTGAGCAAGGACACAAAGATGAATTAGCCACATGGAACTCACAGAGGGGCTGAGTGAAATAGGCAGATAATGACATAACTATTCATTTGCCCTCATCTTTGGCTTCCCTTTCATCACTAGTGCCCAGCAGTGATTTTTTTTAATCCGTTTTACCATACGTGGAATGACATTTTCGCTCGGTCTCCTTGGGATAGCGGTGCGATGGTGATGAAAGAGCTGCGTGTCGGAGCGAGAAAGGAGCGATGAGGTGTGTACACTCCATCGTTGATGCAGCCCTTTTTTTCAGCCTAACCTTTTCCCCCACTCTGTCTGATTGAGAAATTACATCAACTGCACTCGACACTCGACGCAGAAATCAATTCCAGCTCGGAAATCGTTCCCAATTCATATCCATTTACCGGGGCTCGTCCCGCACTCCACAATCTGCCAAATCACCCCCCTGCTAACCAATATTTCACCAAGTTGATTCCAGTGTTTTCTCTGCACCACACTCTAGGATTTGTAACCAACAAACATGTTGACAAGCCGGTTTTGTAACATGAAACATTATAGGATCTTCACTTGAATAGAATTAATGGTGTTTTACACGCGTGGCAAGACATATTACTCCTTTAGCTTCACTGCAGCCTTCACTGCAAACTTTCTGCACCATCTTTCACACACTTTCCTCGCTATTAAACTTCTAAACTCGGCGAGCCGTCTGCATAGCAATGAGCGCGCGAATCAATGGCAATGTGAGGCGGCTGGAATTATGATATTATCTGGCGAGCGGGGGCGATTGTACCGATCCGAATCAATCAATCAGAGAGCGGCTTCCACAGGAAATGACTCAATTACTACACCTGTCAAACTCACTCTGGTCAGACAGAGGAACTATAGCTGTTTAGAGTATTGAATGCCCAGTGTTGAAATGTGAAGGTTTGAGATTAGATTGTAGTTTTCTTTTCAATCAGTGAGAAGTAATGACATGAAAGAATCACAATACTGCATTTACTGATTGATTCAAACAACTTAGCAACTCTTAAGTATGGACACTTAGGGAGTGCCCCTCGGCACCTGATACGGTCCCTTGATGCTTTCGTCCACTTAATGACTGCTTGAACAAACCATCTAACAAGTCCATTGATTTTCTCTTCCTTTCAGCAGTTATATAAAATACAGTCTGGTAAATCAAAGGTTCATTTGAGTTTTACAATTTGATTTTGTTGAAAACTAAAGATCCGATACGTGGTTGAAACCTGGTGGCGGTTTAATAGGCCCTACGTTTGTATCAGCCGTCATCCAGAGAGCCGAACCTCCGCTCTCTGATAGGCAGGCGGATTGCATCACGCAGCTTTAACCGTTTCACGTGGCCACAGGAGGCAGCTGCAGGGTGCTGCTCCTCGGCTAAAGGTTAACCAGGGTAATATCGCTTTCATTATCACCCTCGCTTCATTGGACTGCATCCATTTCCCCCCTCTGAGCATTCAGGGGTTGCGCGTCGGCCTGTCGGGCCGCAGACCTGGGGAGGAATTTACACCCCGATCAGCCTGATGTAAATTCAGCTGGCGTTTTTATGAGCTGCGGAGAGGCGTGCTGAGCTGTCCCACTGATGGGGGAGCAGACAAACGGATGTGGTTGACCGGAGTGCGCAAACAAATCACAGTCAGGGAGGACCCAGTGTGATCGGTTTGTGTAGTCAGGGTACAGAGGGACTGATGAATCTGTCTTTCATTAGTACTAAAGCAGATTGAGAGGAGAGTTCACGGTCAGCCTCGTTCTCTCGTGTGCTCCATCTGCCCTCTTACACCAGAAAGGGTCTGTGAAAACATACAGAGCATCTTTAAATCCTTTGTATTAGCTGTAAAGACACGACGGAAAGAATGAGATGCTGTTTTATATTTGCAGAAAATCAAAGTGTTATTGTCTTCCTTCCTTCCATTCTCTGGAAAGGTTGGGGTTTGATAGCATTTTATTTCAGATGAATCTTGGATGTAATCATTAGAAAAGTGCTGATCTTGCTCCCTTCCCAAACAAAAGAGTGTTGAACCTCAATTAAGCTGTCCCTCCTTGGCACCCTTACAGAAAAAAGAGTGATTTATTCATCTTGTATCACACCTAATTCTAGTGGATTTTAATTCATCGGGTATGGAATTAATCTGCAGATGCCCCCTGCCCCGCCTTCCAAATGAGACCAAACTTTTCTACTGATGACAAAGTCGAAGTGTGGGTTTGTTTTTAGCCTCAGTGATTGCTGAAAATGCCTTTTGAGTCAGAAAAGACAGAAGGACAAAGTGAATGACGGGATTATTGCACTTGGGGGAAAATGAATGGCAGCGAGACAAACAGGACTGTGATGCGTTGGAAGTAAATCCAAAAAACTGGGACACAAAGGTAAACAACAGCATAATGAACCTATCCAAACAGTGCATTGTGGGAACAAGCAGCCGAGGAGCCAATATTCGGAGGCTTCCGCTGACTCGGCGGCGGCGTCCTGCAGGGGAGCCGTGCACGCTGAGCTCCGACAGATGTAGAGGATGTGAGGCAGGGGAGGCTCGCTGATGGCGCCCTCGCAAAGTACACAATTACTTCATGTTTGCCCTCCTCCTCCATATGTTCTCATTAGAAATGAGAAATTGTGCAGGCATACATGGGACGGGGCTCATGCATTCATTCATTCATTAGCGCGCGCACATGCAAGTTCGGGCAACGGAGATGCACACGGAGCGCGGAATCCATTTTCAGCCCGCGGTGTTAATTTAATGACGTTTTTTTTTTTTGTGTGGTAATGAGCAGAAAAAGGACATGTGAAGACTCATTTTTGAAGAGACGTCCTTCCCCGCAGGCCCACAGTAATACAGGAGCCTGCGTTTGACAGGAAACGGGGTTAAGGATGTTGCACACGCAATCAGCGTCACCTCCCCTTTTAAAAGACGCAACCGCCGGTAAGGGACGTGTCGACGCTTTTAACCCATCTGCCGACGGCGGCTCGCGTTTAGCGTATCGAGGTCTCAACGCTCCGGAGTGACTCATCAGCCAACAGATGTCGGCAAACAGTCACAGCAAAGGAGATTATGAGAATCATATGTATTTATGACGGGATAGATGAACTGCAACCACACCACGTCTTTAATACACTGCACCCTTAATCCTTTAATGCCTCATACACTAACTGGAAGCAGGATATGCGTTAATGTTATTTTCTTGCTATTGCCTCTGATATTAACTGTGTGACTAAATAGATGCTTTAGAGCATTAGTGATATTAGAAATTCAGTAAAAAGGGAAGTTGTTTATATGCTTTCATGTGTGGGATAACAATAACGGGTCGTTGCATCAACAAACAGAATTCAACTTTTTTTAAGGAACACACAACAAAGCACCAATTCAGAATTTACTAATGGGACTTACTAATAGTGGAGTAAAAGGCTCCTACTAGTCAACAGAAATTAGCACCTAGCATACGATTTGGGATGCAGGTATTGAGCAATTTTGGGATTTGGTAAATGTAGACAGGGTCAACTGGAGGTCAAGTGTAGCTACATTATTGGATTTGGCATGGACACAAGGGATGTCTTTGGGGTCACTTGAATGGGTGACCAATTAGTTTTAGCCATAATATTCGAATAGCCTGAAGCAGATACGGTCCAGTCTTCCAGTCGGCATGCAATTCAACACAAAATACTTTTTAAAAAAGATGGCATTCGGCATTCACCCTGGCAATGACTTTCCAGTGAGATGTGTGAAAGGTCTGTGAATGCTGAGATAGTAACAGGAGGTTAATAAAGAAAAGGCTTGAGCTCCAGTTTACATCCTGTTCCCAATTAGAGAAATGCGCACATTTGTTGAAGCTACAACGTGTAATCCCTGGCCACATGCTCCAAAGAGTGTGTCAGCAAATCACCTCTATTACTGGCTCCATGAAATCTAAATTAACAGGGAAGTCAACTACTAATTAACAGCTTTGCGAGAATGGACTAAAATTGGACCAAACTGTTGAAAGTCTGAGTCCGGTCAAAGCAGCGCTCTTATCTTACTTCAGGGGTGGCGTTGGTCGAGAGCAGAGCTGTTTAATTACATATTCAGTCAGGCCATATTTTCTAACAATTCATATTTAGCTGGACCAGCAGCAGGCAATGACACATTTTAAACCAACACTAATTAATACATTGAAAAACAAGTGTAAAAAATGCTATTATCAGCTTAGCTTATTATCCGGATGCTTGGTGAATCTTTAACCATACCTTGTATCAAAAATAAAATAAAGACATGTTGACCGTTCCCACATCTGTCAGTTGCCTAACTCTCACCAAACATTATTATACCCAAAAATGAGATTGTGTGCCACCAAGTGTGTTTAAAATGTGACCCTGTGGTGGTGAAAAAATCAGCTGGCACAGTATTTCAAGCTTTTGTGTCACAACGTCACTCGCTGTCAACATCCAACATGATCCAAGACTAATTACAGTCAATTATTCTTGTTGGAGTCGGATCAAAATGTCACTCTGGAATCTATAGGTTAAGGGCTTTGTATAAACAACCAAATCAATATTGATTGATCAATGTCTCCATATACTCAAACAATGTGTGACATAAATCCTGTCCGACAGGGATGCAGCTGACTGGCCTGATTTACACTAGCCTTTGAATGTCTACTCTTTGACTCCTGTAACTATAGATTTGAAGGATAGGCGGAATTAGAACCCCTTTATATCCGTATAGCAATGTTACAAATAACATATTAGCCAAAAACATTGAAATGGTAATAAACACAATGACAATTGATCGATATTTGTATGACTAAAGATCTCCATGGTATACAGGCAGTTACATGGAGAACCCAAGGGCCTAAAGATCTGAAACAAATATCACTATAATCCTCTGTCTTAGGGGATTTCAATGATACCACACTTCTTGTTATTTGCCGCCAACTGGTGGCTGTCGAAGCACTTAGGCCCACAACTCCAAACAAGCATGTTACTGTAGACATCCTGGATCAACTTGCTAGTATATTTAGGGAAGGTTCAAATTGTACAACTTCCATTAACAGTTGGTTGAACCATGAACCGTCTTCCATGGTGACCTGGTCCGTCGGGGTTAAACGGATGAATAAAACTCAAGTGCTGGAATCGTCAAATGGATGGAAGCCCAGCTATCTGGGCAGCAGCTCCTCACCACGGGCAAAGAGAAATGACCCAGACAGAGCAGGATTATTGGCATTCTGGGCTGATCATGTCTGGACCAAGCTGGAAAATCACAGGAGTCTCATCTAATCAAGTCAATCTGGGCCAGCAGCACGTCTAGGGGGAGAGAGACGGCGGGAGATGGGGGAGAGAGGCCGAATAATCAACAGAGATGAGGCCCCTGTGATCTCCCTGTGAAGTGGCGCCCCAAAACATTGAGCCCTTGTTTTTGCATCTGGCAAAAACACCAACAATGATGATAAGTGAGCCCATTAAGCAGAAGGCTGATCTGAGGACACTGTGGACCTCTCGCTCTGCTGTTTTTCTTTCTTTACCGAAGGTCCAGCAGCCTCTGAATGAGCAGACCTTCCAGCCTCAGCGTGGGAACATGCTGATAGATATCCGCCGTCGCCGCTGCTGTTGTTGTGATTACGGTTTGATTTGTATTCAAATCTGCCTGCTGAGGCACCGAGATGAGATTCATTGTATATAATGTGTTGTTTTCATTTTTTACAGCCAACAAATGGTGCCTGGCCGCTTGCTGGGCCTCTCCAGCCCACAGCCACCACCGCCGCATCAGCTCAGAGGCTTTTAGTCGAGTCTATTTGCTCAATTCCACCCAGTCAAACATATAAAGTGGCAGCAATTTGAACCAGAGAGACAGAGAAAATAGAAAACAAAAGCAGGCGTTTCAAAAATGGACATTCAAGGAAAAAAAGGTGTGTCCATCTGCTTTTCTATGGGAGTGTGTGTTGTTACACAAAAGGTTGCATGTGTGTTTTTGAGCGTGTGTGTGTGTGTGTGTGTGTGTGTGTGTGTGTGTGTGTGTATATATATAAACATATGTAGCTTAAAAGTGTGTGTGGACGATGCTGGTTTCATTTTCTAGACCACGGAGATCAAATTCCAGCCGAGCGAAGAGACCGAGACCATCAGCACACATATCTGTGTGTTTACGACCTGTGAATCTGACAGTAAAAAACACAGAATTTGGTGTGTGTGTGTGTGTGTGTGTGTGTGTGTGTGTGTTAATAGGTTGACCCAGGGAGCCACAGAGGTTGCCAAGGTGAAGCATCCCCTGAGATGACTTGTCACAGACAGAAAGACAGGAGAGCCTCTACTGTGTGTTGTGTGTGTGTGTGTGTGTGTGTGTGTGTGTGTGTGTCTTCTGCCCTTTCTCCTCTTGAAGAGGCAGTTTTTCTTCAGTGATGTGGAGAGAGGCGACAACACATTCTCCCTCACAACTGATCTTTTTCCAAATTCCATCGTTGCAGGAGGTCAGGTTTAGGCAACAGAAGCACTCAGGCAGTGAGGTCAAAGTGAGCTGGACTTGAACCTGCCTGTGCAGTCGGTGGTATGATGCTGTGAAACTTTATGAGCTGTCCTTATGTAGCCATATTCATGAACCTCCCATCGATATATGCTGAGCTGAACCTCTGACAGTCATGTTGTAGCGGGGCTCCGCCCCTTTCCCTGGGGGAGGTCAGTCCCACCCTGACAGATTCAACACAACTCACTATATAGTCTATTCTAGAAGAGAATCTCTCTTCTATTTCTTTTAATAAAACAGCTTTTTTTGTTCTTACAATCATCAAATGACATCATCGGGTTGACAGATTCAGTACCAGGACAAGTACTGTCAGTAATAATCCTTAATCCCATTTTTAACTGCAGCTTCGTAGAAACGTTACAAGCACTTTCACCACCGTTGATGTTCATCATTTGTTCACATGAGAGAAAACAGATAAAGAGGCACTCGGTGAAATATGGACAGTTCCATATACTCTTGTATAAGAAAACAAAGCGAGTTAAATATATTCTCATATAAACTGCAATTATGTGTAGGGAATTGTAATCAGAGACAAATCATAGAGAGCATGATATTCTGAATCCAACATCGTCAAATAAGATTAATTTGCATGCATATATAACATTTCACTAATTGATTGCTGAATGGTTTCTTTTCCTTGCAGCTCAACAAAAACAGTATGTTTATTTATTGGTCGACCTTTAATTCCCCGTCTGAATGCTTGTTTAAATCGTATGTTCCCTGTATGTTCTGCTCTTATTCTTGTCACTTCATACTCAACAACACCC